>JARYHS010012519.1:211437716-211485048 GCA_031002005.1 Vandiemenella viatica | reverse complement strand
TCGCGTCCAAGTTTGAGGTTTAGAGACTATAGATACAATGTAATGTTGTCAGATCCATTACACAGATTATGTTGCTACTTGTAGTATGATTACCTTTGACTCCTTAATATCGCTTGGGAAATTGAAATCATTTGAAGTGTGTTTTTATCGGGCCCCTCCTATCGCGTGTTGAAGGATCCCAGAGTTCTTAGCGAATTGAAGACGGCCATGCTAGTGGCGAGTGATCGCGGGAACTTCGAAACCCTCGTCAGTCATATAACAGATCACTGCAAAATTTGAAACTTTTATGCTGTTAAGGGTCTTTGCTTGCTCAACGAAGATAAAATGGCAAATCACAGGCTAATTACTGAAATTCAACTGACTATATTACCTTTTTGGACTTGTTTTCTTCAGTCCCAGCAGTGGCAAGATTATTGCAAAGCTTATAATCCTTACCTTCGATTTATTGTCTGGAAAGGATAAAATGGTTGGAACTGCAGAAGGTTTCAGAATCTTTATATTCCCATTTTTCCAGAAACATTCCTTCTCGAAATGTTGAGAACATATAAAACTATGTTCCGTGGGAGTAAAACTGTCCCGGCGTATTTTAGCTAACCACTCACTCAATTTATTCTTATCTCGGAGCGGAAACCTGTATCGAACGAAAATATTAAACCTGTGACCAACACGTCGGAACATAACATCCACCTGTTATGATAGACGATTCGGAACTTACTTAAATGCATACTTACTTGTGAAACGATAAATTTGTGCCTTTTGTAGCACGGTTGGTGCAGTTATATGCAGCGCAAGACTTAACCATGGTAGCAAACACTTCTAATAAAAAAAAAAAAATACGAGCACTCGATCACTTCGGCACGTCTCAACTGTACAGAACCACACACTCAAACCAACAGTTTGCCATCAGTATGGCGGCGCGCGCATCGTTCAATTTGCGAAGGAACACTAGCGCTGTTGCTCCTTCTAGTGTATAATATTCAAACTTCTTTGGTTTTTATCTTAATTGCTTTATGGATTGTGGCCATTCATTGTTCGGTATATGAATTGGGTAATATCTTTCTAAATGTATATATAAATGAAATGAGGATAGCCATTTCGTAAGAGGATTAAGCTTTTTCTTCTTAGGTTTACTTTTTGTTGTTACTGTTGCAGTGAAACCTGTTCTTATACTATCATTACTATTACTGGTTACTAGACTAGAAAGAACTAAAGGAACGTGAATCTATTAAGTTGTTAACAGCTGTTAATGGAAATGTTTTCACTTTATGTTCCTCCGTTTTCCGTTAACCACTGACTTATTTTCGCTTATTACAATGCTGTTGTACAAACATTCGCAGTTGCATTGATAGATTTTTGACATAAATGTTTTAGGGGCTCAAATTATATGTTTATATTATAATTGGTTCTTGTTTTCGAAACAGAAGCATTCTGTTACGTGTTGAAAATCTTATCAATACCGCTTGCAAGCTCTTGCTGTCCCTTAACCTGACTAGAAAATCGTACCTCATGAACGTTACCTACAGATTAAAGTGGAATCCAAACCACGGACCATCATAAATTTCTGTACACGAAAAAAACAGAACATTGGCAGAGATAAATGAGTATAAAATCTGTAGAATTTCCGGACTATTACTGGGAATATGCCAAACTTGTTTCAAATTCATGAGCATTTCAAAGAAACATAGGGCGATAAAGTTAACGATTTGAGGTAAAGGATTGTTGGGTTTGGTGAGTTCAGACCTTCAGAAATCCAACTACACATGTTAAATTCAACTTAATATATATCGGAATCAGCCTGGTTATGCTGTTGCAACACTCCTTGGGATGGTACTACCGTCTACAGTGATGCTACAATCCTTTTACACTAACGCTGACAAATTTCATGACGTAGCATAAATATCCATCACAGTGTACAAACTACTGTTACATAGTAACAAGAAGTTAGAATGGAATGGAATACATACAATATGTATTAGTTATCAAGTTTCATTCTTCTCATGTCATAAGTAGTAATAAAAGACCGGCTTGGTTATCGCGTCTGATACGTTGTGACGCCACGCGGGTCGTAACGTACAGATTTGTTTTCACTTCCTAGCCACAAATAACACTGTTATCATAACCTGCAAGTGGATATAAGCTTTTTTGTTACTGCAGTGGGTCAGTGTGTTTCAAATTGCAAACCAACTATAGGAAAAACTATATATTTCGTTTAAATGCACATATTAATTGTTGGTTGCTTTTTATTTATTTATATTCGTTCGATGTAGGTGTTTTCGTTGTATTGTCTGTCCATAGATGTCACTGCTATAGTAAGCTAGAAATATGGGATCAAGTTTATATCACGAGCCAGTGAATATTAACTTTGTTAGTAGCAGTATTAGCCGAGGTTTTGATTAGATTGAAATACAGTCTCGGTCATAATTACATTTGGCAATCGTTGTTAAAGCAGAGGGCAAGAGTAATTATTTATAAGCAATTTAAGTTGCTTTCATGTTACTGAAGTCATTACTTCATGCAGATGAAAGTAGTTCCACATTTATCGCGATCTTTGCTGCTTTGGCGAGGATTAAAACTAATATCATGCTGTAGACCAGTGTTTCCCAACGTGGGGCCCACGCCCCACAGGGGGGCAATTTGGTTTTTTTAGGGGGGCAATTTGGTTTTTTAGGGGGGCAATTTAGAAATTGACTTGATACGACTTTACCACTTTCTCTTTGAGTTATTTAAACACAATGCCAGATATGGTTACAAAATATAGCAAAAAAGCAGATTCTTAAAAGGAACACACTAAATTGCCATAATAAATCTTTATTATAAATCTTTTGAATTTGAATTTCAGTATTTCATTATATGTTTTTTAATTTTACTTACTGTGTTTTATGATAATATTAAAGTGTTTTCTTTCGAAAACCATCCTATATCAGTTTATTTAATAACAAATAATTTTTTTATTAAAAATTTTGTATGGGGGGCAAAAAAATGTTGAAAGTGGGACATGACCCAAAAAAGGTTGGGAAACACTGCTGTAGACCATAAATTATTAACGGTTATTTTTAATTTTATTGGATTTCACTGACGACATATTACTAATGTAATTATTTCTGCCGCATGTAAATAGTTGAAACTTTATCGCGATGTAAACTACAGCCGAAACCTGTTCAACAAAACAGAATCAAGGGTATGAGCGTTATTTAATAACAATACTCTAGCGAACATTGTGTTCAACCTGCCATTTTTTACAGGCTTAGCAGCTTATGGAGTGTAATAAAATATCACAAACTTTAATTTTGTGTTAGTACTGTGGCAATAAAGTTTTCCAGAAGGCAAAATTTTCTCCCGCTCTTAATTCTCCGCAATGATGTTTTATCACAATGAACTGCCAAATAATTTCTTTATGAATTACTGATTTTCATATATTTTTGGTATCATATCTTTTAACAAATGTCTTTCCACAAGTATCATACATGAGAAATTATCTGGTAAACCATAGCATGTAATTTCTAGTAGTCTATATAATTAAATGCTACCAATTTTTACGGGCTCTTCAACTTCAGAAAAGCTTTGTTCCTTTATCATGTGAAGTACGCTAGGACGCTTGGTGGTTCGGATTCAACGTAAAATTGTAGTGTCCTTTTTCTCGGTATTATTACCGAGTTAGCTTAGGGTAGCCACGACAAATGGCGCATGCGCAAATCGAATGCTTATGCGGCGGCTGAGTCCTTCTGAGAAATTGCGGCCAAATATGCCATACGAATTTACTATTTATTTTTATTGCAAATATTTCAGCCTACCTAGGAGATCCAAGCAATTGATCCTGTTAAGAAAATTATCTTTTTTTTTTTTTTGTCAAAAGTTGCGTTGAAATAAAAACGGTTATTGCAACTGGTTAGAATAGCGAGACTACATAATCGACTAATAATTATCAGAAGATGGTAACTTCTTAAGCAAATTATATTGTCATGTCAATACACAACAGCATTTAGTAAGCCCGGCGTACAGCTGAAAGAAATGTTTGAAGCGTTTGTATCTTAGATGAACTTTACCATAGTACGAAGCACCGTTGCTATAAGGTTTTGTCTATGAAATGAGATAATGCCTTTTAATTAATATAGCCTAAATGGGTATATTACAAAAACATGTACGGATGTGGAAAACGTTTGTAAAATAGAGAAGCAGAACGTACTAAAAATAATCTGAAAGTAATATTTCCCAAAACAATACAGGTCCTAATCGCAATCCGGGACAGTTTTGCCGTGCATTACTCACTTTAAGGATGGGGGGCGGCAAATGACAAATTCGAGTGAAGGCTCTGCAACTGCCCTGGTGTTTCAAGGGGGCTCCATTATCAAAGTTTTTGCCTCAGCTTGGAAAATTCGTAGATTCTTCGTTGGATATTACACAAAGTTGGTTTTTGGAGCTCTCAATAAACAGTGTTTCGTTAATATCTTGAATTGTCGTTGTAATATTCTATGTTATTACAGTTCGAAAAAGTTAGAAAGTAACATACAAGTGTCTTTCTGTTAATGAATATGAACTGTAGCTACACGAATACTGACGCCATAAATACACAACCCTTTAGGATTGCTGCAGCAGTGCAATACTATTATTTCAACTAAATGTTTAACAGAAATTGTAATGTTTTTTTGGATACATTCAACCCACTATGACAAGTTAAAATAAAATAAAAATGATACGAATTGACCATTGTGTGATTATTCGTTAACTGGTGTATATATATTTCGTTATCAGCACCCTTCTCAACCTATCGAACTCCGATCTGTTTGCCTCCGGTTCTTTTTACTCCCATACCAACTAGCGTGAAAATGTTTGTGTTAAGTGTTTAGTGATATTAAGACTTTAATGAAATTATTTATAACATGTTCATCGTTTCAGTATTATACAAACTCTAGAACATTGTCTGGCACTATCTGAAAGCTGCCTTGAAGAACACCGTTTCTCACTGGTATGCTTGATTACTCTCTGTTGACTTATTCACCAGTAAACACTAAATAATCTGCAAATAAATTTTATAAGTTGTAGTGGTTTTTCCTGCCCTCAAATTAAATCAGACGTGGTTTCGACCACTGTTGTTAAGTGACAAAATGTGGTAGCGTATGACTTTGTGACGTCATCTCCACCTGCAACCCGAGATCGTCAGTGGCCTCCACGAAGCACAAACACCTGCTTGGGCAGAGAGTCTCTGCCAACAGCTCCCAGAGCGACGACCCAGCAGGTGTCATCAGGGAGGAAAAATAAAACTCATAATCTTATTTTTATCTCAGGTTACGCCATCGGATATTCTCGCGACTGTTGCGGAGAGCGCCAAAACTTGTTTATTTGTGCTGGTTGTCATCCAACTCAGCTGAAATAACAAAAACGTTCCGGACGCTGAGGCTTTACTAACGACGGTCTCTTCGATGCGATTGAAGTTTATCCTAAAACGAAGCCCTTTGCGCCGCAGATGACAGATATGGTTCTTTTATTAGTTTTGGCAGTATTAGTCATTCCTTCAATCTGTTTCTTTGTGGATTTTTTTTTTAATCTATAAATTCTTGAGGAACCCTCCTAGTTTCTTAATGTATGTATGTTTGGACCAATTAAGACCACTTCAGGCCTTTGTTTTGCTTGAATTTTGCTGTGGATGTGTACACATCGTGTTACAACTAGAGGGGACCTACAGCTTAACGTGGAATCCGAACCACGCAACATCCTGGCGTAGCTCTCATGATCAAACACAACTCTCAATATTCCTGCGCCTACCAGGATAGGATTCGAACCCGGAACCGGAGCAGCGAACAGTTTTGAAAGCAATGTCATCTGTATGTGGATATCTCGTAGAGATTGTCATGTTATTCTGTTCGCGAAAAGGAGAATATGCTAGGTTATATTCAGGGCCGGCGTTAGGGGGGGTTAAGCGGGGCAAAAGTACCCGGGGCCCGCCGGCCTGGGTGCCTAAATAAATAGAAATCAAACACAAATTTTAAAATGTGCACCAATAATTTGTAACATTTGTATATTAAAAGGTTCTGAATTTACCAAAAACAAACAAAAAAAGTTTATAGTAAAGATATTTTCGGTAGGGGGGCCTAAGATCGCTTACCCGGGGCCCGAGATTCCTAGCGCCGGCCCTGGTTATATTGTAACCACTGAGATGCATCAAGATGGTTTGTGAACCACTATTCGTAGTGCCACGCTAATGGGCGGAGCTACGATGGTAGATTTTCTAAAGTATGTCGTGTCTGGAATTCCAAAGAACATAAAATCTCATTCACTCAGCAATGCTTCGGAACGAAAAGCAACAATGAAATAAATGTTTGGCCTGGAAAGACGAGGTCCATTTTGCATTTGGCAAAGAAAACGCAGTTGGTGAATTCTGTAAAAAGACATTTGTGATAAGACAAAGGAGAGTGATAGTAGCGAATAGGACATATATTCGCGAAGAGTAGGAATAAAAAGAAAGAAATGACAATCACCATTAACTAGCACTTGATTATTATAGGCGTACGGGAGTGGTAAATTTGTCTTTTGCAGACAGGGAAGTCAAACACAGGTATTTGCTGAACAATTTATCTCAAGACTCATAGTGTGCAGAAGTAAGAGCGCAGTGAAATTGCCATTGCTGTAGATGTTTTATTGCAACTATAAGCAATAGTAATAACAATACCATGCCATAAAACTTTAGATTTTTAAGCAACTGAGAAAGAAAACAAATTTTCTCTCTCACGATAAAGGCGCAGTTTTGGATGAAGAGAAGTAATGATTACGGGAGGTTGAGTAGGAAATTATTCCGGTTTCAGAAGCGTAAATGATTGCTACGGAGAAATTAATAGTGGAATACTGCTGGATAACAACATTTTCGGATTTTTTCCCCATTTTTCAGTGACAACCAAAAGTTATTTCCTATACATGAAGCAAGTCTGATTGATCGTTAAGAACATTTCTTTTCTAAAAGAATCATCAGAGATTTTTTTTGTTCCTCATCCGAAAATTAGGTTCACTCCCAAGGGCATTCTACACTTAATATTGTTGGGGGTAACTAGGATTTCCCAATCATTGAGGCGTAAGTGAGAAATTCTGTGTGGAATTGATGGAGACATTTAATAACGTTTCCGAAACTACACTTTTCTAAATATGTGCTTCTGATTACAGACAGGGGAAAAATATAGTGTATAATTAAATTTGGAAACATACCCTTAGTAATGATGAGCAAATATGTTCAATCTTCCTTAATGTTAATTTTTTTCTTGATTAGACAAGTAAAACTGCATGAAGAGAAGGGAAAAGTAATAATATTGTTGTATATGGTAAGAGGAAGGAAGGAGTCTGATTTTTTAGAAAATACAGAACATTACACTTTCAAATCAATCTAACTTAAAAGGGTGAAGCTAAATTGTATAGGGAAGGAACGTTGAAGGCATTGGAAGATTTTGTCAAGTGGAAGTGATGAATTTATATTAATACTACCGTTTACCCGCAGCTTCGCCAGTAACGCGTTTGCCTCTTGTTTTTACTTCCACTAACAAAGCATAAACTTTGGTTATGTAGCTTCGTTGCTTCCTTTATGGTAAATTAAATTACACAATTTCGTTAGCTAATCAGAGCGTTAATATTTGATACAGCCATTTGATTAACATTTTCCGTGTATTCGAACTTAACATGGAAGAAACAAAAAACCAAAGTTACATAGTTAAAAAACAATATCAACAAAACGGGAAGGATGGAGCTTTATGGTATTTCAGCGTGAGCTTTAGTGGGTATTTCGTAAAGGTGTGTTCATCTGAGGTACAGGGTGATCTGTGGCGACAATCTGTTATCGGTACGAACGAATTGTCGTTTCTTGCCCCGTTCCCGTCGTAAGATACCCACAAATTTTAAACCAGACGGTAAACTTCAAAACTGTGAAAACCCAATATAAATCTGTATTTTTTGCGTTATGCGTGGACAAAGGATCATATAGACTAAGCCCTCTTGCCTGTTTGTTATAGTGCAGGCAGATAAGAAAACATTTCCAAAATTCAACACGTCATTTTATGCTTGTGGAATTTTAGGACAGCGCAAATAAAAATAGAAGTAAAAAGTGGAAAGTTGTAGGTTAGATGATTGAGTTGTCTAAATTTCTATAATGGTCTTAACATTATGAGAAGACAGAGTGGCGATGAATATACTGCAATATGATTTCTTGCCGAGGACTTCTGCAGATTATGTGAAAGAGGGAAGAAATAATAAAAGGAATCCAACGGATTTAAACAGATAATTTGAGACTCGATAACTAGGCGAAAGAGTTACAGAAGAGACAGGGAATTGAGGTTGATAAGCATCTCATTAAGCTCGCATAATAACAATATATCAAACATGAAAAAAAACTCACGAACAATGGAAGTTATAAAATATAATAAGGGACCTGAATCAATAAAAAAAAAAAAAAAAACTTTTGAGTGCACAACAGAAAACTAAAATTTCTTAGAATAAGAGGTTTTCTCCAACATTTTTTTAAATTTTACTAGCCAATTATCTACTTTAAACATTATTCAGCCAAACATAGTGACCCTTATTTTGCAATTAGACTGTAGTAGAGATGAAGCTGTATTAGAAGTTAGCTACAAATAAAAATTTGTTATACTACATATTAAGCGAAATCCACATTTAGCTATTCTTTTATATTCTCTCTCTAGGTAACTTACACATGCACACAAAAAGCTAACTCAAAATAAATGACAAAACGAGATGCAAATTTTCCTGTTAACAGTAACGTCAGAAATTTCGGTTAAACATCTTTAAAGAATTCAATGACGGACATTCTCAAAACGTTTTCAGTACCAATGCTGTACTTGAGAACACTAGCAGTCGATGTATCGAAATACCCGGCACGTTCGATGTTACGTCAACTCGCTTTTATTTTTCAGCTTTCATTCATATGGTAGCAATGAACAAATGTTTATTGATTACTTTCGTGTATAACTCTTAAGTGGTATCAAAAGTTTTTTGTAAAATACTTTCCGTTCATTATGTTAGAATAAAACTTTTTCTTTTCGCAGTTTCTGAAACTTCGTAAAAGAAAGAACCAGTCAGATTTATACTAGTTAGGATTGAGCATTAATTCACATTGCAGGACACTTTTATTCTTTGCTATTTGTCTTCATTGAATATTATACGTTTATCTTGGGTTGCTATCTCAGGATTACTCAAGTTTTGTAACAGGAGGAATGAGAGATGGGCACATCTTAAATTTTACCAATGAAGGATCTCCACTTAAATTTTTTTTTTTTTTATCTCTGACGGTTTTTACTTAAATATTATCTCTGTATAGAAACACGCTGAAATTTTTTTATGTTTTCGAAAGTTACTTAGGTGTCTTAAATTTATTTCAATTATTCATCTTTTTTACTTATTAAATCTTTTTTTTTTCTGCTGCGATATGAGGCTGAAGTTAAAAATATGTATGCGATAGAGGCAGTGAGAGAAATTTTCGCATGTAGTAGAACTTTTGTGTGGAGCGCCTATTGGATGCTTCCAGTGTCGCGTTGTCCAATCGGAGGTGGCGCACTGTTCTATTCTCGCGTGAGGCTCAGAAATAGCCCGCGCCCTGCTTTTGCACAACTATGAGAACTGAGATCTGGTATAAAGAGAGACCACTGAGTTGTGAAGACGAAACAGACGCAGACAACGCATCTCGCGCGCTCAAAATAAACTGTCCCTTCTCATGCTAACACGGAAACTATGAGTCCGGAAGTGGTGTTGTTGAAACGTCTTTCACCGTGTCGCTTTATCCAAGTGGATGTCACCAGTGAAAAGAGCCGATCTACACACACTGAGCACTGTTGTTAAAGCACTTTTTTGAAAGAGTCCTCTGAACCGCCGATGTCCGCAGACAGCTGATTGCCTGTGAGTTTCGGTTACAACTCGCCACTTTTCAGATCTTCTTCCACGATGAGCGTACCTTATCGCGCAACGGTGTGAGGTGGCGACACACAAACACTCTGGGCACTAGAGAGCGGGTGGTTAGTAGAGTGGCGGACGCCGCGGCAGAAGCACAGTGGTTGAAGCCTCCGGGCGGTCGACCTACCTGGTTCGGTTTCGTTGGGTAGGCTAGGCCGGAACTAGCGAGGGGGTTGCCTTCCAGTCACTGGACTACCACGATTATTCGAATGACGACGGAGAGTCGCCGCGAGAGATAGTCTTTCGGGGTTTGCACACGGCACCAACGGTGCGCGCCCAGAGGGGGGAGGCACGCCCGCGCCACAGGAATAGAAGACGCTGCCTCCGCCACTGCCCACCGAAAGCCACAAGCTGCCCGCTGCCAGTCGGAAGGACTCTCAGTTCGGCGCCTTTCAAGGTTTCCGGAAGCAATCCTAATCACAACTACCAGTTTCAAGTGCGACTTAGTCTTTCGCTCTGAGGGCTCCATACAATGGTTGTACATTACACTGAATTTCCCCCCCCCCCATTTTTTTTTAAATTAATAAAAAGTTATTTTAAAATAAATTTCATTACATGTTTTGCAAAATTATCTTTCAAATTATAGCTACACTATTAATATTACAAATGGGAATTTAACTCTGTTTGTTACGTTTTCACGCCTAAACGACTTAACTGATATTGATGGCATTTGACAGAGAAGTACTGTGTATCATTAGACTGGACGTAGGATACATATTCGGGGTAAATAACATATTTTATTATGAAATTCTGAAACCTAACCGATCGGTGGCGGATGGATTACGTGTAATATTACATCGGTCGCTCAGGCTTTGTTTCTCTCGCAGCCAGTTTGTGAGACACCTTACACGTAACTTACAGCGTTCTATATCAAATTCTTGCAATAAAAATCTAAGTCCACGAGTACGAAGTCGAGGATAATGGCTAGTAATATTATAACTCAGTCTCTCTCTGTCTTTTTGTTACGTTTTCACAACTAAGCGGTTAAACTGCTCTTGATGCAATTTGATAGGGAAATTCTATGTATCATTAGGAAGAACTCAGGATAACTTTTAGGGATCAATAACATATTTTGTTATGAAATTTTGAAAACTAACCAAATGGTGACAGACAGGATAATATCGTGTGTAAGTCTCTGTAATGTTATATCGATCGGCGTTTCTCTTGCAGTTAATTTTTGGGACACCTTTTTACGTAATTTATATCTTTCTACATCCAATTCAAGCAATAAAATTCTAAGTAGTGGCAGTTATCAGCTAGTACTGTATATTAATTTTTAAAAAAATCATGTGTAAAAATAAAACTAAATTCTTCATTGAATGATACATACGAATTTCTGGAGAAAAACATCTGTTGAAATACAACATTTGTCAAAATCGCTCATTTAGTTATTCTACAAATACCATAAAATCCAGGAAGATATGTAGTTTTCCTGTAAATTTTAGCAGTCTACATTTCACTGTAAATTTTGAAAGTATTTTCAGACCGGTAGTTTCGAAAATTAAATGGAATGGGAATGTTTGTTTATGTTTGTTGGCCAAAGCTTTCAAAATCGTGGTATAAAAAGGAAAATGTAAACATTTTGAGAATTGGCAGGTTGCCAGCTATTATTTGGTACCCATGAAGAATATGTAAAAGAAATTTTTTGTTTACCTCATTAAACCCCTTATAATTATACTTATGTGTTATAAGTTTAGCAAGAACTAAGGGCGTACAAAATTATAAATTTCTGAATTAAAGAGTTCTGAAGTTACGAGTGAGGACCAAAAAAAGAGCAATCGATTACTCATTTTTAAATACTGTTATAAAAATATTAACAGATCTGTCGTGTACTAAGTTTCTTTGAAGAATTAATAGTAGCGTTTTCAGAGTCGACAAATGCAATGTGTGTAATTACATTACATTCCCTCTTCCTCTCTATAATTCTTTTAAAATGTATCCGTTGTCTGAGGAATACCATCCTATGTAAGAACCGCCTAGAAATTGCTGTAGTTTAGCTTCCTCTGTCATTCACATTCCAGAATTGATCGTTATTACATACATTTTAAACCCTCCACTCAAGATCTTTATTCATTTGTAATTATATGTTGTTGGTTCTGCTTCTTTCTTCAAAAGAGATGTTATAGTTGCTATTTGTCACTGTTTAGGTATCTAGATATAATAAGAAATGAGGCAGTAAACTAAGAGTTGAAAATATACAGCATGAGCGACAAAATAGTGGAGTACAAGCGCAAATGGAGAGAGCGGCTATACACGTAGAATGCAAGCAGGAGGTGGAAGTGAAACAGATAAGTAAGAGTGGAAATATTTTAGTTAAAGCCAGAACATTTTTATAGAAAGAAGAAGAATATTACTATATCCGTCAATGTTTTCTAATCTGTTTGTTGCTTATGATTGTTAATCTTAAAAAAAAACTTAGTTTTTTATGTTTCCTTGAGGAGTCCTTGGTCATAATAAATTCTAACTTGGCGTGATTTGAGCTTACTCCTAACTATCTTTTTATTTAACAACTGAAACGAAGCCGAAATTAGCTTAGTGTTGAATTGATCCTCCAGTAGGAGACGTACTGAGCCATTGTTTCATTGACTGGGGAAAGGGGTGGGGGGTGTCAGCTCCTTTCTTCCGAAAATTGAGGTTTAACGTTGAATCACAAAAAAATGCTTAGCGTGGTGGACAGTTTAAGATCTTGTAAAAATACTGACATAGACCGGGAAGAGGCCTTTCCATTTCTTGTGAAATATATTGCCCTCGAAGTATAAGAACTTTATGATAGCTTTTTATATTGTAATAGGCTTTTAAAGGATATGTTTGTGACTATTAGGTATCATTACAATCTGGAAAGTGTATTAATTTTTTCACCTATATTTACGATGAAACTTGATTTCTAACTGACTTGCTGTCTGAGGCGATTAATGTGTAGTTTAAAATAGTATATATGGCGTATGGAAGGGGAAGGTGACAAAGTTGTCCACAATTAC
This sequence comes from Vandiemenella viatica, assembly GCA_031002005.1. Classification (NCBI taxonomy): domain Eukaryota; kingdom Metazoa; phylum Arthropoda; class Insecta; order Orthoptera; family Morabidae; genus Vandiemenella; species Vandiemenella viatica. The sequence goes on along the minus strand of JARYHS010012519.1, from coordinate 211,472,134 downwards.
TAAAATGATATATGATTTTTCTTTCTGTTGAAACTTTTGACAAATGAAGTAATTACACTGTTTACAAAATTTCACTCATATATAGTAAATAACATGGGATATCATGCAATCAAAAACTGCTGTGAAACATTATCATACTAACAGGTTTTTAAGTAATTGACTGCTTATGAGTTGTTGGTAATATAATTGATATTTTTAATAGGTGTGTGTACTGTTCCACATAAATAGCAACTAACATGATATAATATGTAGTCACAAATTACAGTGAAACTTATCATGGTAACTGGTTGGTAAGAAAATAACTGGTTATTAGATGCTGGTAACAAGTGTGTAGACTGTTCCACATAATAAGTATTAATTAACTCGGGATTGTATTTGTAGATTATAGGAGATATTGGTTATACTAATGGGTTGTAGCTAACTTATTGTCAATATATAATAATATCATCAATTATATAGTAATATTGACATTACTAATAAGTGTATGTACTATTCCATATCCCCGAGATTATTCTCACATGGGATCAAAGTGAACATATCTATCTATATATATATATATATATATATATATATATATCTATAAGAGTTGTTATGGAAACTAAGGACCACACTAATGACATCTAAAGTAATTACAACCCAGTGTTTGTATTTCAATATAAGACATGTTCCATTAAAATAACCTGAGTTGAATAAAATTTAAAATCAAAATACTTCGAATATCAAATAAACTATCTCGTAATCTCGTCTGTATAGTCAAAGTATCACTAATGAACCCTTTCAAATAGCCCTTAAAAGGTTTAGGCCGTATCCGGCGTCTCCTAATAGAGGATTCTGCTGTGTCAGGAAAGAATGTTCAACAGGCTTCAGTTCTGAGGTGGCTTGATTTTTCGCAAAACTTTGTCTTTCTACTAACTGCTCAGGAAAAATGAAGTTACAAAGTTCCAGCACATCGACAATGACAAGGTACTTTATTTTATTACAGACACATTTGGCGATAAATTACACTTCTTGTAACAGTTCTGGAATAACTTCGTCCAGAAAGTTGCTGAAAAACCGTCGATGCTAACGTGGTTATGCGGAAAAATTAACGTAGTTTAAGTTTTCGAAATATTCATTAAGAAAGCAAACGATCTTTTGAAAGTGCACCGAATTGACTCTCATTTGATAATTACGTAAAATCGATTTACTAAAAACATATGTCGATGGCTAAAACTCAATCTGCATTTGTTATGCATGAATCTACAATGTTCCTTTACTGAAGACACCACACGTTAAACGCCTACAGCTCAACATGATAGACATCCTAATACTGCCTGCCACTTTCCGTGAAAATACTCGTTATACACAGCAGAAAACTTGCAAGTTAAAAATGCCTTTTGGGTATGTAAAATAAACAAAAAAATTCTCTTGAAAGAAGAGGCATTTTTGTTTTCCTTTTTAAAAGCTTAAGGAATTCAACTGAGAACGAATGTAATGCATTGAAGATAGAAATAATCAAAGCCTGTAAAGAAACATTAGGCTTTAGAGAACAAGCCGCCCGAAAACCTTGGGTCACAGAAGAAATTTTGGAGCAAAAAAAGGCTCTAGAATGAAGCAGGAAGAGAGCAATACAAACAATATAGAAATCACGTAAACAGCAAATGCAAAAAAAGCAAAAGAATAATGGCTCAAAGTAAATCGAGAAGAAGTGAAAATGAAATGGTCCTATGTAAATTAGATGTGGCATGTAGGAGGCTCAAACAAATTTTTGTAGAAATGAAGTAAAGATATATAAATATTAATGCTGCTTATGGGAAACCTCTTTTAAGATCAGAAGGTAGAGCTAACCGATGCAAGGAATACTTCTATATGATGAATTTGAACAACAGCATACTGGAAAAAGAAGTTGATGATTTAGGTGATCCTGTTTGTATGACAGAATTTCGTAGAGCTTTGAATGATTTGAAATAAATAAGGTACCTGCTTGGAATTGAGAATAATATCCAGAAGAATTAAAAGTGTAGTAGAAGGTAAAGGTAGTAGTAGGTAAAGATCAGTTTGGATTTAGGAAAAACCGCGATACTATAGAAACCATTCTGGCCTTAAGAATAATACTTGAAGAAAAACAAAGATATTTTATGACGTTTGTTGATTAATAAAAAGCTTTTAATAAGATTAGGTGGGACAAGATGTTCAAAATTTTAAAGAAGTCATGTGTAAAATATCAAGCTAGGAGAATACTTTATAATCTATATAAGGATCAAGAGGATATATTAAAAGCAGAGAATCATGAGAGACATGGATCACTTAAAAATGGTATGAATCAAGGTTTTAGTCTATGCCCATTAATATTCAACTTGAATGCAGAAGAAGCAATAAGTGAAAGAAAAATCTGAATATGTTCAAGGAGAAAAAATCACTAGGCTGTATGCTACGATTTGCTGATGGCATTGTCCTCTTATCACAACGGTCTGAGGATCTTGAAAAGTTACAGAATGGCATAAACAAATAACTGAAAAAAACTTTTGGTCTAAATATAAACCAAAACAAAACAAAAGTGATGAAATGTAGCAGAAATGATATCAATTATAGTAGATTAAATATAAAAACATAATCGGATGCGATAGGAGAAGTAAGTGAATTCTGCTACTTTGGAAGTAAAATTACAACTAATGGCTGAAGCGGGAATGATGTTAAAAACAGAACAGCAATAGCAAACCGAGCGTGGTGGGTGAGCAGTTAGCGCTCCGGCCTCGCATTCGGGAGGACGCCGGTGCCGGTTCGAATCCCCGTCCGGGCATCCAGATTTGGGTTTTCCATCGTTTCCCCAAATCATTCCAGGCGAATTCCGGGATGCGTCATTCAAAAGTTTCAAATATTGACCCAGGACTTAGAAAGGACTTTTTAAAATTGTATGTGTGGAATACAGCACTTTGTGGTAGCGATGTACTTTAGGAATACCAGAAAAGAAAGAAGAAAAATGAAGCATTTGAAATGTGGTGCTACAGAAGAATACTTAAAATTAAGTGGACAGATAAAGTACGAAACGAACGAGTTTTGGAAATCATAGGTGAGGAAAGAAGTTTGTGGAAGAGTCTTACAGAAAGAAGAGACAGGATGGTAGGTCATATTTTGAGACATACAGATTGGTTACCTTGTTAGTAGAGGGAATAGTCGAAGATAAGAACTGTAGAGGAAGAAAAATATTAGAATATATGAAACAGATAACTGAAGACGTAGGATGTAAGGGGTATGCTGAAATGATTAGGATAGTGCAAGATAGGAAGGGATGGAGGATTGCATCAAACCAGTAGAGAGACAGAAAAAAGTTAAAATTAATAAATAAACGTAAGCAATATTGTTGGTGTGTTTGTACACCAAAATAATTTCCTACTTATTATTTCTCTTTACACCGGAAAACTCGTTGATTAGGCAAGTGAAACTGAAGAAAATTTATTAGAAAAAAATAGTTTCGTTGGTGGTGAGATTGTAAACAGTATCTATTTTTTATCGTCTGATTTACGTAATACGAATTTTTGCGATGGAGATTAGGGGTTAAATCTGCCATAAACATTAAGAGAACTTGAATCCATAGTACGGATGTTGATTGTATCGGTATTGAAATACATTTATTTGATAAATATGTCTTCCCCTTTTCCTTGAGCTTAGGAAAGCGTATGTTTAATTCACAATATCTCAAATGTTTTTAACTTTGTAACTAAGAAAAGAACAAAGCAACCATCATGTATCCGAGAACGTCTTCGTGTACGGAATATGATTACTTAGATGCTTTTGCTCTCAGCTTTCAAAGAGTTTAAAAATAAACGGACGGCCAGATTCTCCTGTTGCAGCGATGATGTATCGTGCTTTACTGATGTCTTCTTTACGTAATTCTCAGCCGAATGATATAGGAGCTAACTCTTACGTCTGCGTTGTTATTAATGGCAGTAAAGGTGCATCCTTGGCTGTCCCGCGCTTTGGCACACTCCCCCTTGCAGCGGTAATTCCGAAGGCTAGCAAAGAGGACTGTAAGTCGTATTTTAAGTATCGCAGGTTATCTGTGAGAGACGAAGTTATGGAAACCATTTCTTAATACAATTTCTAGAAAAAACCACATCCCCATAGTTAAAGTTTGCTTCGCAAAAAAGGCGAAGAACTCTTGTTTCCAACATTTAAATGCTGAATGGAATGGGAATTGTGAAAATATGAAGTATGAAAATATTTTTATAGCATTTTGTTTTTCGAAACTGTTTACAGAGTTTTAAGGTTTTTATAACAATCATCTTTTTTCAGCGGAATCAACAATTACTAAAGTGCACTTAGCAACAACCTGGAAGAGATTTTCTTTGTTGCAGAATCGGAGAAGGTTTCCTTCTGCTTTCACAAAAGCATCTTCATCATTTCTCAAATCTGACTCTCCAAAGATTTTCCGGGCAGATATGATTCAACTCAGCAACAGTTTATACTCTTGTAGTAGCTTAGTGTAAGATCCATAATCTTAGTAATAATCCTTGGAAAAATGGTGAAAGGATTAACAGTGATGAATGGAAGCAAAAACTGACCATGACCACAAGCTGGTACTTGATTTCAGGTATAAGTGTGTGGGAAAATTTTCTTTCATCGTTAGAGGAATCGGTATTGGAATAAATTAATAAGGTAAGTGATCAATAACATCACAAACGCCGAAACAATTTAAAATTAAAATTCATGGAGGGCAAAAGTAGGCAAACACAAGAAAGGGGGAAAATTACTGTGTAGGGAAAATTTCCACCTCTACGTGCGCTCTATCGCCATTAAAAAACAAATTAAAGTGCACAAATTTTCAGGAAAATTAATCTCGCACTATCTGTTCAATTGAGAGTAGTTCATGACCCCTTTAGCCATTGTTTTCTAAGCTTCTAGTTTAGCCCAGTCAATAAAGGTTTTGTGTCGGAACTCTTTCTGGTAAAGCTGATTTTTTCATGGGTGATAGACCTTGATGAGAGGATTATTTTCTGAAAAGTCCCCGAAAATTCCAATGGAGCTTCCCCCCCTACCCCCCTTTTAAGTTTAAAAATGTAGAGTTTTACGCAATCGCATACAACTTTTTAACCAAAGGTTTGTTAAGGTTATATTACTTACAGTTTTATTCCCTGATAACTATTCTACAACTTTTATAAAAACATAATTTATGATAAGTGAAGCAGTTTTCCCGTAAATTAACGAAATGTTGTAAAAAAACAATATTTTTTTGCCACCTATCTACGTTTTTGCAAAACCATACTTTTATTCTTCGCCAAATGAAAAAATGCTTCCAATAAAAGTTGTAGCTTATATATTCCTGAGTACATCGGTGTATAAACATATACAGTTATGTGTATTACTCTACTAGTAACATAGAAAACAGTAGCTAGGTTTTGAGCGCGAGAGCGCTCGGGAGTCGGCGGGCGTAGGCGAAAGGCGCCTTATCCTCATATGCCTATTCAATTAGTTAATACTGTAATTATAACATCTATTTTTAACATTTATACTCGTACTAGCCCATAGTGTATCGACCTTTAATTTGTAATTTAGTAAATATTTGTGTATAATCAAAATAACATTAGAGTGATATGAGAAGTAAAATTTGTTTTTCTGATTGTAACATATTTGAATTAAAGATTTTAATTTTATTCATAATTAATTATTGTACACATTTGTATGCCAGTTTTGGTTCGGGGAATTTAACCTAGCCTTGTTATATCAGGCCATTCCATTATCCACCACCTATGGACCCGCGGTGTCCCGGACTGGCTAAACCGGCAGCTGTTTTAAAACAGCATCACGGACCTCCCTCCCACCACAGATATTATATACACCGATTTAATATTTACAAGTCATGATTATTGTAACTCATAAAACTTATTTTGTGTTTAGAAGCATGTCTCTTTGATAATGGTTACATATTAATCTGTATGAGGAAATTCATCTTCTTCTTCTGAATACAGGTGTGAATTTAGGCAAGATAAGCCACTACAGTGTTCACATATTGCAGTGCAACTCAGGTTCACTTTTCTACATCCACAGTATTGTCCGCATCCTTGTTTACAAGAACATGACACTAAGTACAGCAGTTCGTTTGGAGCAAATGGCTTCGAGGTAGGAATTGGTTTCAATGTTCTTTTGGTACCTTTCATTTCTTTCACGTTTTCAATTTTCCAACCCCAGTTTGTAGCATCAAGAGTATTACCTAACCATTTTTGAACTTGCAAAAATACTCTCAGCGAATGTTCACGACATGCCTCAGACGTTGGAGGTAATGTTGCTAGATGAAAATTTGATCTAAGGGAACTTTTCTTTGTTACTGTCAAGAACTTGTAGTAACGGGTTTCATTCAGATTTGAATATTTCTCTAACACATAAAAACATAAAACAAATTTCTCACCAGCAATCAAAAGGTCCTCTCTTGTTGTAGAATCATCCAAAAACTTCCTCGCTGTATTCTGCATATCAGGTTTCGATCTGAGCAATTCTATCGCTTTTAATTTGCCCATTCCATACATGCTGGATGTGGTATCACATCCGGTCATAGCGTGACAAAACAGAAGTAACTGACGTTGATCTCCAAACTTTTCTATGAGAGTGGCGATTCTGTAGTACACTGTTAATGGAACTGCACCCCCTATCTCTTTACAGAAGTATATACAAGTACTTTCAGGAGCCAGTGCCGTAAGTAATACTATTAAGTCGGTATCGGTTCCAACGACAAATACCTTACAGTCACTTCTCTGCTGTTGAATTGCTGTCATAACAATGTGCACATCAGCATCATCTTCCGCTGTAACAACTTGTAGTCCTCGTTTTCTGAATTCAGATGCCAAAGCTAGTACCAGTTTTCTCTTGTTACTAGTATTTCCTAAAAACTCCTCTTTTCCAGTAACACAAATTGTGTTTTCATCAAATACTATGTCAGGTGAAGATCTTTTGGCTGCTCTTCTGTTTTGCTCTTCATTTTTCGTTGTTGGCTCGTCTGGATAACCATCAAATACTACAATTGAATTAGATCCATTTTTATTTACAACATATGTACAGTAAGTTTCTAAGATGACGCCATAGGAACAATTTCTTGGCCACGCTACTTTGTGTAGAAGAAATCCCCCGTCCAAAACATAAGTTGCACCATTTTGGTCCGTTACGTCGATGACACCTTCTTCAAATACCTTCATCGGTGACGATTTTGTTCCTTTTCGTAAGGATACATCATCAAACAAAGCAGGTGCTGTTTTGTAAAATGTGTATGGAAGTGGTGGGATGTACTTAAAATGTATGCTAAAAGTAATGAAATATAGGGGATAATAAAGATTTTCCTACATTAGCAACTATCCCTGACACGTTAGATCAAACGAATGCTGTTAAATGCATTAAAAATTATTTCTGGAAATTATAGCACCTTTTCTTCCTCTTACACAACGGGCGCGGCCGGCTCACGCTGCCCGCCGACTCCCGAGCGCTCACGCGCTCAAAACCCAGCTACTGTTTTTTATGTTATTAGTAGAGTAATACACATAACTGTATATGTTTATACACCGATGTACTCAGGAATATATGAGCTACAACTTTCATTCGAAGCATTTTTTCATTTAGTGGCGAATAAAAATATGGTTTTGCAAAAACGTAGATAGGTGGCAAAAAATATTGTTTTTTTACAACATTTCGTTAATTTACGGGAAAACTGCTGCACATATCATAAATTATGATATTATAAAAGTTGTAGAATATTTATCAGGGAATAAAACTGTAAGTAATGTAACCTTGATAAACTTTTGGTTAAAAAGTTATATGTGATTGCGTAAAACTCTACATTTTAAACTTAAAGGGGGGGTAGGGGGGGAAGCTCCATTGGAATTTTCGGGGACTTTTGAAAAAATGTCTCTCTAATAGTGATCTACTACTGGGAGAAAATTCAGCTTTACCAGAGAAAGTTCCGACATTCACTGTTTTTGGCCCTTTATTGACTGGGCTAGTTGGCTAAACGCTTGTCAGCACGAATGTTTTCTTCAATCCTAATTATTTTAAACGTGACACTTCAACTTTTTTCTTGACACAAATATTGCTTCCTCCTACTTAAAATTCACAACACTCTTTTGCCGTACGATCAAGTTTCTTCAGAACAAATAGTTACGAGCTTGTCACAAATCACAATAGTAAAATCTCCTTTCACCTTTACGAATCTCGAACTTGGCGTGATCTGGAATTAACGCGGTTATTTTGAACGCACAATGTTGCCGTCCTGTGTATTCTGCCTCGTCATGTGAGACCGAAGCAGATACGGCAGTGTTGCCAACACTGATCACATAACTTTCCTTAGATCTTAATACACTCGATTCTTTACTTTTTGGGCTTCCCTCCTATCATTACATGTCTTTGCAGTAAAATCCGTCAAATTATTTTATGAATAAGTTCACTTCCTGTCTGGAGAATATCTGGTTACTAAAAAGTCAGAAATAAACTTCTGAAACGTTTTCCTTACATCAATTTGAAATTTTTGTAGGCCTATTCAAAAGTGACAAATTCTGATTTTCTCGGTGACTGGCTGAATGAAACACTGTTTCAACTCTGGTTTATTTATCTTCAGCAGTTAAACCTGGGATTATAAAGAATGCTGAGATGCCGTTTTCAAAATTTACACACAAAAAACTAAGGAAGTTACATAATGCTGCCAATGCATTAGTTACATGGTTTTCAGAGTGTTGAAGATAATGTGTGTGAAAAAAATGGTATTAATGAATGAAATTTTAATGTAACTTCACGGCATATGACTGGACTGTGACGAAAGAGGAAACTCTGTGCTGAATCCCGGTCTGTTGCTACTAAGTATACTTGCAGTTTGCAGTCGTCTAAGTGGCAGGAAAGTTTTCACTGCATTGATTTGTGTCTTTATATAATACCTGGCATTCATTTCATGTCTTAATCCTTACTCGTTGGATCTTGTGAGGTCCCACTCTACCAGACATTGGGAAATAATAATACAATTGTGTAAATAAAATATGTAGGTAATATATGTATGTATTTTCTCTTGCAAGGGCGCACAGTGCAGTACAATTTGTAGTTTGTGTAGAAAAATGGATAAATTTAAGTTTTCTTTATATGTTTTTTGTTTTGTTGAAGTTGGTAGACTGTAAGCGTACTAGCGGACTAGCCAAGAAGGCGCGGAGTGATATGGAGGGGTTGTTGATCAAAATATGGCGGAAAGAGTGATGGATGTTTAAAATGCTAGTATTTTATATTTGTTCTCATGGAAGTGAGAAAGTGTATTGACAGTTATTTCTAAATTGTGAAGAAATAGAAATTGTCATAAAACAAGCTGCAGATACTTTAATTCATAGTGAGTTATACGCATGGGCGCCGGCAGGATTACTTAAAGGGGAGTGCATCTGTTTTTTTTAATACATTATATAATTACAACACTTATTACTTATTAACTAAGGATACGGAATTTATCGACAATGTGTTGAACAAATTTGAACAACAACCTAAGCGTCTTTTGTTATTATTCAAACAGTGAATTTAATAATAGAATTTTTGTTTCTTAATCTTTTTCTGTGTATTTTCTTTCATAGCAGGGGGGTGCAAGTGCACCCCCTTGCATCCCCCTCCCGGCGCCCATGGTTATAACGACTCAATTAGTTAAGCGAAGTGATAGCTTATAACCGTGTGTGGCGATATTTTTGGGACCATATATATCGTCCTCAGCGGGCTGTCATTTACAGAAAGTTTGCAAAGAATTTCGCAATCTTCATTACTACTTGGGCGACCATTGCTAGTAACTCTGCCAAAGAGGTATGAGAAGCAGGTGTTATGGTGTGGAATTGCTTTGGCGTAGTACGGTAAGGCTGTAGGAAGTAAAACATAACGATAATTCTAAAAAGAATTGCTAACTTATTACCTAATGAATAAACGAAAAGATTCGACAAAAAATTAAAAATTCAGTCTGGAATAACCCTTCCCAACACAACAAATGATTTATTTCCTCCGCACTGACACAACAATATTTACGATATTGATAAATTGTTTCACAACTTTACAAGACTCACGCTTCTTGTTAATAGCATCAACCATACGAACTTGTAGCGGAAGTTCAGGTAACCCCGGACACTAGACATTAATTGAAAATAAAAATAAAATAAACACATTTTCTGTCTTTATTTTATTATTAAAATCAAGCTGGGAATTTCTGCAGTCATGGAATTAGAAGTTGTTTTCAACGAATTAGATTGAAAACACTTTCGTCTTAATTTTTGGCAACACAAATGTTGCGTAGCTCCGGACGCAGTAATAAATGGTGACCTAATTGTTTATTTTTTATTTATTTTTTTGGCATTAGGTCTTGAATAGACCATACAGTCAGCCTGATGAAGTTACAAGGTAATAATATTGACTTACTGTACAACATCTACACCACTTCCACTGCTTTTGTCAACATCGCTGAAGTCACCAAAGAGTTCCCAGTAGAAAGAGGGGTAAAACAAGGAGACTCTATATCCCCCAAGCTATTCACATCAGTCCTAGAGTTGGCAATGTCAAAAATCCAATGGCAAAACCGAGGTTTGAGAATAAATGGAAGAAATCTCAACAACTTAAGATTCGCTGATGATATAGTTTTACTCTCAAACAGTCTGGAAGAGCTCAAAGAACTGATAAATGAACTAGAGACAGCGTGCAGTGAAGTGGGCCTTAAAATAAATATATCAAAAAGCAAAATCATGCAAAACAAATGGGCAGAAAAAGATAAAGACAAGGCGGACATGAAAGATTCTGGTATTGAGTTCATAGATCAGTACATCTATCTTGGCCAACTGATCAATATGAATGGTGACTCAAAGCCTGAGATCTACAGACGGATAAAGCTGGGCTGGAGAGCATATGGAAGAAATTCCATAGTTTTTAAATCGAACATGCCAATACATCTTAAAAAACAGGTATTTGAACAATGTGTATTACCGGTCCTCACATATGCCTGCCAGACTTGGACCCTAAATAGTCACACGAAGCAAAAACTGAGAACTGCCCAGCGAAGTATGGAAAGAGCAATGCTAGGGTTTACAAGAAGAGACAGGAAAAGGGCTGTGCACATCCGTTCAATAACTAAAGTAACAGACATCTTAAAAAGAGTCATGACCCAAAAATGGCAATGGGCCGGTCATGTTGCTCGCAAAAGAGATGAAAGATGGACTACGGTAGTGCTGGACTGGATACCGAGAAACCTGAAAAGAGCAAGAGGAAGACCCCCGGATCGCTGGGATAAGGATATACGTCGAGTTACAGGCGTGAACTGGAAGAGGGCGGCTCAGGATCGATCGGCCTGGAAAGAACTACAGCAACACTATGTAGAATTAAATTCTAATATATAGCTCATTAGGCTTAAAGAGGCTACATCCTGAAAAAAGGATTGATATAGCTGCAATAATAATAATAATAATAATAATAACACTAAATATGTAGGTCACTGTCCTTAATACAATCCTTGATGATACTATAGATTCTGTAGTTTTTTGTAGCGAGTAGTACTGTAATGTTAGTTGGAAGTGGCTGCTGTGTTTGCACAAGAGACTTGATGAATGTTGATTGCTGTTGCTCAAAATTAGAGCAATTATGTCCTTACAAAAATCACAATAATAATGGATATCTGAAGAATCTATATAAATACAATCTTCATGAGCCCTGTCTTTCCTTCATAGTATTGAACCCAGTCTTATTCAAAAATTTCTCCACGTACGATGCATTCGGTCGGTTTTAACTGATATGCTTCGGAAAGATTTTGAGTACCTTTCTTTGTATTCAACATCTTTATAGCGCCTTTAACTTCTTATTTTTTCGCTTCGTCCTTTTTACTGCCTTTACTTTTTTCCCATCCTCTCCACTTTTTTTTATATGTTGTAGATGTTAAAATCTCGCCCCTTTAGATTTTTCGAACCCGCGTTACTTTGCGTTTATTTCATGCACCACATTCAATCCCCAACGAATTTTGACAGGAACGACGAAATACGTCTGCCAAGAACAAAACATACACTAGTGTTTAACTCACTAGGCGCCCAAACTACAGCTCAGTTGCATTTTCTTTTACACTATATGGTACATTTTTACAATTAAGTTTTACCCGGGCAGCGTGGTTGGTTTATTACTAAATGTCCGGGGTTACCACCTTTCCCAAATTGGTTTTTAAGTTTTTCTTAATTTCTCTTGAAACAATTTAATTGTCATACGAAAATTTAAAGTGATTCCTAATTTATATTTCATTGGAGTCGATAGTGAGCAGGAAGAAACGATGCGGAAGATATCTTGGTTGCCGATTTCTTCCACAGTAGTGCAGATGAAGGACACTGACTAGAGAGCAGCTGAAGTACAAAGTAACCAACGGTTCCTAATGCCTTCATTATCTCGTTGCCTGAGCAACAAAAGTCGCAATCCAGTTTCACAATTGTTAAATCGTATTTATAAATATTTTATAATTGCTAATAATATTATCTGATTAAATGTTCCATCAGCGGCTAGTATCTCCAAAAGTTTACTTCGATTTAGTCTTTAAAAATCCTTTTACCTTGTTTCTATTTCAAATTTCCGATTCTTTTCAATTACAAACGTTAAGGAAGGCGGTGTCATGGTTCCCTGTTAACATTCCAGTGCGGCGCCTCCTCCATAGGCAACCGAGCGTCACATTGTGTGTTGTTCCTGACAGAGTGACTGGTATGAAGTTGAGTGGAACTCTATGAACAACTTCTGAAATTTTTTTGACCTTAAATATTGATAGCAGTATTATGTGAGACCAACACTGGTAAATTTAATTTAAATCTGATGAATACATGTTGTGGTTTTGCTGTTGTGATTGATTACAGTTATTAGGATTGTTAATAAATTTAAACAGAGGAAAAATACTCTTTAGTTCTTGTTATGGAGAAGTAAGATAATTATTGTATCACACTTTGATATCATTGTGTCCACAAAATTCGACATTTTTAAAACAAGGAACGAAGTATCAAGAATCCCTTCAAGGCTCTGTATCATGCAACTTATATGGTATATAGTTGTACGAGGGCAGATCGGAAACTAACGCACAATAATTTTTTCCCCGAAAAGTTTTATACGTACCACAACGAAATAAATCACAAGTTAACTTATATCTTTGGCCTACTTTTCTACATAGTCACCAATTTTCTCGACACATTTCTCCCATCGTGGTACCAGTTCAAATATGCCCTGTTCATAGAAGTCAGTTTGTTGGGAATGTAGCCATCTGCGGACTGTTGATTTCACTTCCGCATCTGTTGCAAAATGTTGGTCGTCCGGGAATTTCTTCATGGGACCAAAAAGATGAAAGTCAGACGGTGCCAGGTCCGGACTGTTTGTTGCATGCTGGAGCACCTCCCACCCAAAAGTGGCGAGTTTCTCACGAACAGGAGCAGCAACTTGGGGATGTGCATTGTCTTTTTTTCATTTTTTACTTATTGCTTTACGCCTCGTCGACGTCGAGGTCATTAGAAGCGGGATGGGACTGGGGGCAAGGAACGGGAAAGAATTCGGGTATGGAATTTTTGAAGGAAGCATCCCGGCATTCGCCTGGGGTGATTTGGGGAAACCATGGAAAACCCAAATCTGGATTCCCGGACGGGGATTCGAACCCGCGTCCTCCCGAATGTGAGGCCAGAACGTTAACCGTTCTCTCACCACGCTCCGTGTGCATTGTCATTAAAAAGTCTGACACCATTAGCTTTAATGTTGCTGCGTTTGTCACGAAGGGCACGACGCAACCTAACCAACATTTTCATGTAGGCTGCAGCATTCACAGTGGTTCCGTGTTCAGCAAAGTCCTCCAATAACACGACAAACATGTCCCAGAACGCTGTCACAAGCACTTTCTTAGCCGATTGAGTTACTTTGAATTTTTTTCGTACTGGGGTACCAGCATGTTTCCACTCCATAGAGGCCTGCTTGGTTTCGGACGTGTAGTGGTATGCCCACGACTCATCACCAGTGACGATTCCTTTCAGAAAGTCATGCCCTTCTGCGGCGTAACGCGTTAAGTGATCCAAGCTTGTCATCTTTCCTGGCCCTTCTGCTTGTCTGTCAGGTTCTTAGGCACCCAGCGAGCACTAACTTTACGGAATTTCAACGTGTCATGAACAATGTCACCGAGCGTGGTGGTGTAACGGATAGCGTTCTGGCCTCGCATTCGGGAGGACGGCGGTTCGAATCCCCGTCCGGGCATCCAGATTTGGGTTTTCCATGGTTTCCCCAAATCACTCCAGGTGAATGCCGGGATGCTTCCTTCAAAAGGCCATGGCCGAATTCCTTCCCATTCCTTGCCCCCATCCTTTCCCGTCTCTAAAGACCACGTTGTTAAAAAGGGACGTTAAACTGTTACAAAAAAAAAAAAAAAAAAAAAAAAAAAAAAATGAACAATGTCGTACACTGCACCATAGGAAATGTAGAACGTCTGCGATAAGGTTCGCCGGTCCTTCAAGATAGCTGCCTCAGTGGCGCGGACATTCTGCGGAGTTGAAACTGTCACCGGCCGCCCAGAGCGTGGCGAATCACTAAGGTTCACGCGGCCCTCTTGGAAGAATGCACACCACCTGGAGACATTGCTACGGTCCAGACAGTCTTCCCCATACACGCCACGCATGTCGCTGTGAATTTCACTCGGTGAATGCCCTGTGGCCCACAAATATCGAACTACACTTCACTGCTCTTCACACGTGGACGACAGTAACATGCGCTCCATGTTTGTTTCGTAGTTCACGCTTCTCTCGCTAGAGCTGCACACGAAAACGAAATACCCTCTATAGCGCAAACTTCAAACTATTTAGTCGTGAAATTTCAACATTCCACCTGTAATACCAGGGGAGAAAAAAATTATTGTGAGAGACTTTCCAATCTGCCCTCGTATCAGTTAATTGTAAATAATTACAGAGAGTAGTAAAATGCCAGCGGAATATTCTATTCGTTCAGATATGTTAATGATATATCATTTGAAGTATCAACACCGAGAAAACCAACCATATAAATGATGTCACCATTTTAGTAATCAAAGTTGTGGCTTCGATGTCGATACCATCCCGAATAATAAGAAGGCCCCACACATAACTCAGCAAGGATACACCTCATTACGAATATCACAAACGCCGTGTTAAAATTTAGTGGCTGAGAGCTTGGCGGACTCCGCGCATATTTCGATCTTAAAACGCAGGGTACTGGACAGTTTTAGAGCGTCCGTCCTGGTTCCTGGAAACTCGGTGGCAGAGAGCAACTGCACTGGCCAAGTCTTTTATAACACCGGAAACGTATTTCCGGCAAATGTGACTGTACGCATACATTTAAAAATGCAATATTCATGGCAACTTAGCTTTCTTTGCAGCTGAAGCTTTTCTACTCGTTGACAGTGACGTCGTTAGGGTCTGGATGGAATTTTTCGTATGGGATCGATAAGAACTACAGTATAATGGTACTCCGATGGAATGATTTGGGGAAACCGTGGAAAAATGTAGTCTTTACAGCAAGTTCTGTCTTTACTGCTCACAGTGGAGTAAAATTTCGCGGAACATGGATTATTTTTTAGATAATGTTTTATATTTTTTTAACATTGAATATTTGTTCTCACTTAATTCTGTTTGTAAAATGAGTGTTTTCCGAGATCCGAACAATATTCTCTAAGCATTCGCATGGATAACCGCTCGTATGATGTTACGTAAAGACCAAGAGTAGCGCATTGTCAGAAGAGAATATGATTTCCTGCACAGACAGTTCTGCTGCGGCATGGATAACAGGTGTATCGCAGTGTGCGAGTGAAATGGTGTGGCAACTGGAAACGTACTGTAAAACTGAAGTACGCGGAGCAGTAGGATTCTTGTGGGCAAGACGTCTAAATTGCGCACAGAATCATCGTGAAATTCTGGCAGTATGTGGACCAAATGCAATGTCGTCTCCAGCCGTAATGAAATGATGCCAAAAGTTTGACCAAGATTGCGCAGACGTTGGTAACGCTGATCGGAAAGGAATGCCATCGACATCGAACACTGTTGACAATGTCGGCAAGCTAAAAGGAAGAGAAGACGTTCATGCAGCGGTCCTCGAATGGTTCCGTAACCAAGGAGTAGTTCTCAGCCGTCGAGAAATAGAACAACTGGTAGAACGTCCCGACCGTTGTTTACAAAGACTTCATGAACATGTTAAAATAGTATCATGTATCTGTGTTAGTTTGAAGTGTCGTACAGCAGTCAACAAAGCTTACTTAGCCTGCCGTAATAAAGTGCAACTTACTTTTTGAACCACTCCTCGTACTAACCAATCTACCAAGTCATAATAATAATAATTGATAAAATTGCGATGGAGCGAACGCTCCGGTGGCAATCTCCCTACACGACCATCTATCTCCTTTCCTCTTCCCACCTACATTAGTCCTCTACTAATTTGAATTTTAAATTCTTTCATTGGTTTTGGTAAATTATGCATCATTTCTCTTGGTAATTTATTCCAATCCCTTACACCCTTTCCTACAAAAGAAAATTTTCCCTCACTCGTAAGCCTGAAATCAAGTGCCAGATTTGGATCATGGTCATCTTTACCCTTCCACGCGTCTCCCTTAATTCTTCCACCAATATCGTTCCATGCCTCATCACCAATATATGCCTTGTCCACTCTCATAACTCCTTTCACTCTCCTTCTATCTTCCAATGAATTCCGCTCCAGCTCCTCTATCATAATACCGATTGTGTTTTACGGTAATTTACAGAGACATATCTAGCAGCCCTCCTCTGCACCCCCTCCAACTCTTGTATTTGATACTCAAAATGTAGCTCCCATGCTACACCACCATATTCCAGCAGTGGTCTGACCAAAGTTTTGTACCCCAATTCCCTTAAACCACAGATCGAAACTTAGACGTGGTTTTTGCGGTTTTTTATCATACAAAACTATTAAGAAGCGCAGTTGTAAATTGTGGCTTTGAAAAGGTTTAAATACGCATTGACAAATACCCACTGAGCGTCGTGGGTGAGAGGCTAACGATCACGCCTCGCATTCGGGAGGACGCCGGTTCGAATCCCCATCCGGGCATCCAGATTTGTCTATTCCATGGTTTCTCCAAATCACTCCTTCAAAAAGGCCATGGCCTAATTCCTTCCCGTTCCTTGTCCCCAGTCCCATCCCGCCTCTGATGAGCTGAGCCATCGACGAGGCGTAAAGCCACAAGAAAAAACAAAAGACAAATTCCATTTCTCTGTTTTGTTGCCACTAGGATTTTAGAGGTCTCTGTCGCCCTTCCCCTCTCCCATGTACACACAAACACACTAAATACGTAAAAAAAAAACTAAGTCCTCAACACGAATGTTGGTTTGATTCTCCAGAAGGAGGTATCCTAAGCCATTTTGTCAGAGGTAGGACGGACAGTTCCTTTCCTCTGGGACCTACAGTTTAACGTGGAATCCGAACCATGGTACGTCCTGGCATAGCTCATATGGTCAGACACTTAAAAATTCTTGCGCCCACAGGGAAATGAAACCGGGACAGGAGCAGCGAGCTTCTGAAAACACTGAGTCACAAGACCAGCCACTAAATACGTATCCATGCCTAAATGAAACAGAATGAGTGGAAGCCACGCGTGAGTGTATGGTGTAACGCTGACAGCCACCCGCTTGGCAGAGTCTCCTCTGGTTACTCACCAAGCTGCTGATTCAGGCTGGGACGCCGCCAAGGTGACTTCTTACTGACTCTCCTCTCGCAAAACACTGCCCACCAGGTCACAATGCATCACCAACTGCAGGCAACAACTTCGTCTTCCACGGACAATACAGTAATAATCAGATAAGTGCCTAGCTAAATAATTTAATTTTTGCAATGGAAAAAACTACCCGCTGAAATTTTCCCACTCATCCACTTTCACATTTCACAAATTCCACCGAGTCAGCAGTCCCCACAGTAATGTAGTCCAGTCCCTCACTCCCTCATAACTACCTTACGTCTGAAATTAGTACTACTTTACAGTCATGGTCATCTATCCCACGTATGACTCCTAATTCTTCTACTAATATACATCCAAGCCTCATCAGCAATATACTCCTTGTACACTCCAAACGCTCTCTTCACCCTCCTCTTATCTTCCAATCCAACTCCCCTGTCATGAATTACAGACTATGTATTGTTGTAATTTCCGCAAATAAATCTAACGCTCTCCAACTCCAATATTTGATAAACAAAATGTGGGTCTCATACTACATCACCGTATTCAAGAGTTTGTAATCCACTTTTATCACTTAACTGTAACATCCATTAGTCATCTTCTCCAATAAATGAAGGATTTTGAAACCTCTCCTTCCTACCTTCCAGCGTGTCCTGCCAACTGAATTGACTATCGAACGTTACGCCAAGATAGTACGCTTAAGGTCTTCAACGTGCAATTCCTCCACAATCTGTAATGGTAGGCTTCCGCGGCCAGAGTCAGTTGTTTTTTGGCTGTCCGTGGGACGCTGCGTCATGGTGTGTGCAGCCGACGTTTCGACCATCCTACTGCAGTCTTCTTCTGCAGTTCCGGCCTAGAAAATTACCGCAGTAGGATGATAGAAACGTCGGCTGCACACATCATGACGCGGTGTCACCGGGACAGCCAAGAAACAATCCTCTACACTCTATAATAATAAAAAGCCTCTGCTTTATATTCTGTGTACCTAATGGGCTGACCCTTCTTGGAATTTAATTTCGTTTCATGTTGGTCTACTTGCCTAGATATCTTCAGATTACCCGATAGCTGTTCATCCTCTGTCTTTTCAGTCCCATTATGTAGCATTATGTCATCTGCAAGTAACCTAAATTCCATTTGGGAACCACCAACACAACCATTCATTGGAATAATGAAAAGCAGTGGTACCAACATACTATCCTGCGACACTACCGCTCATATTTCAACATCTTTCGATAGTGCATTTCCTACCCTGACCATTTGGTTTCTATCTTTAAATAATTCCTCTACCGAGTAAGTCACTCTTTTATCCACCCCAATAGTTTATATCTCATTTACCACTGTCTCAGTTTATCAGATGCCTTGCATAGATCTCGCACTACTCTATCAACTTGACTTCCCTTCCGCTTCATTCGAAATGTCTTGCATGTAGCTCATTAATCAGGAAACGGCTTTTAGGAACTATAAATAACAAGGGACAGGAAACATAACCCATCACTCACCAAAGTTGAAGGCTGCGTCGTGAGAAGAAAAAAAAACATATTCTATATTTCGGTTGAGAACCTTATTTTCACTCATTGTAGCCTTCAACTTTTGTGAGTGATGGGTAATTTTCTCTATCCTTTGTCATTTATGTAGCTCATTAACTTCAAAGAGCTGTAGAACTAAAAACAAAAGTCTTCAAAATTACGAGGTTAATCTCACGTTAGGGGGAGGAGGCTCACCAGGTCGCATCAAATATCACTAAACTGAAAAGGGGAGGGGGGGGGGGGGCAAATTTAAGAAAAAAACTTCAGGTGTGCTCCTTTTTCTGCATGCGCTGTCCGCTGCCAGGCAACCGTTGATCGCGGTGAATCTGTGTGAGGTCGTACAACATATATGCCTGATGAGGCCACAGAAGATGCATTCGAAACATTGTGCGTTTATAATCCAATCCGGCAGCAAGCTCACGAAGACTGCTTCTCACTGGCACACCGGGAAAACCTGTGTTCACGCATCTCCTGTCTATCATCATCAACAATGAACGCTGCTCATGTTTCCTAAGTGAGTTTCTTTCATTTTACTCCTAAGAATTGATCATTTTCATTGTTGATTTGTCTTCGTTTAAATTGAGATACGCACCTTTTTGCCAATGCAGCTGGTGGATATTCATCCTGAGGAAATCATGAAGGAAATAAGAAAGCTGAAAAAACATAAAAGGGCTGGTGAAGATAATATTACTACAGATATCTTAAATATAGCCGGATGTGACATTGTACCTTATCTTGAAATATTATTTAAATTGAGTCTGGATACTTGCTGCTTACCACAGGACTGGAAAAGTGCAATAGTAGTACCGGTACATAAAGGAGGGGTGAGAAATAGAGTTGAGAATTACAGGCCAATCAGATTGACATCAGTGGTAGGTAAATTAATGGAAAGATTGATATGCAACCACATCAGAAATATATGTGAGGAACGTAAGTGGTTTTCAAGCAGGCAACATGGTTTCAGGCAAGGATATTCATGCGAATCTCAGTTGGTGGGATATATGCAAGATATTTCAGATGAAATGGACAAGGGAGGCCAAATTGATAGTGTAGCACTAGATCTGTCTAAGGCGTTTGACAGAGTAAGCCTTAAAATGGTAGTAAATAAGGTAAAAACCATTGGAGTGGATAAGAAAGTCATTTGCTAGGTAGAAGAATTTTTAAAAGGTAGAAAACAGAAAGTTAGGGTAGGAAATGTAGTATCAAAAGAAGTTGAAGTAAAAATGGGTGTGCCACAGGGTAGCGTATTGGGACCATTGCTATTCATTATTCTAATGAATAATTGTGTTGATTGTTTACTATCTGAAATTAGATTGTTTGAAGATGACATAATGCTGTATAAAAGAATCTAAATGATAGAGGATTGTAAACAGTTGCAGGGTGATCTGGACAGGATATCTAATTGGGTTGGTAAACATGAGATGAAGATAAATGCAAAGAAGAGTCAGCAAATTAGATACACAAATAAAAAACAAAAGGTTAATTATGAATATAAGGTGGGGAAAGAATTGCTTGCTGAAGACTTGAAATGTAAATATCTTGGCATTACTTTTGATAACAAGCTTAACTGGGCTGGACACATGGACAGGTGGTAGGAAAAGTTTTCAATGTTCTGTACTTGTTGGAAAGAGTGATGAGGGGATGTACGGGAGAAGTAAAGGAATTGGGTTACAAAACTTTGATGAGACCTTTGCTCGAATATGGTAGTGTAGTATGGGACCCTAATTTTACGTATCAAATACAGGAGTTGGAGAGGGTGCAAAGAAGGGCTGCTAGATTTGTTCCTGGAAAATATCGCAGAATGCAATCAGTGACGGATATGATAAAGGAGCTGAAATAGGATTCATTGCAAGACAGGAGGAGGATGAAGAGGGTCATGGGAGTGTACAGGGCATATACTGGCGATGAGTCATGGATAGATATTGCAATAGGTATGAAAAGTAGTGCATGGAAGGGAAAAGATGACCATGACCACAAGCTGGCACTCGATTTCAGGCACAAGGGTGTGGGAAGATTCTCTTTTTTAGGTAAGGGTGTTAGGGATTGGAATGAGTTACCAAGAGAAATGATGAATAATTTACAGAAAACTTTGAAAGAATTTAAGGATAAAATTTGTAGAGGGCAAATGTAGGTGGGTGCAGGATAGGGGGAAGATGGGTGTGTAGGGAATTGCCACCGGAGCCTGTACTCCATTGCAATTAAATTACATTAAAAAAAAAAAGCATCTTTCCTTAATTCTTCCGCCATATCCTCACGAATGTGTCATATCTTTCTTACATAAATAATTCTCATGGGAGGTATGGCATACAAAAATTAAATCCTCTTCTAGAGCCCACTACGATTACCCTGAAAACAAAATTCATCATGTATAGAGCTATCGCGAAACCAGTTGCCACTTATGGCGCAGAATGCTGGACAATTACAGAAAGAAACCACAGGTGGGTAGAAGCAGAGGAGATGAATTTGCTTGGAAGAGCTTCCCGAGTGTCCAAATCAGAGCATGTGCGGAATCAACAAATTAGGGAGCAGAATGGTATCAGAGATACAATAGTCCAGAACACTGAAATGGAAAGAGCTGTTGTAGTTCTGGCATTTAATCGGAATGGACGAAGAAATAATACCAGAGACAACCTTTAATTACCAACCTACCAACCGGAGAAGACGAGACAGACCGCTCTAAGTTGATTGCAGTGCTGCACCGATCGATGAAACAATAAAATATCGAACCGAAGGAGGCCCACAATACAGAATTGTGTAGACTGAGAAGCGGCAGGAGCCGTAGGACAGCAAAAAAAAAAAAAAAAAAAAAAAAAAAAAAAAAAAAAAAAAAAAAAAAAAAAAAAAAATTCTTGTTTTTCTATTTCATTTCAAGCATACAGATCATCCGCTTTCAGTATCTGTTTCAAGTCATTGGTTCGTTCCAGGCTATTGTAATTTTGAACAGAATTCTACAAATAAATGGAGAATCACATGCAGTTATCGCAAGATAGCACGATTTCGTTTTTCTGTCAGCACATGAACTAATGGGATGACCCTCATATATAAAATTTACTGAAGTCATACAGCCATTACTCACTGAAGTTGATGGGGTGGGTGCATCAGTAACACATATAACACAATATTTCAGGCTATGTTGTTCTTCAAGTCAATTTACACTAAACTACTCTATTATTATAAATGTGTCTGTTTGTTACATTTTCACCACTTAACGGCTAAATCAATCTTGTTGAAAATTGTCAACGGAATACTATGTACCATTACGAAGGACATAGGATACTTTTTTCTGGGTACATTATTTATTTTGTCATGACGTTTTGTAAATTATCCGAACCTTGACAGACAGATGGACAGCGTGTGTAAGTCTGTGTAATGTTACATGGGACACTCAGGCTTTGTTTCTCTCGCAGTCAGTTTGTGAGACAACTTTTTTAGGAATTTATAGCTTTCTATTTCAATTTCTACGTCCATGCGTACGAATTAGCGGGTCACAGCTAGCAGAATCATATGATTCATCTCGCACGGGTATCCCTGGTCAGTATCCCTCACGTCATTCTTCTTCCTACTTCATTGTTGCGGAAATTAATTAACTTGTGTGATTCAATGCAGAATATAAACTTCACGTCTGAGCGTTGGACATACTTCGCTATTGCTACAGGTATGTAAGAAACAGAATAACACGAAACTCCTGTTTTACTTGTCATTGCAAAACTAACCTGGACTGCTAGAAGCCATAATAAAGAAGATCTGGCTAGATCGATAAAACTATTTTCGTACGCCGTTGCTCAGGCGTTCCATGCGTGCCCTGCCAAACAGTTTAATTAAGTCGTTTGACTGAAGGTCTCTGCCACCGCAGCAACTCCCACCATTCACCTGCTATTTATAGCGTAACCTTAATTTTAGAAAAGTTTCGAAAATGTTTCTAACGTTTTCTTCCATTTCAGTTGGAAGGCCAGCGAAGATTCACCCAAATAAAATATTACAATTAGTGAAATTTCGCAACGGAAAGTTCTTCGAAACTGCGAGAATTTTTCAAGTTTTCTCGACCTGGATGATTTATTTTTGTTTAATCAATTTTATTAGTTTTGTCCATAGATTTCTGCTGAGGAAGGACCTCTCAGATGTGAAACTGGTCACAATTAG
The DNA here is from genome assembly GCA_031002005.1 of Vandiemenella viatica. Classification (NCBI taxonomy): domain Eukaryota; kingdom Metazoa; phylum Arthropoda; class Insecta; order Orthoptera; family Morabidae; genus Vandiemenella; species Vandiemenella viatica. The sequence goes on along the minus strand of JARYHS010012519.1, from coordinate 211,448,800 downwards.
TAAAAATACAAACAGGATGAGTAATAATTATAGTGAAAAATAGTATATGTTGTAAATAAAAACAAAAAATTAAATTAAAAATAAATTAATACAACTGAAGTTTTCAAAACACAATTAGATACAATTAAATGTTTTGTTCAAATTATTGAATGGAGTAGAAAGGGTTGCCAATACGATAATCTCTCAGTTTTTCTTTAAATACATCTTGATTATATACACACTGTTTTATACTCTTGGGAAATTTATTAAATATATGTATCCCAAAATAATTAACTCCCCTTCGTACTAACGACAGTGATGTTTTCGTTTTGTACAAGCTATTTTTGTTTCTTGCATTGAAATTGTGCAGCTGTAAACTTGGTATAAACGAGTTAAAATGTTCTGTGACAAAACTCATGAGAAAACATATGTACTCAGAAGTTATTTACCCAGAGTACTGAGATTTTTAAAGAATTGTCTGCAAGAAGTTCTTGAGTTTACCATACACAGCATTCTAATAGCTCTTTTCTGTGCTATGAAAACTTTTTTACTGTTCGAAGAGTGTCCCAAATAATTTATGTCATGAAATGATGAATGAAAATAAGTCTAGATCTGCTGTTAGAGAAAATGTTCTTATTTCAAAGGTGATGCGAGTTAACTTTTTTAGTAGTAATGTCCTTGCCAACTGAGTTTATCATCTATTTGAATGCTAAGGAATTTTACACTCCTTTTTTACAATAATATGTTATTTTTATAGTTTATATGTAAATCTTGCTGCACATAATGTTTTGTTTTAAACCTATTATAATAAGTTTTATCAAAATTTAATTTTAAATAAACTAATAGGAATAGTATGAATCATTAAATTTAAAAAAGCGCTATACCCTTACCGCAAACGAATATAAATTTCTAAGACAATCTACGAACCTCGCATTTGAACATAAAAAATTTATATCGATATCTGCTACTTTTCGTTCCACCTTCATACTAATTACAATGGAGGTCATTTATTAATAAACAGTATTCATTTATTATTTTGTTGATATATTGTAGAGAAGTTGTTCAAATAATTTAACTCTACATTATATATTTCAGCAAATCTTTATTGGATCATTTTTTATAAAACAAAAGTTGTCGCATTACTGCAGCTCGGAAGCGGTGTCTCTATGACCAAAAGACAACAAGGAAACAGAGTTTTTAGGTTAAACCATTAGGGTCATGCCCTGCACAGACAATGAAACAACAAAAAATATTGTGTACTCACAGGCATTGTGTAATTAACGAAACATATTAGAAATGTGCGCTTTCTCTTTCCTCTCTCTTCCATTTAACCAGACTCAGCCACAGCAACGGGACGCCGGGTACAGCTAGTAAACTTTTAAAAACAGTAAAACTTCGCTGCACGAAGGTTGGTTGGATGCTGTCGAAGGAAACATACTCTGCCAGCGTGTCAGAGGTAGGACGACCAGTTCCTTTCCTCGAGGACATACAGTTTATCCGAACCACGGAGCAACTTGGCGTTCCTCATATGAACAAAGCACACCCTGTAACATTTCCTGTCCACAGTGGGAGTTCAACCCGTGACCTGGAACTTAGTAGGTGATTACGTGTTTTTCTTTTTCGGAAATCCGGACCCTTCCCCTTCCTCCCATGGTGAGATTTGGTGAGATCTGGTGGGACACCTTCCCCCCCCCCCCCCTGCTATGTTGAAGTGAGATCTTGAGCAAGGGCAATGAGAGCCTTTCTAACGTTGGGATCGACGTCATTTGTAGACTTTTTTTAGCTTTATTGTTCTTCAATGCATTAAAAAGATGACGTGACACTTCTGTCGACTCCTCTCCCCCCCTTTTTTATCTACTTCATCTCACGTAATTAATGGACGCCCCCTGATCCACTAGACTACCAGTTCGCTCATAAAAATAAGATAAAGTGAATATTTCATAGCAGTTAAAGAAGAACAAATTGTTGCTTGATGTAAAATAGTTACCCGATTTAAATATAATATAGTTGAAGACTTTTCTCCAACATTTTGGATCTTATTAAATCTTTGAAGATATAGTATTTTCTGTAGACTAAATTCTACAGTGCCTTCATTTGCTACCCTTTATGCTGAAAATTAAATGGACAGACAAATTAAGAAATGAAGTAGTTTTGGAAATAATGGACGTGAAAAGAAGTTTGTGGAAGAAGCTTACAGAAAGAAGAGACAGGATGGTAGGTCATATTTTGAGACATGCTGGATTGGTTAATTTGTTAACTGAGGGAACAGTCGAAGGTAAGAACTGTAGAGGAAGACAGAGATTAGAATATATGAAGCAGTTAATTGAGCACGTTGGTTGTAAGGGATATGTAGAGATGAAGAGGCTAGCACAAGATAGGAAGGGATGCAGGATTGCATCAAACCAGTCGAAATACTTATGACAATAATATATATATGTATATATTTACTTAAACTGTGAATTTCATGTGTTTTGATTTGAAATAAATGAGAATTAAATTCATATTCATTATGAACATCATGGATCTTACAGTTTTGTTTTCACATAACAGTATGTAAAGCATCAAGCCTAGCCGTCTGCTTTGTTTTACCTGTGCTGGCGACAGCGTGTCTGGGCAGCCTCTAGGCGCCTGAACAACAGGACTCTCTGTGGGTTTCACTACCTCAGGCCGTTGACCTGTCTGCGCTTCGGAGAACCAATGTTTCGTTTTAAGTAATTTCAATTGCGATGGAATACACACGTGTCTATTGGCCCACCTACTCATGTAACGATTTTTCTCACCACCTGACTACACCTGCCCTTTAAACTCCTTCAGTGTTGTTGATAAACTGTCCATTCCTTTCCTTGGTAATTTACTCAGTCCCTGACTCACATACCAACAATAGAAAATTTTACCACTCCCTTTTCCTGAAATCAAGTGCCAGCTTATTATTACGGTCGTATCTTCCCCTCCTTGTAGAACTCCTTATCCTTCTACTAATGTCCATCCATACATTATCATGATTATAAGCCCTGAACATACCAAACACTTTCTTCACTCTCCCCCTGTCTTCCAATGAGTCGCAACCCAGCTCCTCCAGCATATCAGTTACTGATTGCATTCTGAGGTAGTTAACGCAAACAAATCTAGCTGCTATCCTTTGTACCCCAATTCCTGAATTCGATAACCATAGTGTGGGACCTATGCCACTCCACCATATTCAAGCAGTGGTATGACTAAGGTTTTGTAACCCAGTTCCCTCACTTACACAATTTTTATCTGTATACTTAATAAACTGACTTTTCTCGGCATTTATTTTCACTTCATGTTTAATTACCCAGCTAGATATCTAGTTCAGATTTCCTTGTAGCTGTTCACTGTCCTCTAATGTTTTAATCCCTTTGTATGATGATATGTCATCTGCAAACAATCCAATTTCTAACTTCAACCCACCAATACAATCATTGATGAGAATAATGAATAGTAATGGTCCCAATACAGTGCCCTGAGGTACTTCTACATTTACCTTTAACCTCTTTTGATGCTGCATTTTTCCTTTTAAGAATTCTTCCAACCACCAAGTCACTTTTCCATCCACTCCCATGGATTTTATCTTATGTATCACCATTTAAGACTCACTTTGTCAAATTCTTTGGATAGATCCAGTGCTAGACTGTCGGCCTGGCCTCCCTTGTACATTTTATCTGTAATATCTTGCACGTAATCCACTAACTGAGATTCATGTCAGTGTGATTTCCTAAATCCATGTTGCTGTTTTGCAAACCAATTCCTTCTTTCACAGTCATTTCTGATGTGGTTGCATACCAAACTCTCCATCAACTAAGTAGTGTAACATTAGTCTCCCTTATATAGAATCAGTGTTTAGTAGTGTAATATCAGTATCACTATGGGAAATGAATTACGTGGATTGGTGTGCTTCCGTAGTGTAGTTTTCCACAGTTCTTTGAGTTTTTGTTAACCTTAGGATATGGCGCGATCATCAGCAACAGAGAGCTTGTATGAGAAGTAAAAAGAGTTGATCTGACCATAAGGTAACACTTATTTTCTGGTTATATGGAAGAGTAAATTTCTTTCTTCCATTTTTTTTATTTTTTATTTATTTATTTATATAATTATTTTTTTTTTTTTTTTTTTTTTTTTTTTTTTTTTTTTTTTTTGCAATTTGTGGAATCAAGAATTGGAATAAATTACCAAGGAAAATGTTGAACAATTATCTGAAACAGTTAAAGAACTTAAGTCAAAAATTATTTAAATCTGCATGTTGGTTGGTAGGGAAATTGCCACTCGGGCTTGTGCTCCGTTGCAATTAAATTTAAAAAAAATAAAATATTATGACTTGACTCGCTGCTAAACGAACGGAGTATTCTGGCAAGTCATTTCTTCTCAGTGTCTTACCTAAACAGAGTAGTTATTAAATAACGTTCGTGTGATTTGTAGTAACATCTCTGCATCTCTGGCCGTAGCAAGTCCGCCAACGAAGGCCGCGCACATGACGTCAACGTCACAGGCATTGTGATCAAATTACCCTTTTATTAGTATTTATAATTGATGCAGCATCAAAAAAAGATTCAGATGCTTCTAAAAATTAATTCAGAAATAAACTTCAAATTTTCTCCTTCAGTTAGTACAATCTGAGCCCAAATATGACAGTTCTTGATGCTTAAAATGAGCTATGAACGGAAAATCATAGTTCACAATTTTTTTCTGCTCAGGAAAACAAATTCGCAGCCAATCAAATTCCCGTCCTCTCTGTTCAGTTTCAAGCTAATTGTATTCGATTGTCACCGTTCGGTTGTGTCGATGCATAGCATTCGTGACTTGAGACTGCGCGTGGGCAGAGCGTTTTGGTTTATTTATACGTGCGGCATGCCCGCTGTAATAATAGGCCGTGAGTTGTGCTTACACCTGTCCCTGCGCTATTCTAGGCGTTCTCTGTTCTGCCCACCGTGACTCATCAAAGATAAACACCTGCAACTATGAGATTAACTTTGCCAACCATACTTTATAATAAGGTATCATACTTTATTTTAGGTCGTTATACTTTTTCATTCCAAAAACGTATGCCAAAATGGTTTATTTCGAGTGAAGTATGCAATACACTGAACAGGACACTCTTATGCTAGTTGCATACCCCTAGTGCTGTCCTTTGATCAGCGTACTTACCGCTTGGCAGCTGAGGTAACATATTGTGGCATTCCTGTCGACTCGTGTCCGCTCGCCGAATTTCTGAACTGAAGGGTGGATGTCAATCATGTGATCGACAATTGGAGAATTCGTTATTTATTGCTTTGAGGTAGGAGTTTTCAACTGCAGTAATTAGTTATCTTTTACGTTTGTTAGGTACATGGTCCTTACCGGAAATAATGGTTTGTGTCAAAAATATATTTGAAATGTAGTCACAGAGTATGTATTTTTTTCTTTTTATTATTGGCATTTGGGCTTGCACCAATACAGCCATTTTCAATTACAGATTAATATCTCTGGTATAACAATACTAATATCATGTACTTAGGTATATGATTTTGCAGAATAACATCAATAATATACCGAAAATAATATCATGCAATTACATACATGTTATTGGCAATTAATTTAGATTGTGGCGCCAATATTTTCCATGTGCTGGTACAAACTCTTATAAATAGCATAATCTTCAGATGCAAGGAGTGAGGCAATGAAAGTAGGCAACGGAATGCCTTCTTTCATGAGCGTATCTAGGAAGTGATCAATTTCCATCTTCTTCCGTCGGCAGTCAGATAGCAGATGGTTTATATCTTCAATTTCTCCACAAGGACAGTTGGGAGAGTCAATAACGTGTAGACTATGAAGGTGTTGGATAATTTAGTTTAAAGATCAAAGATAATGGTTTTGATGAAAGCATGAACCGACAATGAATTAAATGTAAAAGGAAGTTTCGGAGAAGAAACTCTCAATGAAGTTATAATTTGAAAAGTAGTGTATAAATGTTAATGTAAAATATATAGCTCGAGGGAGTAATGAAAGAGAATTGATGTATAGTTTCTAAGACATTGTGTGTTAATAGGAAATAACCAAAGATAAGTATTAATTGTATATTATCTCGTTAATATGAATTACAGAAATATATTGTATGCATAATGATCTATGTAAACTGAACGATTTATTCCAGAAAGCAAATAAATGAATGAAAACTTCAGTGAAATTAAAGTAAAGATTTTTCAGATGTTAAGGTGTCGGATTGAACCAGATATTTAAAGCCAGAAAGAAGCGATTCGAATAACGGTAAATATCTGGTAAGTATATAGAAGGAAGAAAGTAAAATAAAAAAAAAATAAAAAGATACTTGAGGCTGCGTACGGACATACTGTCACGTACATTAGTTCGAAAGAAAGGAAGTAGAGAAAAAAGTTCGACGCACACAACAGAAATAAAAAAAGTGAAAAGGAAATTGAGGAAACCTAAACAACTACAAAAATACAAAGATTGTTGGGAGAAAACATATTACTGGATAAGAGATCCTCAAAATAAATTCTTTGTGAAATTCAGAATCTACCCTGTGAGTTTTACCATTGCATTAGCTGGCGCGCGGTTAGTAACTATTTCAGGAATTTTCTAAATTTGTGAGCATGATCTATTGTTGAATAAACTGTAATTTAATGCTAAATTGTGCCCCACTGGCCAGAGGTGTAAGGCCCCTAATTATACTTTGTACTGAAGTATCAAACAATATTTTTGGTTTTTGCACTTTATCCCAACCATAAAGTATGCGGAAATACGTTATTTGTGGAAAACTATACAATTCATGGAACATAACGCTCTAGTGAAGTATTAATTTTCAAACGACATACTAGTGCTTAGGACGAAACGAAACCCACTCTCTGGAATCGTCTTTTTCTGAGAACAACAGAAGACTTTACTGATCCACTACACAACACTTGAAAAGACACGAAATAATTTATCAAATACAAAAATAATTGTTTCATACCTCCTCCCGAACACTACCGGGAGAATAATTAATTCAAAATGGCGGGAAGGGAGAAATAGGGCATCCTTTAATTAAAAATTAGTGTTTTTATTTATTTATAATTTTAACATGCGGTATTAGCTATAACACGTCAAAAAGAAGCCAAAAACAGCACGGAAATATATTCATTTAGGGCAATAAATATCTAAATTGCTTTCTTCATATATTTCTTTCATATTTTCCTCTTCCAAAGACAAATATGCTTTATTTTTGTGTAAACAAGTTAGCAACCCTTACACTCAATTTTATTTGTGATTATTAAGTCCGAAGAGATGTGGCATCGATTTATACGAATAGTCAGGGAAGGTATGGATATACATATACCGAAGCGGATAATAAATGGGGAGGATGATCCACCGTGGTACACATGCGAAGTCAAAAGATTACTCAAAAAACAAAGGAGGATACACGCACGCTCAAGAAGGAAGGGGAGTCGCAGTGATTTAGAAACCTTAGCTGAGTTAAGAGGACGTATTAAGAATGTAATGCGCGAGGACTTCAACGATTTTCATTCCAACTCTCTCTCTAAGAGTCTCACAGAAAACCCAAAGAAATTCTGGTCGTATGTACGAAAAGTCAATTGTACCAATAGCAATATACCAGCACTAATTCGTGAAAGTTCAGAGGTTAATGAAAGCCGCGATAAAGCTAACGTACTAAACACTGTATTCAAAAATTCATTTACTGATGAAAATAAGGATAGTGTTCCCGTTTTCCCACGCCGTGTCGAGTTGGTGATGGAATCATTACGGATAGATACTGCAGGTATCATAAAGCAATTAGAGCTCCTGAAGTGGGGGAAAGCACCGGGCCCAGATGGAATTCCAATAAGAATATTTTCAGAATATGCGGCGGAAATCGGCCCATTTCTGTCTGATATATTCAGTAAATCATTAGAAGAGCGAAAAGTACCTTCAGACTGGAAAATCGCGCAAGTAACTCCGATTTTCAAGAAAGGTGATCGAAGTGATACTGGAAACTATCGTCCAATATCTATAACATCTGTTTGTACTAGAGTTATGGAGCATATTATATGCTCGAACATTATGAAATTTCTAGACGATAATAATTTGCTTACAACAAATCAACACGGATTTCGGAAGAAAAGATCATGTGAAACACAGCTGGCCCTATTTACACACGTCGTAATGAAATTTATTGATGCAGGTTCACAAGTAGTTGCAATTTTTTTTGATTTTGAGAAAGCCTTTGACTCTGTGCCACACAACCGCCTTTTAGCGAAGCTACGAGCGTACGGTATATCGGATCAGCTTTGTGAATGGATAAAGGATTTTCTAACTGGTCGGTCGCAGTATGTCGTCGTTGAAGGAGAAAGTTCTTCTAGTCTAGATGTTACATCGGGGGTACCTCAAGGAAGTGTAATAGGACCACTTCTTTTTTTAATTTTTTAAACTATCTCGGAGACAAAGTGAAAAGCCTTTTTAGATTGTTTGCTGATGATGCGGTTATTTATAGGGAAGTAAGAAATTTGGCCTATTGCTTAGAAATTCAGCGTGATCTGGATATTATTTTGGCATGGTGCGCTGAGTGGCAACTTACGCTAAATTGTAAAAAGTGCAAGACAATGAGCATAACTAACAAAAAGAATCCAATTGTTCAGAAATACGAGTTAAACAATTCAGTTATTGATATGGTCAATTCCATGAAATATTTGGGAGTAACAGTACAAAAGGAACATGAAATGGGACTTACACATTAATTCGTTGGTAGGTAGAGCTAATTCTAGGGTGCGATTCATAGGTCGAATATTGAAAAATTGTAATGAACAAACAAAGGAAATAGCGTACAAATCTCTTGTGCGTCCTCATTTGGACTATTGTTGTGCCATTTGGGATCCGTTTCGTAAGGGGTTGATCGAAAGTATAGAGAAAGTACAGAGAAGAGCCGCTCGATTCGTGACCGCTTGCTACAGTCCTTATGAAAGCGTCACAGAACTGATTAATAGACTAGGCTGGGAGTCTCTGGTAGATAGACGACGCACGTTTCGTTTAAACTTATTGGTAAACATGCGTACTCCCACTTTCACTCACGAGTGTAGTGAAATACTTCGTCCACCAACCTATTTGAGCCGGAATGACAGGATATATAAGATTAGAGAAATAAGGTGCCGCAATGATTCTTATATGAATTCTTTTTTCCCTCGTACCATTAGGGATTGGAATGCACAACAAAGAGATTAGCTTTTGTGCTGAGCACCCTCTGCCACCCACAATTTTGTGAATTGCAGAGTATATATGTAGATGTAGATGTAACTGCAGCCCGGTTTATTTTAATTAGTTAAATAAGTACGCTTAGTAAATGAGAAATTTCAGTGGTCCACAACTGGGGCACTTCAAGCTGTATATATATGTGTCTGTGTGTCTGGATAGCCGTAAATAAAATAAGAACGAAAAACTACATCTTTTTATATATGTGCGTGAGTAAAGTTTCCATGCCGTTTTGCCTATCGACTTTTATGTTTATCCAAAATTTTAAGCGTTTTCGGAGATTTTGAAACATCTTCAACTGCCTGCTGAATGAAAGTTCATGAGACGAGATAAACTACGAAGTATTGGGCGATACACGATTCATAGTAAACCTTATAAGGGGCAAAAATAAATATTGCATTGAGTTGTCATCCATTTAGTTTCATTCAGAAAATGAATATAACAGAATAGCTAGCAAGATTACTGGCTACTTTAGCAGGCGTCGCCAACGGTACAAACATCGATATCACAAACTATATATACATAGATAGGTGAGAACCTAATATCATAGCTTAATATCCCAATGCAGTTAAATTAAACAGGTGATTCACAGACAAATACATCACAAATACATATATTTCTCGACATATATTTCACAATTTGAGATAAATAGGAAGATCTTGGAAGTTTTAGCGTCGAGGACCGTTTATAGGTATAAGCTTACAGCTTATATTTGGCGATTATTTAAACTGAACGTGGATAATCAAAGTTCTGCACTTGTTGGAGAGAGTGATGAGGGGATGTACGGGAGAAGTAAAGGAATTGGGTTACAAAACTTTGGTGAGACCATTGCTCGAATATGGTAGTGTAGTATGGGATCCTCATTTTACGTATCAAATACGGGAGAGGGTGCAAAGAAGGGCTGCTAGATTTGTTTCTGGAAATTATCGCAGAATGCAATCAGTGACGGATATGATAAAGGAGCTGAAATGGGATTCATTGCAAGACAGGAGGAGGATGAGGAAGGTCATGGAGTGTACAGGGCATATACTGTTGATGAAGCATGAAAAGATACTGCAATAGGTATGAAAAGTAGTGCATGGAAGGGAAAAGATGACCATGACCACAAGCTGGCACTCGATTTCAGGCACAAGGGTGTCGGAAGATTCTCTTTTTTAGGTAAGGGTGTCAGGGATTGGAATGAGTTACCAAGAGAAATGATGAATAATTTACTGAAAACTTTGAAAGAATTTAAGGATAAAATTTGTAGAGGGTAAATGTAGGTGGGTGCAAGATAGGGGGAAGATGGGTGTGTAGGGAAATTGCCACCGGAGCCTGTGCTCCATTGCAATTAAATTAAATTAATTCTTGCGCAGCTGACAGCTAAGCGATATCTGTGGAGTCAAAGATAAGGTTGGTAGTACCAGCATTGATGAAGGAGAATTTTGGCGGTGCGGCAAAGGAATGTTATACGTTTCGAACTGATAGTGACATGGAGGAAGGAATATATGGAGACGAGATAACGCGAAATCCGTGAAAAAACTGTGCCTGCCGCGGCGGATATCGTAGGAGTACCAAAACATTGGGCTGTTTCCACTGCTGAGAATATTTCATTTTCTAATATTCTAAAGTTTTCTATAATGCCAAGTTGTGATGCATATGGTTGCACAAACAGACGAGATAGGAAAAACCTGGAATAGCGTTTCATAAGTAAGTTACATTGTAATTATCGTTCTTGAAGTATCTGACAGGTAACCGCAACATTAGTGCCATTCGCTATAAATTTATTCATTGCTCTCAATAGGATCATATTATTCTCAAATTTTTGTTGGTGTAGTGTAGACAATTAGCATATGTTACTATTTTGCACCTGAAAAGCTAGCCTTATTGTAGAC
>JARYHS010012519.1:211384846-211436716 GCA_031002005.1 Vandiemenella viatica | reverse complement strand
GCGTGCGCAGTAATGCCTTTTTTTTTATTTTAGCAGCAAATCGTAAACGTTTACAACGTAATATCTTTGCAACCTTCACCTTAAATTAAATTCCACAATTTCTTAACGTTTATTGGAATGTTAAACTTGATTTGGTGGTTTGGTTCAAGTTTTCCGTGTATTCCAACGTTCTAAATTTCAGAAACTGGAGAAATAAATCCAAAGGAAGGAGTGTTTACCTGTGTTGTTGCATGATCTTTGGTTTGTAATGAGTGTTCATCTGAGATACAGCGTTATCTATATAGCCTGTCTGTTCTCAGTACGAACGAATTATCATTTATTGCTTTGCTTACCGGCCACATCGAGTCTTGAGATATGCCGCAGATTTTGAGCTAGACTGTAAGCTTAGAAACTGTAAAACTTTGATCAAAATTGGTTCGTATATTTATGCGTGATGCCTGGACAAAGGAGCAGACAGACGCAGTTAGATTACATACTAATAATAGTATAGATTACAGACAGAATGATGGTGTGGAACAAGTCCGAGAACTTCCAATACTATCCTTGTTTTTCACTTCACTTCGGCGTCGACTACTTTTATTGGTTACCCCGTGAACCGAGGTATAAGTAAGAAAAATAACCGTCTTTTTAATAATGAAACTAAATATTAGGCGTATTTAAATATATATCCGAAATGCAGTTCCATTCAGAAAATTAAGGATCAATGAAACTGCACCACGATGTAACTTACACGTAATGCTAACTATTGGTCGACTGTTGTACTTAGCAGACTATAAGTAACAAAAATGACGGGTTTAACAGAGTGTTATGGTAATTTATTTCTCTGCAGTTGCTTACATAATAGAATTGTTATAAAATAAAGCTCATTGTAATTTATCGTTCCTTGTGCTGTAGCAAAAAGCTTGAGTTGTCAGCTTGGTACAGGTTGCATTTCAGCCTAACCACAATCTCCGCTAATATTGCCGCTAGAAAAGCAAAGCTTCTATCACACCCGAATTAATACATTCCCTGTGTCGCATGTCAGTGTCATCATGCATCGCGATATAAACTTGATCCCAAATCTTCACAGGTTCTTACACCTTTCTTTCTGATTACCTGTGATGAAGATCGATGTTTTAACGATTGACACAGCTTACATCGGCTGATATGACCCCAGTGAGAACGAAGGATGCTAAAAATAAATCTTAACAACTTACGCTATGCCACCTAATATTTAATTGTGCTTTAGGCCACATATATTGCGATCAATTTGGAACTTCTTTCATTGAAACCATATAATGATTTCAGTAAAAAACTAATAATTAATATGCCAATTTAAACGAAATACATACTTTTCTTTCAGTATTCTGACTATTCATTGATTAGCAATTGCTTAACTAAATAGAATTGTCAAACAATTTTATATCTCAGAAAAAAAATTGTAAAAGAAAGAGAGGTGGAAAAAGCATCCAATGATTTAATTTAAATTCCATTACAAAAACTTGTTCCTTCAGACTTTTTATATAAGTGATTACGAAAATTTCAACTGCGAGAAAGAGCCTTGTTATAAAATAAAATTCAATGTAATACCTCGTACCTTGCCCTGTAGGAAAAAGTTTCGATTTCCATTCGGGTCTATATTACATTTCAATCTAACCACATATTACGCTAAACTTGCCGCCAGAAAAATAATACTTCAATCTCACGCATATTACCTGTACTGGATCGAATTTTAGTGGCAATAATGCATAGCGATAAAAATTTGATCAAAAATCTTCAAAGGTTTTTACACCTTTCTTTTTTGTTATCCATGATTCAGACCGATATTACAATGTTTGAATGGCTGACACGGTTACATGTTGCTGAAATAATAGCCTCAGTAATATTGATCAGTGAAAGCAAAGGAAATTAAAACAAATCCTATAAACTTACATTATGCCAAGTAATATTTGTTTTAATTGTTGTGTAGGCTGTACAGATCAAGATCACTGTGCAACTATTTCCGTTCAAACTATTTAATAATTTCAATAATAGGACATAGTTTAAATTATTTTGAAAAAAAAAAACAACTAAATTATTCATGCTCTTTGCTGTAACATCAAATGTCAGCTGTAATTCTGACCCATGCTAAGTAACAATCTAATCAAAACTTTCCCTAACAATGATGATCGAAAATTAAAGCTTTTACCTTACATACCTATGGACAAAAAATTTAAGGAATACTTCTACATATATAATGAATAATAAGTAAATATAAGCTTATAATGATTGATTTGCCGATTTAAACGCAATACATACTTTTATTTCAGTGTTCTGTCAGTTAATTTTTTCGCGGATGCTTAGAAATGTTATTAAATAACGTACATAACCTAGAACAAGGCGTGACGTCATAACGAGACGTCATAGACTGACGTCATGGCGTGACAGATGACTTCATAGAGGACCAAAATTGCGTTTTATAAGAATAGATGTGGTGAGTCTATTAATTTTTGTTGAGTGACCATAATCTAAATCATCGACAAAGTTAGGTTATGATAAAAGTAATACAGTTTACTGTTCTTAATACTTAGGACACAGTTTTTCCTTGAGCAGTTAATTTGGTCATTTATTTGGTAATTTATCTTAATTTTCTAACTATTATTTTTCCACATATTTTTTCTCGTTAGTCACTACCACATTTACTACACTAAGGCCATTCTTCAGGTGTAAAGACCCGTTGCTTACAGACAGAATCAATAGATGGTATTAGAATAGCACCACAACTATTTCTTTGACAACGTTTAGATCAGATTTTAATTTCTGTTCCATTGCCAATCGATTTCAAATAAGACTCTATACTTCTAGTAAAATGACCACAGAATTTTACGGTTGTTTATACGTCATGTCTAGACAAATAGACAAGAATTCTTTGATTTCAGGGACCTCAAAGTAGACTGTCTGAACCTTTACAGATAGTACGTAGATTACACTATTCTAACAACAACAAAAAATCTTTTTTCTGGAGATATATTCTGTGCTTCTTATGGAAATCAGTGCGCTGATCTGATATCTACTTTCAGATTTCTTCTACCAGGCACAGTTTTTTAGTAAGGGGATTTTAATTTTTTAAACTTTTTTTGTACTTAATGAAAAACTTTAAACTCTAGTCTCTATAAAAGTTATTGAAAACATATTTTAATCAAAAAAACTTCGAGAGTTAAAAAAAGTGAAAAGTATCAGCTAAAAATGTTTATTTTTGTACTATTGATAGTCCTATTTCTTCTTTGTATGGTGAATATCTTTGTAGCCCCGAATAACATTCCTGCAATAGTCAGCCAACACGGCAGGACTCCACTGCCCTTCGTACCACTCTTCTAAAGTCATGATATCCTTATGGAACCTTTCACCGTGTCCATCATACACGTTGCTGTAGCTTTTCCGGAAGTAATCCATATGATAATTCAGAAAATGCATCCTCAACAACATATTGCATCCCAATTTTTTGTATGCAACAAGTATCTCATTTACCAATTCTTTATAGTTATAAGCTCTTCGTTTTCCCAGAAAATTATTGCTGACATTATTGTAACATATACATCCATGCTCGTTTATCTTCTGGTTTACTCAAAATTTGGGTCTTTTTGAATTTATCTAATCTGGGGGCCAACAAACACACCTCCCTTTACCTTTGTTGGTGTAAGACGAGGAAATTTGTTGAAGAGGAACACAAATCATCATCTTCCAGTTTTATCCATGGCTTTTTTTTTTGTTTTTACTGTCATCAGTCTTTCGACTGGTTTGATGCAATCCTCCATCCCTTCCTATCTTGTGCTAATCTTTTCATCTCTACATACCCGTTACAACCCACGTCCTCAATTATCTGCCGTGTATATTCTAATTTATCTCTTCCTGTACAGTTTTTACCTTCGACTGTTTCCTTCACTAACAAAGTAACCAGTCCAGCGTGTCTCAAAATATGACCTACCAGACTGTCTCTTCTTTCTGCAAACTTCTTCCACAAACTTCTTTCCTCACCCATCATTTCCCAAACTCGTTCATTTCGTACTTTGTCTGTCCACTTAATTTTCAGAATTCTTCTGTAGCGCCACATTTGAAATACTTCACTTTTCTTTCTTTCTGGTATTCCTAAAGTCCATGCTTCGCTACCATAAAGTGCTGCGCTCCACACATAGAGTTTTAAAAAGTTGTTTCTAATTCCTAGATCAGTGAATGAAACTAAAAGCTTTCTCTTTTTCATTCTACAGTAGAACTGCCTTTAAACTAATTTTGGATGCATCTATAAAGAGTCTTGTGCAATTAGTCGAACACAAACTCAATCATTAATTTTTATCAATGACTTGTACACTACAAAATGTAACAAAAGAACAGAAACAGGTACCATCAGTTGCATATTAAAACAAGTGAAATGTAGAAGTTGGTGTTGCCAGCTATTCTTTTTTGAAAATTTTCCTTTGTATACAAAAATAATTATCTGGACGTTAAAATCAACATTTTTTCATATAACTAAAAAATTGTGCCTGGTGGGTGATTTCTGATTTCAGATTTGAATTTTCCATGCAAAAATGTTATAGAAACACATACTCCCATATCAGAACAGTTTTCTTTGTAGAACAGCGTTATTATTAACTTGGCTGGGCTGTATATTGTGTTGATATTTGTTTTTGTGATATATTTAAGATTTTATCGTATATCGTCGCTATCAAATCATTTGTACGCACTAATTTAACACATACGATATCTTACTGAAATTAACACCAGTTAACTTTTATTTATTACTCAGTTACATGTTGCCTCGATAATCACACGCACCACTCGATAATCACACAATTTCATTTAATTAATATGAAAACAGAAAGTTAGGGTAGGAAATGCGGTATCAAAGGAAGTGGAAGTAAATATGGGAGTGCCGCAGGGTAGCGTATTGGGACCATTGCTATTCATTATTCTAATGAATAATTGTGTTGATTGTTTACTATCTAAAATTAGATTGTTTGCAGATGCCATAATGCTGTATAAAAGGATCAAAACGATAGAGGACTGTAAACAGTTTGCAGGGTGATCTGGACAGGATATCTAGTTGGGTTGGTAAACATGGGATGAAGATAAATACAAAGAAGAGTCAGCTTATTAGATACACAAATAAAAAACAAAGGGTTAATTATGAATATAAGGTGGGGGAAGAATTGCTTGCTGAAGACTTGAAATGTAAATATCTTGGCATTACATTTGATAACAAGCTTAACTGGGCAGGACACATTGGACAGGTGGTAGGAAAAGGTTTCAAAATCCTGCACTTGTTGGAGAGAGTGAGGAGGGGATACACGAGAGAAGTAAAGGAATTGGGTTACAAAACTATGGTCAGACCATTGCTCGAATATAGTGGCGTAGTATGAGACCCACATTTTGAGTATCAAGTATAGGAGTTGGAGAAGGTGCAAAGAAGCGCTGCTAGATTTGTTTCTGGAAATTATCGCAGAATGCAATCAGTGACGGATATGATAAAGGAGCTGGAATGGGACTCATTGCAAGACAGGAGGAGGATGAGGAGGGTAATGTGTGTGTACAGGGCGTATACTGGCGAGGAGGCATGGAAAGATATTGCAATAGGTATGAAAAGTAGTTCATGGAAGGGAAAAGATGACCATGACCACAAGCTGGCACTCAATTTCAGGCACAAGGGTGTGGGAAGATTTTATTTTTTAGGTAAGGGTGACAGGAATTGGAATGAGTTACCAAGGGGAATGATGAATAACCTACCGAAAACGTTAAAAGAATTTAAAGTTAAAATTTGTAGAGGGCAAATGTAGGTGAGTGAAGGATAGCGGCAAGTTGGGTGTGTAGGGAAATTGCCACCGGAGCCTGTGCTCCATTGCAATTAAATTAAATTAAATTAAATTATGGAAAAAACTAAGTTCATTAATTACCTTTTGTATCCGTCACATCTGACGTAATAATCATGCTCTGTTGACTCCTCCAAAGATACTGCTCTCAAGAAAGCTTCCAAACTTTTTCTCTTTGGTATTCGCAACGGTCTTAGCTGCACACTTCAAAGACGTTCGTCAAAACACAATTTCAGTAAGGTGTAACCTTACAGATATTAACGAATTTCCGTAGATATTTAATTTAATTTATTTTATTTTATTTAATTACAATGGAGCACACACTCTGGTGGCAATTTCCCTACACACCCAACTTCCCCCTATCCTGCACCCACCTACATTTGCCCTCTACAAATTTTAACTTTTAATTCTGTTAATGTTTTCGGTAAGTTATTCATCATTCCCCTTGGTAACTCCTTCCAATCCCAGACACCCTTACCTAAAAAAGAAAATCTTCCCACACCCTTGTGCCTGAAATCGAGTGCCAGCTTGTGGTCATGGCCATCTTTTCCCTTCCATGAACTACTTTTCATACCTACTGCAATATCTTTCCATGCCTCACCGCCAGTATACGCCCCGTACACTCCCATTTAATTTATTCTCATTCACGAGGTTCACATGTCAACTCACGGGAAAGTTTAAACAAGAAATACTAACTACGCTTATGTATGTTGTGATCAATTTTTTTAAAAAAAAATGATTTTGCCATTACTTTGCCTTATGTTAGTAATATCGTATTGAAAGAGCTTCTAAGTGAAAATATATTGCATTTTAATGGACAAGATAGGTATTTAATAAGAAGTAACTTGATTAAAATTAAATGAAGTGTAAAACGGTAGTCCTCTACTACAAGACCGTTTACAACGATCAGTTTTACTTATTTCCCTTAATTTCACATAAATTGGTACATTTTTAGGAGTGTTAATACAAATAGACTCTAAAATCTACTTTTACCACTTGATTTATTCCTCTGGTTTCTTCTGCCAGGTGGAATACATTTTGCGCTCTCTATTTTATTTTAAATTACGGGTAATGTAGGCTCTTCCGTTACATTTTTATCAGTTCTCGGATAAACCAGATGGTCTACTAAAATTATTACGTCAGATCATATTTTTAATTCCGTTATTAATCCTTAGTTTCACAATGTTTCTTGTATTCTCTGTCATAAAGCTACATTACTTTTGTTTGTTCTTAAACAGTATTGCGTTTTTGTGGTTACGAGTTGGGCTGGCAAATTAGTTTTGGCTGGAGTGATTATTCACTGAAATAATTAAGTAAACCACAACAAGGATATTCGTGGAAATTTCTATGACTTTGTGGAATTTGAAGGAATATTTAAAGACAAATATGAATGGATTATTTATTTAAAGCTCTTCTCCAAGTAAATTTTAAGGAGAGTTTGCATTCTTCAAATAGTAGTCCAATTTGCTACTGTCGTTTAGTGATGACACAAAAGACAACATTAAAATAGTTTTATTGTTAGAGCACTAAGGAAACTTTGGGTGGGAAGGGACATTCTCCAGTTGCCTGAAACTGGTAATGACTTGTTGAAATTTGTTTTAACTGCTTCCTTATAATGTCCTCTTCACTTTTGCCCTCTCCTTTTTCGGAAAAGTCGCCACGAATTAAATAAAAAAAATGCCGAAGCATGAGATTGCCTCGCAACTATTAGATTGCCACCGGCGCTGCAAAAGCAATGACAATCTTTTGAAATGTCGGTTAAATCCTTTGTTGTAATATTTTCTGCCTTTTAGCTTCACTCCGTTGTAAAACATCGCACGAAATTAACAGATAGAAAATATTTATCCGAGATGCAGTACAAGTCTCGCCCATCTTAGTATCGATACAGTCAGTCAGAGACAATCGATTGCCTCCGTTGTAAACAAATGTGCCATTTCAGAGATGGATGCCGCAGGACGAATTTCCCGTAAAATTTTTACTCTTGGTCAGGCTGAATTTCAACGTAACCTCGACCACTATGACAAAACGGACCTGTTTAGGTTGATATGATCCCTGTACCGATAGTTTTATGTCATTTTTGCATTGCTGTTAACTTTTTGCGGTTGCGGAACGTCTCATTTTTCGGTATTTTTAATTTAATTTTTGGTGAATTTTCCGCAAAAGGAGCGCACAAAACGTGAAGAGGACATCGTGTGAAAGCAGTTAAAAGAAATTTTATAAGGTCAGTACCAGTTTCTGACTGGTGGAGAAAGAGGCTCTTCCACCAATTACCGTAAGTTAACGGTATAGGCTGTAGTAACTCATTAATTAACCAACTTGGTATTAACTTTTCCTTTAATTACCTCGACCTCCAGTTTTACAGATTGGTGTCTTGGACGCAAAGTGATTTTATCTTTCCCCAAAGGTTACTAATTAACGCTATCCTTGACTGGATTAAATAGTTCTACCAAATGAAAACAATGACGAATCGCATTTTTAAATTCAGTATTTATTTCTGCGCGTCGCTCTAAGATGATATACGACATCAGACTTCTCTTTAATTTAATTTAATTGCAATGGAGCACACGCTCCGGTGGCAATTTCCCTACACACCCAACTTCCCCCTATCCTACACTCACCTACATTTGCCCCCTACAAACTTTAACT
Organism: Vandiemenella viatica; assembly: GCA_031002005.1. Taxonomy (NCBI): domain Eukaryota; kingdom Metazoa; phylum Arthropoda; class Insecta; order Orthoptera; family Morabidae; genus Vandiemenella; species Vandiemenella viatica. Next base: position 211,428,251 of record JARYHS010012519.1, on the reverse strand, counting down.
TTAAATTCTTTTAAACGTTTTCGGTAGGTTATTCATCATTCCCCTTGGTAACTCATTCCAATCCCTGACACCCTTACCTAAAAAAGAGAATCTTCCCACACCCTTGTGCCTGAAATCGAGTGCCAGCTTGTGGTCATGGTCATCTTTTCCCTTCCATGAACTACTTTTCATACCTACTGCAATATCTTTCCATGCCTCATCACCAGTATACGCCCTGTACATTCACATTACCCTCCTCATCCTCCTCCTGTCTTGCAATGAATCCCATTCCAGCTCCTTTATAATATCTGTCACTGATTGCATTCTACGATAATTTCCAGAAACAAATCTAGCAGCCCTTCTTTGCACCTTCTCCAACTCCTGTATTTGATACTCAAAATGTGGGTCCCATACTACACTACCATATTCGAGCAATGGTCTGACCAAAGTTTTGAAACCCAATTCCTTTACTTCTCTCGTGTATCCCCTCATCACTCTCTCCAACAAGCGAAGAACTTTGAAACCTTTTCCTACCACCTGTCCAATGTGTCCTGCCCAGTTAAGCTTGTTATCACATGTAATGCCAAGATATTACATTTCAAATCTTCAGCAAGCAATTCTTTCCCCACCTTATATTCATAATAAACCTTTTGTTTTTTATTTGTGTATCTAATTAGCTGACTCTTCTTTGCATTTATCTTCATCCCATGTTTACCAACCCAACTAGATATCCTGTCCAGATCACCCTGCAACTGTTTACAGTCCTCTATCGTTTTGATCCTTTTATACAGCATTATGTCATCTGCAAACAATCTAATTTCAGATAGTAAACAATCAACACAATTATTCATTAGAATAATGAATAGCAATGGTCCCAATATGCTACCCTGCGGCACTCCCATTTTTACTTCTACTTCCTTTGATACCGCATTTCCTACTCTAACTTTCTGTTTTCTACCTTTCAAAAATTCTTCTACCCAGGAAATCACTTTCTCATCCACTCCAATAGTTTTTACCTTATTTACTACCATTTTGTGGCTTACTCTGTCAAACGCCTTTGAAAGATCAAGTGCTACACTATCAATTTGGCCTCCCTTGTCCATTTCATCTGAAATATCTTGCATATATCCCACCAACTGAGAGTCACATGAATATCCTTGCCTGAACCCATGCTGCCTACTTGAAAACCACTTACATTCCTCACATATTTTTCTGATGTGGTTGCATATCAATCTTTCCATTAATTTACCTACCACTGAAGTCAAACTGATTGGCCTGTAATTTTCTACTCTATTTCTCACCCCTCCTTTATGTACCGGTACTACTATCGCACTTTTCCAGTCTTGTGGTAAGCAGCAAGTATCCAGACTCAATTTAAATAATATTTCAAGATAAGGTACAATGTCACACTCGGCTATCTTTAAGATATCTGTAGTAATATTATCTGCACCAGCCCCCTTATGTGTTTTCAGCTTCCTTATTTCCTTCATGATTTCTTCAGGATGAATTTCAAATTTTTTACTATCGTCATTTCTAATTGTGTTGTTAAGCTCGTTCTCCAAAGATACTAATGTACGAACGTACAAATATTCCAGCGATTAACTAAAAAATTCTGACAACGATTGACAACTAACTCTCAACCTACTTACAACTCACTAATTTGACTCTGCCTTTCGTTTATATAGATGCCACACAAAAATACAGAATAACACAGAGAAAGCCAACCGATATTTCTCGAACGGCGAAAATTCAGCCAACAATCAAAACCACATTAAAACAATCAGAATTAATACAAAATCATTCACAATCATCATAAAATACAAGGAAATGAAAATTAATGATATTTACAGTTATTTACACACAAAATTATCAACATAAACCAGTCGAAACAATTGAGAGTTGTCATCCAAACACCGTGAATGACATCAACACTTAAAAACTTTGAATTATTGTTTCATACATTACTCTGTCCTTGATCGTATTATACATTATTTACAAAGCTTGTTTCCATAAAACATATGACGAATATACAAATTTTTACAATAATAATCACACAATCCTTGATTAATCAACTCCCGTCTTGGTATACATAATTCTTAAAATAACATTTCACTATAGGGCTGGGTGTAAGGGCAGATCATCTCTGTGAACATTCCTATCCAGCTACTGCCCTGGCGTGCGATACGTCTGCCATTCCAGACAACTTCATCAGACTCTCCCGCTCTCCTTGCGTCGCTTGTGCTTTGTTCATTGTCTTTGCAACATTTATGCTTCTTCTTGTAGAATTGTGAGAAATGTTTCGAGATTTTTTTCCATCTACTGCTTAGTCCCTTAGTGAGCATGATCGTCCGCAATTTTTAAAAAAATAATTTAGTTGCGATGGAGCACACGCTGCGCTGACAATTTCCCTACCCACCCATTTCTCTCTTTCTTGAGCCAGCTTACTTTCCTCCTCTACAAATTTTAAATTCTTTCAGCCTTTCTCATAACTTATTCATCACTTCTTTTGGTGATTTGCTACTAGGAATTTTTCCCATACTTTTATGCCTGAAATTGAGTGCCAGGTTTTTCTTTCATATGCTGTTCTCATAATTCTTCCACCGATATCTTTCCACCAATATACGTCTTGTACATTCCTAGCTTCCTAATTACCAATGAATCCCCTTTTACATCCTTTATCGTATCACTTACTGATTGTGTTCTGCAGTAATTTCCAGAGACAAATCTAGTAGCCCTTTTTTTTTGTATCCCATCTAACTCCTGTATTTGATACTCAGAATGTGGGTCCCATGCTACATTAACATATTCGAGCAATGGTCTGACCAAAGTTTTGTAACCCAATTCCCTTACTTCTCAGGTGTATTACCTCATCACTCTCCCCAACAAGGATTTTGAAACTTTTTCCTAATACTTATCAAATCTGTCCTGCCCAGTTAAGCTTATTATCAAATGTAATGCCAAGATATCTATATTTCAAGTGTTCAACAAGCAGTTCTTTCCCCACATTATAATCATAATCAATCTTTAGTTTTTTACTTATCTAATAAGCTGACTCTTCTTTGCATTTATCTTCATCCCATGTTTACCAACCCAACTAGATATCCTGTCCAGATCACCGTGGAGCTGTTAACAGTCCTTCACCGTTTTGTTCCTATTGTATAGCATTATGTCATATGCAAGCAACCTAACTGCTGATAGTAAACCATCAACTCAATCATTCATTAGAATAACGAAAAGCAATGGTCAATTCGCTACCCTATGGCACTCCCACTTTCCACTTTTTTGATACTGCATTTCCTACACTGCTCAGTATATTAAAGTAACGGTCGTTATACATATCGTGCGCCTCATTTCGCGTGTGACAGACGCTGAGGCGTGTCCCAGGAATAGCGAGCCGCTCTCTGAGAATACTCGGAGAATCACACGACTGGAATGCGGCCAGCGCACCGCGACCATACTCAGACCAAAAATACCGCGACGACCGGAGGCTCAATTGGACGACCAATTGGAGTGGGCGGTCACCTCGTCAATACTGCACGCAGGAGGCTGCAAAGAGGCTCTCCAACTGGTAAATACGGCTTCACAAACAACAGTCTGCCAACCCAACGGAAATTATAAGTCACAGTACTGGTGACGCACTCTTTCTGACCAAGGAATAAAGAAAGAAATGATTGTTTTCATATGCGTTCTTTGTTATTCGGTTTATACTCCTCATCCTCAACAGTTTAGTTTGGAAGAGAAGTAAAGAAATTCCACCTGAACAACAAATAAACGAACTACCAGCTAACTATAAACCCGAGAGCCAAGATGCTGCAATTTGGGTGCACGGCAGTGCACCCGCCAATTCGAGTCAACGGCGGCACTGTCTACCCTTTTCTCGAATCGATTCGGGCCATATTTGAATCTCAATTTATTCGGCTGTTCAGCTGTTCGAAATTTCTGTTATGCATAGATATCAGCAATCTTAGCAAACATACTACAGTTTACTTCGTTACTGTTTTTAGTTCTGATTTATTCGGATGCAAACTTCAGCGATTTTGTCACTCACTCATTCACTGACTGACCTATCATCATCAATAAGGCACTCCCCGTAGCCGTAGAAAGCTGAAATTTGGTACACAGATAACATTTTACTCACATATTATAAGAAAAGTCTGAAACTTGTAAATTTATATGTATCTATCCCTTACCTACCCCTAACGTGAAATCGATTTCTACCCTAATAACTTTATATACCTCAGATTTTCTTTGTAGAGTGAGCTTATTATGTTTAACTAATGTGTTAAATTTTACTTCTTTCCTTTCCTTACTTTGGAAGTTATTGAATTTCAAAATTTTATTTCTACCACGACACCCCGACATCAAAATTCCACTGTACTTGCAGTAATCCTAGAATCAAGTAATATGGTACACGTATATATTTCATCCCTAAATCATTAGAAAAGTCTAACATTGGAGTTTTTTCCCGAAGTTATTTAATTGAAATACCAAAACTGAAAAATTCTGGCTCATATTTGCAGCTTAATTGCTTTGTTGCGGATGGAGTTATATGCCTGAGAATTTTTTAATGCATAGAGATTAGCAAGTTTAACTAATATCTTAATTTTTTTGTTCCTTTGCTTAGTTTAGAACTTACTGGTGATTTGCTTATGGTGGCAGTTAAACCAGCGGCAGTCTGCATTGCTCAGTTACGGCGCACACCTGTTGTTTTCAGTGAGTGGGGCATTCTTGGTAACAGATATTGATGTCTTCGATTCTGAAATGTTCTTAATCACCGATTTTCAAATAGAATCATTACATTTGAGTGCCGATTCAGAATAAGCTATAAACTTACAAAAAGAAATGAGTTCCCACAAAAACAATTCTTGCAAAAATAAGCCAAGTCTAGAGCTCGTGTAGTGACAAAAGGTTATGAGATCTTCTTCTGAGCCAAGTCTACACTTTACAGTGTATATTCACTTGCGAAACAGAATGATTTCTCTCAGTATCATTTATCGTTTATTTGGAATAATAAAAAAAAGTCTGATGACTTGCCAATTATGCACGTCATAATTTTTACTGAAATTTAAGGCATAATATATGATTGTCAAATTCGAAAAAGAGCTAGGGAAATCTTGGCTTTTATGTATTTGTAAGTTGATAAAGAATCACATTTAAGGTATTTATATAGGTTAACTAAAACATGGTGCGCATAATGGCCAAGTCACCAGACTTTTTTTTTTTATTCTAAATAAACGATTAGTGACACCGAGAGAAATCATTCTGTTTCGAAAGAGAATACACACTGTAAAGTGTAGACTTGGCTCAGAAGAAGATCTCATAACCTTTTGTCAATACACGAGCACGAGACGTGGCCTGTATTTTACAAGAAATGTTTTTGTGGGATATAACATTACCCGAAATACCTTTTTTATGGCTTGTAGTGATCATACATCATGCAAGGCTACGAATGTATATCTTCTTCTTCTTCCCAATCAAGGATTAGGCCTGCTGACCTGTTTCAGTTTTAGGGACTATTCCCATCTCTTCCTTGGTGTAGCTATACTTCTTCTACCTTTAAGTCTATATAGTTTTAATACTTTCGGTAATCGTGCATCTATTCAGATGGTATCTCCAATTATTCCTATGTTCCTATTGGTAACAGAGGATATTAAAAATGGATTACAAAGAGCCCTCCTCAAATTTCAAATATATTCAGAGCACCACAACCTGAAGATATCAACGAACAAAATAAAAATAATGGCTTTGTGTGGTCGAGACCCTATCGGAGCAAAAATAGTTATAAATGGCTACCTGGTTGAACAAGTTATAACAACCTTGGTTGTGACATGACGTATCGAGTAAGCAAAAGTATTGATAATAAAGTGAACAAGTATCAGGTGATGTGTGGAACGATATCTAAAACTTTAGGAAATAGGACGCGTAGAGAAATCAAAGATGAAATTCTATAAAGTGATGGTAGTTCCTATGCTTCTCTATGGAAGCGCGTCGTCGGTAATGAAGAGAAGAGACGAATATATTTAAATATAGAAATGTGGTTGACTATGTATGGTAAAACATGTGAATATCTTATATTAATGGCATTTTTTGAGAGCATCTTTGACATCAAAGAATAGCAGACCCAAGACCAAAGAGAAGACGATGTACAGTACATGATTTATTAATGGAGAGAGAGGCGTAAATAAGATGGCTTGATGATACGAAAGCAGCTAAAAGGAATCTGTTGAAGTTATGGAAGTAATTAGATTATAAATGAAAAGGTTATTTGCACAAACGCTACGTGTATGTAAAAGTTGTATCGAGTAATTTGTAATATCTGAGAAGTTGCGGAATAAAAGTGTGTAAACTTAGAAATTTTAGTAGCCGTGACGACAGTATTGAAGGAACAAGAAATAAAGCAAGGTAGAGTATGCATTTCAGAGCACTTCTATCATTACCGTGGCGCCACAAATGATGATGAATTCTTGTAGAACTGGACGAAAAAAAAATCGAAAATAAAGAACAAAGTTTTTTGATACCTCGTTTCGTTTTCGAGATATAGCATGTTAAAAATCCGTTATAGGTATAGTGTCTTGTGCTTTTGGTGACGTTTATTCTGGTCCAGGCCGTATTTCAACCTAACAACAACCACTAGGAAGAAAAAATAACACCTATAGTGCATTTCCACAGTGTAGGTATAGTGGTTGTGGTAAAAAAAAAAAAAAAAATTCTGGTCCAGGCCGGATTTCAGTCTAACCGCCTCACTTTTGAGATACAATATCTCGAGAACTAAGGGAGATATCAAAAAACTTTATTCTTTATTTCCGATTTGTCTCGTCGAGACACATAAGAATCCATCATCAAATTGCGGCGTCACGCTTATCGTAGAATCCCCCATTTTAGTTACCATGATGATAGCGTCGAGGGAACAAGAAATAAAGCAAGGTAGAGTATGCATTTTATTTCAGATAAGGAAAGAAAAACGGAGGAGTGACTAACGATGATATAATTATAACTGGAGAACTATACTTAAAAGCTATTTACGCCTAAAAGGTGGTAAAGAATGTTTCTCATCCTGGGAGGAAGTTACTAAAAAAGTATAAAAAGGTAAAAAGAATTTCTCTGAAAGCAATATACAAAATAATTGCCAAGGAATTAATTTCACGCCCTATCAGACACTTAATGTGTGTTGAAAGCTGATTATCCCTGAATGTCTTACTCTTCCAGAACAAATGCTAGTGTGATTTCTTAGGCTTCCGCGGTCGTCTTTGTTGATAATAACTGGCATTCCGGGAATGCCGCAATGTTTATTTGCATATATAAGCTTTCGGCTGACATGCTGAAACCTTCATCAGAGATACGAAAGCTGCAGCTTGTCAGCCGAAAGCTTAGACGTGCAAATAAATAACGCGGAATGAATAAGTGAGATACAATAATTTTGTGAAGCCGTATCAAGAGTAACACAGTAGCGTGTTGGACCCATGTTACACTGGAACAACTGAAAATATTGGATGAACAGCGTGTTTTCAGTTCATTTGCTGGTGTGGTTCAATGTAATACAGCTATTGAATTGGAAATTCAGAAAAGAATTTCTTTATGAATATTCATTAGCCCAAATTAAGCTCTGTATGTTTTCAACAGACATAGTACTCTCTGAAGGAAAGAGATAACTTTAGGGAAATAAAATGCTGTATTGAAGCTTGTAATTTAGATTTAGGATTTTTTATATCGATGTCATTAGTGACGGAAAAGACAGTGGTAAGGAACGGGAAGGAAATCGAACATGATCTTTTTCGTGACCTTGTTTTTTTTGAAAGAACCACTGAAGCAATGAACTGGAGTGGTTTCAGGAACCAGGGAAACCGAAATCAGGATGGTCGAATGGGGTTTCGAACCCGCGTCCTCCCTAATGCGATGCCAGAGCGTTACCTCTCACTTACCACTCTCTTGCCTCCCAAGGGAGTGTAAGGTAATATTATGAGATATTTGGCCAAATCGTTTGGCGTAGATGTAACTCTGAACGCAGAAGTACTGAGGTTCTGTTTTTGGTGGTTTCGTCCCCTTTGGCTAGGTGTGGCGTTACGTAAGTGTTGACCCGTTGCACATGACGCTGCCCAGAGCTCCTCGTGTTTATCTTGGGTTCTCCTGCTGCGGCTAAGAGACTGCTAGCAGTGGGCGCCACACAAACACTCTCTCTGCTGTATCTGCCGCGAAGAAGCAGACGTGAAATCCCTACTCGATAGCGACGTATCTCTCACTTTCACCTGCCAGTGTGGTCGTGGCTTTATGTCTGTACCGGGGGGGAACAACGAAACCTCGTTCAATGTTCTTTCCTATGGCTTTACGCTTCGTCAACGTGGAAGTAATTAGAGATATTAGGAACCAGGAAAGGGAAGTAATTCGATAATGGCCTTTTGAAGGAAGCATCCCGGCATTCACCTGGAGTGATTTGGGGAAAACATCGAAAACCCAAATCTGGATGCCCTCACGGAGATTCGAAACCACGTCCTCCCGAATGTGAGGCCAGCGCGTTACCGCTCACACACAACGTCTGATTAAAAATACTGTACGAACTCATATTTTCACATTAAATTCAGTGTAATAAAAAATCAGCAAAGTGGTTTTATTTTTTAATTATTTTTTTGACTTATGATTGCTTGATGTTCAATGGGCGAACAGAGTAGTGATTGGAAATGTTAATAACGGGAAGTACTCCATTGAAACGTAAAATATAAATTTTAATCCACGTTTTATCAGTTTTAAATTTTTACCATAAGTTTTTATCCAAATGGATGTATTTAATCTATATTGTAACGTCTACCTTGCGGACGTTTACTTTTGGGTCATACTGTTTTATCATTAGCAAAATTATCAATTTGGAATATCAAAAATCATACTTAATCTTCAGCTAATCACATGAAATATTATTATAATGAATAGGAAAATTGAAAATTGGGTGTACAATTTATTATTGTGAAATTAGGCAAACACGAAGTTTGTTTTTATTCTGAGGTTAACAATTACATATCATTGAATGTCAAACAGTTAGAGCAAAATCTCAGGGTCATTGCAAAATCTCAGGGTCATTACTGGGTGGAACGATTGCAAGAGTTTCCGTCCGGGTCGTAGCTTTTACCATTGTTCACAGCCCAGGTCAGCGACCAGGTAAGACCAGCGCCACATGAGGTCGTCCAGCTATCTCGACCGGCACAGCGTGGTGGCAGCGTCCCCAGCGGCCGACTCGTACTCCGCGAAAATCACTTCGGCCGTACTAGATGAAGATCTGCACCAGAATATCTCGTCGTCCGTTCTTCTCCTCCGAGCAAGACTCTGTACTTGTCGTAATGCGATGTCGGGTCGGGCCCTTGGCGAATCACCGCAATCCGCGCCAAAGTACCAGCGTCACATTGGCCCCAGAACAGACAAGAAAAAACACCAACACGGCAATAAATTGAGGCGGCTTCTCTATTGGCTGGATCGTCTTCCCCCACTCTCATAAAGCACTCATTTACTAGGAAACGTCACTAAGGTTTATTTTTGCTAGTCTGCGCCAGTTATCGGCGGGAACTTTCCGAAACGTGCGAAAATAGAAAGCGGGTCTCAGTTATTTATGGGGGTTATAAATCCGCTTTATGTCCACGTTGAGAAGGACGTTGTCAGCACCCCCCAAGGTGCGTGTAAATCTGGACGCTTTAGTTCCGTCACGTTTCTGTTCGTTGACACGGCGCATCGGCAATATTCACACATACCGTGGGATCACTTAGTGCCTAATGGCACTGTACCTTTTAATTCATTACAATATCTATAAAACGAAAACCACACATATTGGTCGTATAAAAACTCCGAAACTACGGGGCAGATTTCGATGGAGTTTTCACCGTTTTAAAGCTTAGAATCTTAATTCACTTGTCTGGCATGTCTTATGTTTCAACGTTAAATAATGTAGGAGCATTAAATGAAATTCTGAACGTATGGTGAGAAATTCCACAGGAGAAATCACTAGATGCCGCATACTCCGCACTAAACACACAACACAATGTCTTTGACCATAGCCTTTAATTAAAGCAATAAGATAACTTATAGTAATAACTATTTTGCACACTAAACAAAACTTTAAGTATTCTTTCTTTTAATTAGATATATTCAATTTTTAAAACTGATAGCTTGAAGTATTCTTTCCTGTAATTCGGGATATCAATTTTTCAACGACGTAGATAGTCGTAAAAACAATAGATATTTTATTTAAGCACGATCTCTGGACAATATCTCTGGCATTCAGCAATAGTCTTCTGTTTACGATAATATTATTCCGGACTCACTTCTGATATTTTATCTGCAGAGTTAAAGGATCTGGCGTTTCGAGCCACAGATATATCCATTCACTTCGCAATTGAATCAAACGTGAGTTTTTAACATAATCTAGGGTTGTTCAGTAATGTAGTAATGAAATTTCTTAATCAAATTATCGAAGCTTGATATACATTAATCTTTTCGGACGAATGAAAATAGTATATGTGCAAATAAACTTCAACCCACCAGTTTCTTGGTAGGGGGCGGGTGAATGTAAGTTTGCTTTAATTCCGAAAAAGTTGGCGCGTATTTTATGATAGTTTGTACAAATGTTTTGCGGGATTAAAAATAGGGTACGGTTAAATCTACGCCAACTATACCCGGCAACGCAGGGAACTCCGCTAGTTTAAAATAAAATACTACCAAAATCAAACTTAATGCAAGCATTCCGGCACTTCATTTCCTGATAACATCGATTCTGTTGTAACATCTTTGGCCACTTCCAGTCAGCCAACGAAAGTATGCGGTCTGACGTCAGCGTGTATAATAATACAGATCTAGAAAAATATCAAAGGTCATGATCGCTTGTGGCTAAAATACAGATTGCGACTGTAGTTTACCTATAGGATTCGCACTGCAAAATTTTAAGATTTTCCGTTTAATCTGAAGGGATTTATCGTTCTGAAATACAGACACGGAGCTCATTACGTAAGATATTATTATTTAACAATAACTTCTTTAAATGCGGGATTCATAATAAATAAAGTTATTGCAAACAAAGCTGACCGCAGAAGCCTAAAAATTCAAAGCATCATTTATTTATTTTTATATTCTGTAGTGGGACTGAATTTAACCATTTTAATATCAATCAACCATTTATTTATTTGTTTGTTTATTTTAATCGTGAAATTAGAAACATAAATTTCCATGACGGAGAATCTATTGTGACGTTCACTGACAATTCTTATTGTCACGTGACTAAAAAAAAAGTATAGACCGCAGTTAGTCGGCAATAGAGTTACTTCTTGTGGAAACCGCGAAGAAAATTTTGAGACGATATAAATGAAAACTACACTAGACTAGAATTGTCACTATGGAACCTGTAGTTTTTCGGAGAGAAGTTCTGATTACAATCATATTATTAATTCCATCAAGAATTTTCGGGATGTTCAAAAATGTAGAACGGGTGTTGGTTGTGTAAGTGTTGTTTTCATTAATGGAAATTCTGCTGAAAGTGAACCCACTCTCACTAAAAACAATTAAATGGATATTATCTCTGATTCATGAATCATAACGAAGTAGATAACGGTTCATCAGTATTATTAAAAGGGAAAAAAGCGACGAAGCTAGCAACGAGAATTATCATATAAACCGTTACAATAAATATAAACTAAGTTGAGCCCTTATTTCTATTATTTTACATTCATATTAAAGTAAGAAGTTTCACAAAACACCGTTACAGGATAATTAAATTTATATGAACCCTGTGACAACTAAATACCTGATCCATAGCTTTTATAACTATTTTAATATTACCATCACCAATGTCAGTTTAACATTCAACTAGTGTCCTCTCAATCACACTGACGTCTGTGCGCCGCCCAGAGTCGATCTCCTGGAATACTAACAGAGGACCCAGCGGCCGCTCTGAAGACCTTTCATGTCTTACGTTTTCGTAAGCCCCATCTTATGTTATTACCCTGCCTTGTTTACGGCAACTTCAACGTTCATAAAATTTACAATTTTACTCGCTGGATAGTCTTTAGTTTCGACAACCTAATCATTGTCTTAGAAATTATAACTGCAATTGCTCCACTGCTCTCTGATGACTTTTTACACTCAGCCAGTTTCCTCTGTTGGAATTTCGCCTTCCAAAATTTTGAGGCTGTACCGCCATTCTCGTGCAACAGGTGCCCCAAGCTCTCAACTTTCAGACTGGTTGTCGTTTTTCGATTCCACACCACCTGCTCCGACATACTCTCTTCATAACATTCTACTACTCTCTACAATATTCTGAGTCCCAAGGAAACTATTGATGTAATAACCAAGCTTTTCACGGCCTTGTAAATTAATAGGGTGGCAGGGGATATTCTCCACCACCCCAAAACTGGTACTGACCTTTTGAAAATTTTATTAACTGCTTCCTTAAAATGTCCTCTTCACGTTTTGCACTCTCCTTTTTTTCGAAAAAGTCGCCACGAATTAAATTAAAAATGACGAAATGTGGGACGCTCTGCAACGGTGAAATGTTAGTAGCGCCGTAAAAATGACACAAAAATTATTGGTACAGGGATCATATCAACCTAAACAGGTTCGTTTTGTCTTAGTGATCGTGGTTAGGTTGAAATTCGGCCTGCACCAAGAGTAAAAAATTTACGGGAAATTCGTTCTGCGGCACCCATCTCTGAAACTGCGCATTTGTTTAAAACGGAAGCAATCGATTATTTCTGACTGCTTATATCGATTCTAAGATGGCGAGCCTTGTTGAGCTGCATTTAGGATAAATATATTGTATCTGTTAATTTCATGCGACGTTTAACAACGGAGTGAAGCTAAAAAGACAAGAAAATATTACAACAAAGGATTAAACCAACATTTCAAGAGATTATCATTGATTTCTCAGTGCCAGTGTCATCTAATGTCATATTTCAGCATTTTTAATTTAATTCGTGGCGACTTTTTCGAAAAAGAAGAGTGCAAAACGTGGAGAGGACATTATAGGGAAGCAGTTAATATAAATTTCAACAGGTCAGTACCAGTTTTGGGATGATGGAGAAGATCCACTCCCACCCTATTAATAAATTCTTCTCGGGCTTCCAGCCGCGTATAAAAGTCACAATGGAACTTTAGAAGGCGTTTGGCTCTCCCCTCTTTTTCAGCCAAAGGAATAACTGTCTGTTTACACGCTGCCGCGGAAACGGCAAGCCAGCCCAGAGCGATGACGTCATCAAATATTCTGCTCCTAACCGACGCGAAGCTGCTTTAACAGTTTGTTAGCTGGGTTTCAGGCCACACTAGGCTAGTATCCAGTGTCCCTGTTAACTAAAGAATCAGCTGTTCTGATTTCAACAGCTTCTGTTATAGTGCTGTTCCTTTTTTTTTTTTGTAACAGTTTAACGTCCCTTTTTAACAACGTGGTCTTTAGAGACGGGAAAGGATGGGGGCAAGGAATGGGAAGGAATTCGGCCATGGCCTTTTGAAGGAAGCATCCCGGCATTCGCCAGGAGTGATTTGGGGAAACCATGGAAAACCCAAATCTGGATGCCCGGACGGGGATTCGAACCGCCGTCCTCCCGAATGCGAGGCCAGAACGCTATCCGTTACACCACCACGCTCGGTAAAGTGCTGTTCCAAAAAGACAATTTTCAGGCCACCCGCAAAAATTAAAAACTTGGTTGGTAGCATTAAGGGGACATCCATTAATTACGTGAGGTGAAATAGGGGGGGGGTCCGGCGAAATCTCACCAGGGGGGAGGGGGGGTCTACGGAAATCTCACGTGAGATTTTGCGAAAAATTTGTAAAAAAAAAAGGTCTACAAAAGTTTCCAGGGCGATTTCTAGCGGGGGTTCTCACGGACCAGATCTCACCAGAGAGGGGGGGGGGTCCAGCCAGATCTCACCAGGGGGGAGGGGGGGTCCAGAAATCCGGAAAAACACCTCACGTAATTTGTGGATGCCCCCTAAGGATGAAGTAGCATTACGAACCCCTGGTGTTTATTACATACCTCGTGAATGTGGCCGTGGTTATGTCGGACAAACGCAGCGGTGTGTCGCAAGAAATGTTCGCCTATGGCAGGAGAAGAAATCAGCTGTGGTCGAATGCAGTCCAAGAGGGACATACATTTAATACTGAAAAAAATAAACTAGAATTTTTGCTCGGATCAGAGATTTTTCGACAACACTATACCAGAAGTTGTTGAAATAAAAACAGCTGATTCTTTAGTTAGCAGGCACACTGGATACCAGCTTAGTGTGGCTTGGAACCCGGCTATCAAACTGTTGAAGCGGCTTCGTGTCGGTAACGAGCAGAGGAGTGTATGACGTCATCGCGCTGGGTCGGCTTTTGTCTTCCGTCGTTTCTGCGGCACCGCGTAGTTATTAAACCATACCTTTGTTTTAAAACGAGAGCAGAGATAGACTCCTTCGAATTGCGACTTTTATACACGACTGGAAGACCGGAGAAAAGTTTAAAAATGAAACTATTGTACGGCCTGTGATCCGTATTCCCAGAGTGGGTTGAAGGTAGTTCATCCTTAATCTCTCCTCTGCACAGTGAAACATATGTTTTCGTCGGTCGGCTTCCTATCCGATGTTATTCCACAAAATTAAATTCCGTATCCTTTTTCTGTTTCCCCTTTCCGATTCAGTATGTGCCATCTCGTCTCATCGCTTCGATGTCCAGAGGCCAGATACCAATGGCAATTGTTAGTACATTTGTCATTACAGTTCGGTATGTTCCTACAGAACTCGGTAATATCCCTTGTAGGCGTCGTCTGATACTCTTTTTTAGTTTTGCTTTTTGTAAATCTCCTGCTCACACACTTTCTGAATAGCCAATGAAAATATTAGAATAATCTCACTGTAAGTATTGAAATAGTAAAAATTTGTTGTTCGATATTAATGATTTTATTTACGACACCCACTGCTCGTCCTTTTTTTTAAATTACGGCATTACATCTCGTCGACCCCTAAGGTCATTAGAGGCGGGATCGGACTGGGGACAAGGAACGGCAAGGAATTCGGCCATGGCCTTTTTGAAGGATGCATCCAGGCATTCGCCTGGAGTGATTTGGGGAAACCATAGAAAACCCAAATGTGGATGCCCGGACGGGGATTCGAACTCGCGTCACATGCTGAAAAACTGCAGTGCAATATTAGAGTTGTTTTCAGTTTCTTCTGTTGAACTACCGTCCACGAACTACAAAAGATCATCAGCGAAAGCATATGTGCTGCTAAGAAATAAGAATTATTTCAAGAATACATCTTTATAAATCTCGGCCTTATAAATTACAAAAAAAAAAATGCTCATATCAAAGACAACATAATTCACAAGAATCGCAGACATTTGGTAACACATAAGCTCTTCCATCGTTCCAGGAATTGACAATTCCTAGTTCTAACTCGGTGGAAACATTGGACAAATTCTCAATCACAGGCCTTGACGAGAATGAAGGCTTTGATCCGATAGGGTCCATTCGCAAATAATAATTTTGTTTACTAAACTTTAGATGCTACTAAAGTTTCTGCAGCCAATCATCTGGAATGTTACAAGAGATAGGCATAGCTATCTTTTAGGTAGAAGACCAAAACTGGACTTAAAACAAAAAATATATGTATTTATGGAATCCTCACAGAGCGGTACTTCAAAATTCCTCCCTTTCTTGCTTTAGTAGTTAGTAAAGACTGGGTCATTACAACAGGAATCTGGAAATAAATTACAATTATCTATACAATAAAAAAAAAAACAATAAAAAAAACAAAACAAAAAAAAAACATCACGGCTTTCCCGAGGAGTGAAGCTTGATTACCACCGTAAAAGGAAATCTGGATACTTTGAGTCGATGTCTCCTGGAAATCCAGAATTACTACTTTTTGTATTTTATCGCTTATTACATAGTTATTCAAACCTCAGTAATATTACAGTTGAAAAGATCTATCCAAACTGAGGTATTTTAACATACTACAATCTCTTTGCTCTCTAACGACGAGAGAAATGACGTTTTAATGAGGTTTTCACCAGTAAAAATCTTAATATCTTAAGCAAGATGACCGGATCTAGCTGGGGAGTTAACCCAAGCGTCATCAGCACCTCTGCCTTAGCATTATGCTACTCCGCAGCAGAGTATGCATGTCCTGTGTGGCAAAAATCCAGCCATGCTGAGACATGCTCCACAGAACATGCCGGCTCATCACAGGTTGTCTCAGACCATCGCCTGTGAGCAATGTGGAGATACAAGCTGGCATCGCCCCTGGAGAAATACGCCCGGAAGTTGCCACTAGCGTGGCAAGGCTTAGAATGTACTAAGACACCCTCTACACCAGCGCCATCGAAAGTACCGATCAAGCTTCATGCGGACTTCTGAGACACTAATTCGAGCACCAAGCAATGAAAGAATATTGGCTTGGGAGAAGAGAACGCAACATGATTTCGAGTAGATCAAGCCATAAGAGAGTCTACCATCTGGGTCTGAACAACCATGGCCCATATGGAAGTCGTTAAACAGGCTTCGAGTTAGAGTTGACCGGTGTAAATATACTCTTACCACTTGGGGATACCTGGGAGAACAGCCAGATACCACATGTTCGCGCGGGGAGAGAGAAAACGTGGTACAGATGCCGCCTTGTCCACGAATCGGAATGAATGTATATCAATTTGACCTCCAATCAGCTACTGACAAAGCCATCGCATTGGCGGAAAAACTACCACATATCTGATGCTGTCATCGACACGAGAAGAAGAAGAAGACCAACAAAAATAAAACGATTCTCGACTCAGTTTAGAGGCGAAGTGTTCTGGGCATCACAGGGAGATAGAATTGTGTAATAGACTGGATTGCGTAAGAGCTGAGAGTGGGCTCTAGGAATAGCTAGACACTGTATCAGCTGGGTGGCCCAACAAGCTAGGCAGGGACATCGCAGTAAATACGTCCACACCAGCATCAACACAGTGTAAAACAGAGCGTCCAGCACTCTACATTGTCACTATAACTCACACAAAATGGACCACAAGATACTCCACTGCAGTCTGGCTAAATATATTACGAAAAGTCTTCTCCTTTGCAATGAATGATAGTGTCAAGAAAGCACAGTTATCTCGCGTAAAGTGCGGGCGGGAAACAGCTTAACTCTTAAGCTGACAGACTTACCCTGGGATTCAAAGCCTGGCATTTTGCCTTTCTATCATGGTGGGTGCTGCTCCTACGCCAAGTAGGAAGACATAGCTGTCAATCAAGTTGGACGTACGAGGTCTGGTACATTACGTTCGCGAACTCACCCAGGAAAACATGTTACGGATGTAATATAAAAATTTGATGGCTTAATCAGGCGTCGTGTTTGTAAAATACCACTTACTTTGCGTGGTTAGCGGTGAGTAAATAATGTTGGTAGTGCCAACGTTTCGGCACCAAACTTGTAGCCTTCCTCAGGACTATTTTGAGCTGTTTTATTCCCTGCTGACGGCTGCTTACACCAACTAGTCGTTCGCATGTATGCCTGTGGGAGAGAGGCATTTTAAAATCAGCAAAGGGTGGATGAGCATCATTTCAAGCAAATGGAGTGTACAAGATTCCATGCGATTCTGGACAGGAGTATGCTGGTGAAAATTTCCGAGCGGTCACCATATGACTCTTACAATACTCGAGCAAATGACCGAATTAGCTGTGACACATTACCAGGGAGAGGAAGGCCATATTTAAATGATAGAAGACAAAAATCACAACACAACCGAAGGATTTCCTACAAGAGAAATCAGGGAATGGATAGAAATTTTTAAACACCTGAAGAACTTCAGTAAAGGTGGCGGCTATGATTTACGTAAGATGTGAAAGCATAAATTCGGGAACAAATGCAGTCCACGATCTACAACGACAACAATATCTCTGGAACAGTTGACACTTGCTGCCGGAAAGGCAACAGTCTCTATGGCGGAAAAACCAAAACAATCCGCATAGTATGCAGGCGAACGACGTGTTGGCTTTACCAGCAGTCAGCGGAGGATAAATCACCCCGAATATTCGTGAAGTAGTCCCCAGTTTGGATGCCGAAACGTTGCCTGCAGCAACATTACTGACGCAACGCTAATCCCGCAAAGCAAGTGCCTATAAATGTTAATCTTAACCCCTCGATTGGTAGGTTATTCTTAAATTATATGTGTGTTAATATCGAAATAGAACTGTTAGGATATCGATATCACTTTTTGCAAATATCGATATTTATGGCTGATATGTTATTGGATAATGTATCTATACTGAAATTTGGTTATCGCCGTCGTCATTGTTATAATACTTTGAAAACATAACTAGTATCATATTAATAAAGCACAAATTCTAAATTTCTCTATCGATAATACTAGCAACGTGATGCATTTGGGGGAAAACAAAAGCCTTCCATTTGTTGCAATTACAATAAATCTAATCATAAATGGATTTTTTATAAAAAAAATCAAATTTTTCAGATCTGACTGATCAAATAAAATCTACAAATGACATACCACATGGATCAAAAAGTAGGGTGAAATTGTCATTTAAAACTCCCGGGCATTAGGGAAGCAGGTAAATTTTTTTTCCTATGTTGGTAGGACTGTCTGTTACATTTGCCAAGCGTCTGTTTGTCAAAGGTTTAATTATCTCTGAGTTACACGTGCTTTTGTATACAACCAAAAGTGAATTTTTCGATTTTTACAATGGGTGATTTTGTTGAGCAAAGAACTTGCATCAAATTTTGTTTTCGGAACGAATATTCTTGTGCGGACACGTTGAAAATGTTGCGGAAGGCCTTTGGTGATCAAACAATGACGCAAAAAAAACGTTTACAAGTGGTACAACGAGTTCAAAGCGGGCCGAGAACGTGTTGAAGACGAACCGCGCTCTGGACGACCATCAACGTCTACCGATGAGGGCCACGTCCAAAAATCAGAGATTTTGTGCTTGAAAATCGTCGATTGCCAATTAGAGAACTCGCTGATAGTGTTGGAATATCATTTGGCTCAGCTCAAACCATTTTGAAATTTTTTTTGTGTCTCAAACGTGTCAAGTCTAGATTGGTGCCAAAATCGCTCAATTTTTTGGAAAAAAAGCATCGCGTTAATGTGAGTGAAACTTTGCTGTCTGACTATCAGGACCACTTGAAATGCATCATTACTGGAGACGAGACTTGGATTTACGCATACGACCCTGAAACCACCGACCAATCCAGCGAATATCGTGCAAAAGGTGAAGCAAGACCGAAAAAACCACGGCAAAGTCGATCGAAAATCAAGGTCATGTTGACAGTTTTCTTTGATTATCGTGGTGTGGTGCACTATGAATTTCTTCCGCCGAACTGTCAACAAAGAATATTATTTGAGCGTTATGCGTCGTTTGCGTGAAGCTATTCGTCTGAAACGGCCGGAATTATGGGCGAACAACTCTTGGTTCCTTCATCACGATAATGCACGATGTCATACTGCATTGATTCTTCGCGACTCTTTTGCCAAAAACTCGACTCATATCGTTCCGCAACCACCGTAATTCGCCTGATTTGGCTCCGTGCGACTTTTGGCTATTCAGCAAACTCAAAAGGCCAATGCGGGGACGCCGTTTTGACACGATTGAAGAGATAAAAACCGAATCGAAGAAGGTCTTGAAGGCTATACAGGAAAAAGACTATTCCGACTGTTTCGAGGACTGGAAAAAACGTTGGAAAAAGTGCGTTTTATCGGACGGGGATTACTTTGAAGGGGATGAAATTGATTTGGAAGAATAAATAAAGAATTTACATTTTATAAACAGTTTCACCTTACTTTTTGATCGGCGTAATATTTTAAACACTCAGTTAACGATTCTCATAGACAATCTGAGCAACAAGCAGAAGGAAAGAAAGGGGTCAAATATTAATGCTAATTCAAGCAGTTAGCACTACTTCGAATTCTTGTTTGAACATCACGGAAAGTTTTTAATTAGGATTAGGATTAGAGCAGAAGAAACAACGTCATCTCTTTGGGATAGACATGAATACATGTACTTGAAAAATATTCCAAATGATGTTTCTGTCGCAAGTTTTTATACAATGCCTTCTAAATTAAAACAACATTTCGTTCAGTCGAATGTTTAAAGATCATGAAATTCCCTAAAATTCTGGATATATAGTATACATTTTATTTCTGTACTGTCAGAAATTGCTTTAAAACATTTTATTTCTTCTGCAACATCTCTAACGTCTGAGCGATTTGCACCGAGAATCTTCTGGTCCTTAATAATCTCTGCATAACGAGTATTTCTATCTTTCTTTATTAAAAATTTCTGAAATTACAGTGACCTAATATTTTCATTTATTCGTCGTTTGAGTTGCTTTGTAAATACGTTTAATTAAGAAACTGAATACGTCATTCGTGGAGTGACCTATTATTTGAAAAAAATAGATTAAATACATCAAAATATAGATATTTTATTTCGATATATCGATTTCGTATATCGATACATATGAAAATATCGATACATCGAAAATCAGATACTTTCAAAAACATCAACAACCGAGAGTTACCGGCTCTCTTTCTTTTCTCTTACTTTTCCCTGTGAGTTTATCATAAACAGAGGTTTAATTAGATCTGAACAAAGAGTGTTGTTCGTGTTCCGAGCTCGGCGAACCGAAGAAAGTAATGGGGTAAATATGTCTGAAGCCCCGGGATTGTTGGCCGGAGGACAAAAGTAAAAATAATATGAACAATCCACCTTACGCGCGAGAGAAAATGAAGTTTTAGCAAGAACGCTAGTAAATCAATCCCGGAAGTTGTAACGTATTTAGTAAAGAGAGACAGCTGGAGCTACATCTTTTCTACCTATTAGCTTATATATAAATCACCTCTGTGAAATAGCCAACCAATAACAATCATTTGTCATAAAAGGATCGTTAAAACTGGTTATCTCTGTCGGAGATTAATATGGAGGATAGAAATATATGGAGACGACGCAAGGGACGTTCTCCACGCATTGAAGTGACGCCGGGCGGAGAGGAGTGGGGAGGCGTGGCCACCATATTACCTATCCATACAGACAGAGGGAATATGAGCAATAACCTCAAAGAGACTCTAGGATAAACGTGACGCCGCAATGATGGATTATTATGTAACTCGATGAGACAAATAAAAAATTAAGAATTAAATTTTTTGATATCCTGCTTAGTTTTCGAGATATTCTGTCTCAAATGTGAGATGTTTTTGGTTGAAATTCAGAAGAAACAATTGGTCAAAATGAAATTTGATGATGGATTCGTATTTAAAGAGACGAGACAAATAAAAAATAAAGAATTAAAATTTTCCTATATCTTGCCTAGCCTTGCCTAGCTCTCAAAAGTGAGTTGAAATGCAGAAGAAAAATTTCGCAAAAAGTCAAATTTGATGATGGATTCTTATGTAACACGACAAAAAAAATCGAAAATAAAGAATAAAATTTTTTGATATCTTGCTTAGTTTTCGGGATATACTGTCTCCAAATAGCAATTGTATGGATACGTAATATGGCCGCCGCCGCTACCGCGCATGCGCAGTATCAGCCGAGAGTGTACAGGCGGCGTCACAGAATAAGCGGTATTTCCTTTCCATATATTTCTTTCCTCCATGGAGATTAAGAGCAATATGTTTTATCTGTGAACAAGCAGTTACGCCTTGTCTATGGACTATTTATAGTTAGTTTCGTTGTCACTCAGAGAGATTAATTAGAGTTAAAGCACGTTTGTTTATAGTATTTAATACGCTACAATCTCCTCTCTGCCTTTCTCAAACGTAGTCCGCAAGTTCTAACACAGTATTTCTTTATGTAATTTCTTTTTCTTTTTCTTGCTTACATAACACGCACTCACACTAGTCATTTACGGACAAACAATACGTGTCAGACAAAGCAAACAGATAAACAATATTTTGTATCTTACATCAAAATTCAGTTTAGCACGCAGCTCCATTAGAAGAGCGATTTGTTGTGTCTAAAAGAGCTTTCTTTGTGTGCTTTTATCAACCATTACTGTAACTTCTTCTTCTTAAGGCGCCCTCTCCTATCGGAGTTTGGCGGTGCTCGTAGCAATCTCTGGACTTGACATTGCAGCATAGGAAGCTTCTCATAAGCAGTTGTACCATCTCCGAATGTCCTTCAGCCACGAATTCAGTCTCCTTCCAACTGAACTCTTCCCCTGTATCTTCCCTTCATTGATGAGTTGGAATAGCTTTTACCTCTCGCCTCTCACAATGTGTCTAAATATTGGGTTTTCCTTTGCTTTATAGTAAGCAGCAGTTCTTTATGCTTCTCCAACCGATGAAGTACTTCAGTGTTTCAGCACCCAAGGTATGCTTAAGAAACGACGATACAGATACATTTCAAAAGCATCAATTCTTTTTCTAGATTTTGGTCAAGGGTCCAGCTTTCACACCCACAGAGAAAAATGGAGAACACATAGCAACGAATCATTCGAATTTTCAGTTTCAGACCAAGATCCGATCTTATGAAAAAAAATCATGCTGATAAATTGTCTCCTGGACTGTTCTATTCTCGATTTGATTTCTTTCTTGCTATCACATTGCTCATCCATCACAGTGCCTAAGTATTTGACTGAGGTTACTTGTTCTGTCTTATTGTCTTTTATTGATAGAGTTACCATAACCGATAACTGTTATATATATTGAACTATTGAAAGTGTCGACGTATACTTTTGTATATAAGTATTTCATTTCGACGTTATAGTACTAGTTTTGTCTAATGGTTAAAAGTGTTGAATGAACTACTTGAACGTTAAAGTGCCCAGCTAACGATGTTGAACTGTGAATGTATTTTTGTAAATTAAATAGATCGAACACTCAATAAAGCAGCAAACCACGGATACAAATATATGAAGGAACTGTGAATTGAGCTAATTTTAAAATTCCTAATAATTTCTTCATATTTAGATAAATTGGTGATTAATAAAAATCTTGTAGCATTAAGAATGAAAACTGCTTCATCAAAAGAATATAGTAAATTTTAGGAAAATCTAGCCACTGCCTTTGCATTATGCGAGGGCAATGGCTTATAAAATCTGTATCTCACTGCCTCTTTCCTAGCTCTGTTAGTGTCAAGAACCACGTCTCTAATCACCCCGTGCTGTCCGTTCGCCGATCAGATCTTTTCTCCATCTTGGCATCGCTTGGAGGAGGAGAAGGTATTAAGTTTCATTTATACCTACACCAGGGGAAGGTATGTCAGGAAGGTTGGCGTGAGACTCCGAAAATACACGTGACACGCAAGCAGAACAGCTGCTACGGGAAGAGTCAGAGCAGAAGACGGGGACACTGTTAATTTCGAGTGACAGTGATTATTTTTAATCATCTTCTTAAAAACTAAGCACTGTTATTCATCATCATTTATTGCTTTCACGGACCTTTAAGGTCTATAGCAGAATACAAAGGGTACAGGCCATAAATATAACAGAAACATAGTGCACATTATACAATTACAGAGGTATATATTACAAATAAATAAGACAGAAATAATAATAATAAAAAACACTAGTCAGTCACAACTTCGGTAAAGGAGACATTTAGTACAGATGGTGGTCCAACGCTGTCGGTCCCCAGCCTCCTCTTCTGCCGCTGTCGGCTCCACTTGCTTGAGGACTGCCAATACCCGATCCTTCCATCTCGTCTTCGGTCGTCCCTTTGGGCGTCTTCCAGCAGGTTGTGAGTGGAGAACACAGTTCGGGAGGGATCCATCGGCTCGGAGTATGTGCCCAAACCACTGTAGCCTCTTCTGCCATAATACTCGGCCGATGTGTGGCTTTGCATACCGCTGGTAAACGTTTTCTTTTGTTCTTCGTTCCCATTTAGCTTCTCTGGTATTGTAGACGGGTCCATATATTTTGCGAAGTACCTTTCTCTAGAACGCACAAATTGTTTCTTCAGTTGTTGCTTAAGTTGCCCAAGTTTCACAACCATATAAAACTACCGGGCGTACTAATGTCGTGTACAGCCGAATCTTGTTTTTTTGTGATATCAGCCGGGATCTGAAAAGATTGTTTAGGCTGAAGAAGATGTGATTGCCGTTTATCAATCGATGCTGCACCTCTTTTGTTACTTCACTTTTACTGGTCAATATGGATCCCAGGTATTTAAATTCTCTTACTCGTTCGAAGGAACACCCGTCAACAATAATGGAGGGGAGATGAGTTTGATGTCGCGAGACAACGAGATATTTTGTTTTACTCTCGTTCACTACCATTTTTTTTTCATACACAATTACTGAACTAACTGCGGTAATATCTCCAATTGAGATGTGTGGCATTTATCGTTTTATATTCTTTTACTGGAAGTGATCTTTCAAACTGCAGCAACTGTTCAGAGTGAAACTTGTCGAGACAGAAGATCAATTTGCAAATGTTGCACTTCTGAAGATTAAGTGCCAGACTCCTATAGGAGTTCTATCAAGCCAAGTGGTACAGAGGAGGAAAGACCTGTTTCTTACCTTCCGTGAGTCCAGTGTTATTGTGAAGATAGTGTGATGAATGTGTCTTAAGTACAGTTTGCTAAGCTTGTTGAATGTCTGAGGGTGAAAGAAAGAAGATATTAAAACTTGACCGCCCTTTGTACGGAACCAGCTGACACGGCAATTCTTTGCTATTGCTAGGTTTGAGTGTACATAATGAACACAACTGATGCTAACTTCTGGGTTAAAATTAAGTATTTTCATATACATACTTATTATTATGTTTTGGATTACATAAATTGTAATTATGGTTTTTTTTTTCAATATAAAATTTATTGTAATTCTCTTAGAATTAGGGGATTCCATTTCACATATATACAAAGAAATACCTCGGTTTTCCTACGCAGGAACATGAAACGTATAACTGTCCATGCAATAATTTTCAAATTTTCAACAATATTACAGCAAAATGTACTGCAGTTGGAGTGTTTTGTAATATAACACGCATAGCACACGCATACATGAATATTGGTTTTCATAAATATATTGATGCAATCTATTTTTTTTATTTTGTGTTATTTTCCTGTTATAGGTTTCTTCAAGGATCTCAATACCAAAGTTTTAAACTTTCTCTAGACCACGGTCAAAATTTTGTAAAAACCGTGCGTAAATCGGTCCAGTAGTTTTTTAGTCTATAAAGGAAACACATAGGAAAATTGCCGTTTATACATATAGATGACACCTTTGAATCTATTATCGTTCCAAATACCTATCAACAGTGTTGTAAGTCCTCATTCCATAACCACTGGACATAGTTCTAGGATTTGTAAAAAAATTCTGGTAATTATGAATTGTGCCCCACCATATCTTCTACTTCGTTGGTTAAATATCAGATGGTGAAAATACCTTACACTGTCTGAGCTGGAAGCAGGCAATATAGGACATTAAGCTAACGAGGTGATGAGGAACTTAACAGCTTTTAAACAATATCACGAACATTGATTCGCAATAATAAATGCTGCCTATTCCAAAACTTCGGTAGCATCAAGATCCTACAGCCTGACAGTGAATGGTTGGGCCAAAAAATATTTACACCAACAGTTCATGCTTCTAGTAAACGGGAGGTAGATGATACAGACTAGAGACGTTTCAATAGTACAATGAAAGCCAATGCGCTAATCTGTGACGATTAAAAACCTCCCTGAAATTCAGTGCTGATGGAAGGTGCCGCAACGTGTAAAGACGATTTCCCCCGCCTGTGTAGCGGGTTGCATGCACACGTCATGTTGCAGGGGCCGCCAGTTCGTTTGAGATCGCTGAATCTGGTGTTTTTAATGTTGCCAGAATTTTCCCACCTGTCAGCTTTTTCTTTCTTGGGCAGTGTGAAGATGATACTTTAACATTTTCTCTACAATCTGTCCTGTTTCGTATTTTTTTTTTTTTTTTTTTTGTATCAATCTGACTAATCTATGGATTCCTTCTTCTCCTTGAGATTTAACAGTACTGCAGCGGATGCCTTATTTTAGTCAAATCTTTCGATCTATGTCAAATTCTATCCTTAAAACAGGATCTCCTAAATCATCAATAGCCACATCGTTTCTCTTTTCATCATACTTCCGTTTGAATCATTTCTGATATATAGTTTATCGGTTAGCTCTGTCATTTTTTACATTTTTATTCATTTCAAGAAAAATTCAGTTTGATCTCTCCATAGACCATTCGTACTTTACCTACGATCATTTCCTTTTGTACTTCTTCATATTTCTGCAGCCAATTTCCTTTTAGTTTCTTACATTTCCTGTTTATTTGGTTAATGAAATATCAGTACTGTCCCCTTACTGCTTCATCCTGAATATTTTTATTCCTTCTTCCACGCGTTATTAGCTCCAAAATTTCGTCTGTGATACAAGGTTTTATACCAGCATTCTTCCGAATACCTACAGTTTATTCAAAAGCTTTAGTCTCTCTCTTCAGAGCAATCATTCTTCTTCTGTTGAATTCCTTTCAGAGTTATTTCAACAAATTTTCCTCTGGTGTGAGATTCTTAAAGACTTCCAACCTCAAGTCCGTTTTGCCTGTGTAGCTTGTTTTAGTAATCAGCATTTATGTAGTAGTATTAAAAATACCCTGGAAACGCGCCACTGTGGCGGTTTCGGGTAGATACAACGGGAGCGGGCACGGCCCCAGTCCTCGCTTTCCGGTTTCAGTGGTTTTCCAACGCCATCAAGGCAAATTGCCTGGACGATCTCTAATCTCCGCTTCAAAAATTACACACTTCTTAAACAAAACATACACTTATCATAGACTGAACTCAGTTATACATTACGCAAACAGATGACAGCACTTCACTTCCTTCATTAGTTCTTAGTACTACATAGCAGTGTGTGTAAAATGCTTGGTGCCAGCAACAGCATGCGACTACAAAACCAAAGCTACAATTTTAACATTGCCAATAATGGGTAAAAACTCACCAAATGAAGCAGAACCTTCATGCTGGGAAAAGGTGGTGAAGAAATTTAAAAATGTTTTGGATCAGTGAGCATCTAATTAATTTAGCAGCTACATGTGAACAGTCACACAAATAAGAAATCAATGTTGGCATTAAAATTGTTCCCCAATATTAGTAAATGATTGTAATTACAACAGAAACAATAATATCAATGAAAATGTTCAAATATTAAAATTGACTAATTATTATTTTTTCTCTAAATTAACTTCTAAGCAGAAAGTAAAAACTGCAATAATTCTTCAATTAAAGAGAGTACGTTCAATTTTTTTTTTAATGTAAGAAGAAAAATTTAAATGATTATTCGTTTTATAGACACCCTTACACGTGTTGGAGTAGCTGTGTGGTTGTACACCCCTGGGGCCTGTGAACTTGGCACCTCACGTGCCTCGACGCCCGATACAAAACAAAACGAGCTTCGGCACGACAGAAATAAGGCGCACCGATCGAACCCGCCACAGGTGGCTTTGGCAGGCGACCGGGGATTCCCCGCACCGTGCGAACAGGTGGTCTGCGCACAACAAGGCATATTATTGAACACGGACTATTCATAACATAACTATTCTCAAAATCATACTATTCCTAACATAACCGGTGGGTGAATGGTTAACGCTCTGGCCTCGCATTCGGGAGAACGGCGGTTCGATTCCCCGTCCGGGTATCCAGATTTGGGTTTTCCTTGGTTTCCTCAAATCACTCCAGGCGAATGCCGGGACGCTTCCTTCTAAAGGTCGTTCCTTATCCCCAGTCCCATCCCGCCTTTAATGACCTCGATGTCGACAAGACGTAATGACAAAAAAAATTTAAAATCTCAGGGGCATATTATTAAATACGAAGGATTCTTAGCATAACTTTTCTCAAAATCATATTATTGCGATGAACTGTTCCTAACATAATCATTCTCTCAGGCATATTATTAAATACGGAATAATCATAAAACATAAACATAATTGAACATTGACTATTCATAACATAACCATTCTCACAGAAATATTATGGAATACGGAATATTCGTAACATAACCATTCTCAGAGCCATATTATTAAACACGGTTTATTGCTGAAATAACCATTCTGAGAGGCATATTAGTAAATACGGACTATTCGTAAAATAACTTTCCCCAAAGGCTTATTAGTAAATACGGACTATCCCTAGCAGAACCATTCCTAGAGGCATATTATGAAACGCGGACTATCCCTAATATAACCATTCTCGGAGGCATATTATTAAATACGGATTATTCCTAAGATAAACATTCTCAGAAACGTATTATTAATCAGGGACTAGTCCTAAAATAATCATTTTCAAATGCATATTATTAGCTGCGGAATATTCATAAAGTTACCATTCTTCGAACCATATTGTTAAACATGCACTATCAGTTAGCGTAGTTAAAATTTCTACATATAAGAGTTCGAATGTTATGAAGGCGTGACAGACTAATAAACATACCGACAACCGGATGAATGAGTGCAGCCATCATCATCATCATCATCATCATCTTGAGCAGCTTCCAACCACTGGCCGGGTCTGCTAAAGCCTCTCCAACGCTTCCTCTTCATCCAGCATCTCTCTTCTTCTACCTCCTCTATCTTCAACACACTTTTCAACTTATTTCACCCATATGACCCTCGGTTTTCCTCTGGGCCTTTTACCTTTCTGCTCCATGTCCAGCAACTTTCTTGGTATCTTCTGCTCTCCCATTCTCTTCACATGGCCACACCACTGAAACCTTGATTCCTCTGTTGTTTACAGTAACGGTTTCTACTTAATCATGTCCCTGATTTTCTCATACTTCTTTCTATGTTGTCTCGTTACTTCTACTCTACTCCTCTGAAATTTCATTTTCATAGCTTGTATCCTCCTTTTGTCCCTCTCCTTCATCGCCCATGTTTCCGATCCATATTTCATTTATAAGAGCTCTAAAATGAGAATCACGTTAATGAACGCTAGTCAGTATAATCTGGTATAATCTCATAACTACGATACCAAATACGAAATGTTGAGTACATACGAGTTACTGCGTTAAGACGCTTCCAGGTAACGTGATGGGTGGCGGTTAATGTTGCGGCATGGCATTGCGGAGGATGGTGGTTCCCAGACCTTGTCACAGTGCTCTTCCGGCTCTAATTACTTCGATATCAATGACCCATAACGCGTTGTTGAAAAAACAACAATGTTCCACCACCTCTAATCCTTATTTACTGCTCAGTCTCAGTTCTAGAGTGCAATTATGGCGTTCATCGTTACCTCACTGAAAGCCTAGACTGATACGAGAGGAGAAAGGCAAAGCTACAAACTTGGTGGGTATCGGACATTTAAATCTCTGTTTTGAATTGTGTCAAGTAAAAAAGTTTTTAACATAGAATATCTGTATCATAGATTAAATTCCACGATTTCGTTTCGCTTATTAGAATGCAATGTTTGATGTAATAGTTTGAGTAATGTTTTTCTTGTATTCTAAAGTATTTTAATTTATAAAAAAATAAACAAAGTTACATAGCACAAAAAAAAAACCGAATCAAAAGGGTGAAGTGTTTATCTGTATAGCAGCGCTATCTTTGGAGGGTATCTCGTAAAGGAGTGTTCATCTGAGATGCAGTGTGATCTATGGCGCCTATCTGTTATCGTTACGAACGAATTATCATTTCTTCCTCCGTTTCACGTTCACATATGCCCGTAAAATATACAATAGATTTTAAACTAGCCTAAAGTTTCCAAGCTGTGAAAACCGCATCTAAATTGATCAGTACTTCAGTGATGTCTCGACACGTTTGCTGAAACATGCTGTACGTGATGCTACCATGTCTACGCCCGCTGACAGTGATATAAAGCAGTGACCCTAATGAGTTTGTCGCCGACGAGCTCTATATGCAGAGTAAACAGAAACCGTGCTTACACGCAGCACAGACTAAATATTTCCACTCGCTGTATACATTACTCAAGCGTACAGTATAGCAGATGGGACCTCTCTCATCTACATACACACGAAACCCAAATTTTACATCAGCTTGCAACAACTCTCGTTAGCTGCAATATGTCAGGCTCAAAGACAGAAATGCTACTGAGCGAAAAAAACGACCTCAACGCGTTCTGGTTTCTTGAAAACAACGCGTCATGGCTCTTTTTTTTTAATGTTTCAAAACGCTCTAAAAAACGAACCACTGATTAGAATGACGTCAAAATTGAACGGCGTATTATTGAAGAAGGGGGAAATAACATGAACGGTGATTCTGCACCAGAAGCTCTGCAGAAGTTCAGGACCTTCAAGGGTATGAAAAAAAGGCGTTGGGCTGATGATTGTCATGGGTCTGGTGAAAATGATGAAAAAATTTGAAAATTCAGGTTCGTTTGATGTGCAGTCTGTTAGAGAAAGGAAAAGATGTGATTCGGCGGTAGTTGAAGAAGTGGCCACAGCAGTTCAGGAGGCGTCGAGCGGTGGTGTGCAGCCATGCAGTGCACGGAGAATCGCCCGAACATTGGACAGGCCTGTGAGCTCGGTGCATAACATCCTGCAATGCTATCCGTACAAAACTTACCATGTGCAGGAGTTGTTTCCTTCTGAGCTGCCATCAAGAGAGGGTTTTGTTTTGGAATTTCTTGCTCGCATGGAAGTGGACAATGATTGTCCGTGGGAAATTATGTGAACAGACGAAACCCATTTCCATCTGACGGGATATGTTTTACGATTTGTCATTAGTAGACGAAATTCTGATGCTTACAGTGCCATCTGTCGCTAAAATTTGTAACTATATTTTTTTTTTTTTGTTCATGTTCTTTCCCCCTTCTTAAATAATACGTCGTTCAATTTTAACGTCATTCTAATCAGTGGTTCGTTTTTTAGAGCGTTTTGAAACTTAAGCTTTGATTATAACCATCCTGTAGATTAAATGCAGCCTGGACCGATTCGTAGGGAACACAAACAGTTAGGTACGTGTTGAGGTCATTTACAAGAAACCACTTGAAGTTTTGGTCGTTTTTTTTTTTTTTTTTTTTTCGTTCAGTGAGTGTTTTCGACCTATTAGCCTAACATATACAAATGTAATCTGAAAACTGTTTGGCTTACATCACAGATTATTTTTTGCAACAATTTAGTTCCCGTGTGGTGTTGAAATGTGGACTTCTCTGTTAAACCGATGTCGCAGATAACCCATCGCCAAGGTAGATGAAACTAATACGCTGCCGCTCGTACGCTGAAATCGGAATAAAAATTTTGACTGTCATAAGTAATTAAATCCGAACAGCTGTTTTAGCGTGAATCACGTTCAGCAAAAAGTAGAAACTTATTTCTTCAGTTTCTCAGCTTCCGAACTTCATATCAAAATGAAACATACCTTATTCTACCCTCGGGACTCTGGACTGTAAGTTATTTTACACCCCACCGAAACCTTAGCAGTAGTTTTTATTGTGAATATCTTTCATCCAAACTTACAGATACGAGTAGAATCGCGGTAAACGAAACGTCAGTTGCTTTTCGCAGTCGAAATGCGTACAGCTGAGGATATATAGAAAATCAAGTCACTTCCAACACAGTTAAGTGAACAGCGATATCTATATTTTGGATGCGGGAGGATGGCCATCCTTACTTAAGCTATCCCTTGTTCTAGTACCACTGGCATTGTTGGAATGGTACCTTATGGCCTTGTTCTAGAACCACTGGCATTGTTGGAATGGTACCTTATGGCCTTGTTCTAGAACCACTGGCATTGTTGGGATGGTACCTTATGGCCTAATTCCTTCTCTTTCCCCCTACCTTAGGTTGGCTGAAAAGAGCCCCTGAAACGTGGGTAAACATCCCGTCTGGACATCCTGATTCCGGTTTTTCCATGGTAGGGTTGGCGATTCTTTCCGAAAAAGATCGATTCTTGAATCGATTCGAATCGAAATTTGATAAATCAATTCACAAAAAAAATCGTAGTATAAAAGATCGATTTTCTAAAAACCGATTTTTTTTTTCGAATTGGTTTTCGTGTTCGTATTTTCAATATAATTCCAATCATGGAAAACCATAATAATCGATCTTTTATCATTTTTAAACTAATTAAAGTTTTTTTACAGTAAATCAAAGTATCTGGTATACCATAAAACTTTTAATTCACAAATTTGTTGGTTACATAAAACAGTTTTGAAATTATATAGTTTACAGTTCCAAGTGCTCAATGTCCAAGCTTATCAGGAACAACAATCTGTCCAGTCTACTCAGGTGCACAACTGCTTGCGATAAATAGATTCTCTGTTTAAACCCTAACTTTCATGTGTAAGTACATTACATGTAGAAAGTGCTTTTTCAGATTCGATTTTCACGGGTGAAATATTTATTCACTGGATCGATTCAGAAATATAAATCAATTTTTAAAAAATCGATTTAAAAAAGTCGAATTTTTGGTTCAATAGATCGATTCTTTGATTAATCGATCTGAGATCGCCAGCCCTATTCCATGGTTTCTCCATATCACTCCAGATGAACGCCAGGATGATTACTCTAAAAGACTACGGGCGAACTGCTTCTCATTCTTAGACCACAGTTCACTTTCGCTTTTATTGACCTTGAGGTCTACGAAATGTAAAGCAATGAGGGAAAAGATAATTTAAAGTATGGAAGTATAATCCGGGTTTCTTCAAAAATAAAGCCTAAAAAAGCATACACCAGTCATCAACAGGGGATATTCCTTGTTTGTAGCGTGATAACTGTTGTGGAGGTATCCACATTTCCAACTTCTTTATTTCTTTCCGACCTATTTCACGACTCTGATTTAAACTTGTTCTTAACCCATACCGTCTAGGAGATGTGCGTGTAGTACAAGCTAAAGGAAGAATTCACAATGAAGAGATACATTTCTACACAAGATACTGCTTCTCCTCAAGAGGCAGAACAAATAGTTTGCGGAAAAATAGATACGGTACAGTGTTTTCAACTTTTTAGCAAAAAAATAATAATTTTTTCCGTGAAGAAATGTTACAAACTGCTCGTTAAATTTAACTTCTTCCGTTCATCTGGAAAACCTGTAATGGTTGTTTACATATCTGACAGATCTAAAACTACCTTCGAATAATTTTGCTCTGTAACTTTTATAGGAAACAGTTAGCCGCTATTTCTACAAGATCTTAAAATGAGAAATAACCTTTTAGTGCAATTTACTAACGTTAACCGTGTTACATACACCGCTAATAAACTTCTTCTCCCTATCCAGTGTTTGGCCTGGTGACCTAACACAGTGTCCATCCATCTTCTTGGTGGTCTTCCTACATCTCTCCTGCTTCTGGGATGGTATTTGAGGTTTTTTCCTGGGATCCGCCTCGTCTTCTTTCATACTACGTGGTCTAAGACGTTCTGTAATTTTGCACAGTTTGAAGAGCTGATTTGTCTTTCAGTTCTTTAATATTTCATGAGACCTCTCGGCTGTCTCGTAATGTGTAGCCAGCTGTTTTCCTCGGGAATCGCGTCTCAGCAGTCATTAATGTCCGTTCATCGCCTCTGCGGAGTGATAATCTCAATGATTAACAATATCACTTTTGTGGATAGTTTCTGATAAATCGTTGTTAAATTTTTAAAATTTGTAGGTAAAAGCGTTAACGTGATAATAATTAACTGTGATTTTGGGGTTTATCCAACTTCTGAAATATGCCATCCAAATATACTAAGTAAAATTTAAAAAAAAATAAATACTCTGTGGATAATCAGGTTTTTAAGATTAATGAAATGTATTTATAGCAAGGCAACAGTTTCAAAATCTTCACAGTTTGGCTTGTAAATGTATGAGAGCCAGATTTTAAATTCCGTTTTTTAGTCTTTGTGTTTTACGAAAATGTGTCATCCGTCACTAGGGAAATAACGTGGAACCGTAAAAAGTTAAACTGTGTTTAAATCTACAAAACAGAAGATTCATTTACGTCTTCCATGTTGTTTAATACGGGAGAAATAGAAATGCAGAGAAGATAGATTATTGAAAATGAATTTTTACGTTGGCACAAGATGTAAAGAGTGCTCTGCTACTCCGTAGAGCAAATGAGAAGATGTTTTGAAAAGAGAATAAGTGGCCGCTGTCGCCAGAAACATTTGCGTGCTTGGACTGTCCAGTAATGCCAACTGTTACATCACCACTGGCAGATTCACTGCAAGACTCTCCTCAAGGAGACGCAAAGATACGTTGAAAAATTATGAAGGGATGACGCGACATTTTAAGTAGAGCTTAGGCTGGATAATTCGTAATATCTTGTGTGTGGTTTTAAGAGTTTAGTTCTGTTTACCTTTATCAGAATTTAGTGCACTGTAAATTGTCGTCAGTTTTTCTGTGCTTGTTTCTAAGACGATAAAATAAAAATTTCAAATGTATGGTAGAGTTCTAGCAGACATAAGATCTGGAGCCATCTGTCTGTGCTTGTGCTAAAAAGAGGTATTAGTAATGAATTTATAACTGTTAATGGAAACATTTTCAACGATCTACAGTTATACTCTTCGAGTTTAAGGTCAATAATTCTTATAATGCCCCGCAGAAAACAACATGGCAGCATCTCCCATGCAGACTGTATCAAGTGACGTTATAAATAACTTCGTGAGATGTCGGTTGCGTCCAAACACTCCTCCCTCTTCCCGATGTTTCGACCATAGATTATTGTCTTCTTCAGGGGACTAGTCTCCTATTGAGTCTGCTAGCCA
This sequence comes from Vandiemenella viatica, assembly GCA_031002005.1. NCBI lineage: Eukaryota > Metazoa > Arthropoda > Insecta > Orthoptera > Morabidae > Vandiemenella > Vandiemenella viatica. The sequence goes on along the minus strand of JARYHS010012519.1, from coordinate 211,393,702 downwards.
GCAAAATCTTTTGTATATCACATGACGATTTCTTTATAAAACTCCTTGCGAAAGGATTAAGACACAAAAAGCAAAGTATTATAAGAGAGAATTAAGAGAAAGAGAAAAGGTTCTACTCAGAATGCATAACATTGTGGCGAAGAGAATTCTGCGAACGCTGGTTTGCGCAGGCGGAAGGACGTTCAGGAATGAACTATCTGAAAGACAATGCGGGTAGTCAGCCAAAGAAAACACAAACTCTCCAACTTTCACAATGACTCAAGGTCGCGCCACACAATCTGCTATTGTTAACTACTTAAAATTAATTATCTACTCTGGCGCAAGTGCTCCTTTGGTAATTTATCTTAACATATACTTTTCAATTTCAAGAAATTTTATTTAATTTTTTTTTAATTTGAGGTAGAATGTTCAGCTTATCTCTTGGTAATTTATTCAATTATCTGCTCCCTTATTTACAAAAGAAACATTTTCCCACTCTCTTATTCCTGAAATTCGGAGCTGGATTTCTCTTCGACCGACAAGTCTTAATTCTTCTAGTAATATCCACCTAGAATTCATCTCCAATATTTGTTTTATACATTCCAACAACTCTCTTCAATAGTCCCCTGACCTTCTACGATTCTGAACTGAAATTCTTAAAATAACATTTCATAAAAATTGCTGGGCCTGAGGAAGGTTACAATGTCCTCCGCAAACAATCTAACTTCTGTCTGAAATCAAGTGACTGCAACTTACATCATAACAATCGAAATGTTGGTAATATTTTAGGAATATTAATAAAAAAATTATAAGAAATTATTTAAGATCTTTGTTAGTACTTTAGAATTTTGCCAATAAAGCTGAAAATATGGTGAAATGTACTGTGGCTGCTGTTGAATTAATAGACAAGGACCCCCTAATTAAATGTATGAAAGGTAAGTTAGTTAAGTAATTGTAGCAAATAATAATACAGACAATAATAAACATTATGTGTTATAAAATAAAACATTGTTCTTTTGTTTCAAGTAATCATGAGATTCAGTAAAGTAAACAAAATATATTTTCTATTGGAGTACATGGATATCAATTGTTTCTGGAGCGCTTATCGTTATGTTGATGCTTGTAACAATGTTTTCGCAACGAAAAAGTAATATTCATGTAACATGCACAACAATTGTCCTTAATTTGTTAACATCAGTGCATTTGGACCAGACCAAAGGACTGGTAAAGACTCAAATCGGCACTCAGCATCATCAATACTAATAAAAGGCTAAGCTTGTCCATAGAGTAGCCGTGTCCATAACCCCGCCGTCACGCACTTAGCCTGCGTTGCAGAGATATAGTTTGTGAGCGTTATTTAATAACAGTTCTCTTTAGTTAAGCATCCACGAAGAAATGAATTGCAAATTCAATATATTAACTGCCTTTGTATTTATTTATATTCGTTCGATGGAGATGTTTTCTTAGCATCCACGAAGAAATGAAATGCAAAATTAACATATTAATTGTCTTTTTATTTATTTATATTAGTTCGACGTAGACATTTTCTTACATTGTTTGTCCATAGATATGTGTTAGAAAGCCTCAATTTTCGAGTGGCAAAGTTACAGGAAGTTGTGATTAGATTAAAATTTAGCCTAGGTCAGAAGGACAACAGACATTTGATGTTACAGCAGAAAGTGTGAGTAATGTAAGATTTAAAAAAAAAAAAAAAAAAAAAAAAAAAAAAAAAAAAAAAAAAAAAAAAAATTGTCTCCATGAGCGCCATTTTACTGAAAACATTACTTCATGCGGATGAAAGTAGTTTTACATTGATCGCGACCTGTGTGGCCTGGACCAAGATTAAAAATAATATTAAGCGGCCTAAAGTAAGTTTTTAGGTTTATTTTTAAGTTTCTTTGCTTTCACTGACGTCATATTATAGAGGTTATTACTGCAGTTTGTGGTCTGGTTGAAACGGAACCTGTACCAGGATGACAACTGAAACTTTATATTACAGCGAAAGGTACGATGAAATGCGTTGGGTGTAATTTTTTAAAAAATTCATTTTGGCGAATCAGCTGCGTAGAAATTGCCTTCCCGGAGCACTACGTCATCTCCGACGCGCTTTGAAGCTGGTATCTAACGTATTAAGTGTGGGTATGGGATAAGGTTCGTTTGAAGCAGCTGGCTTCTTTGTGTGGGGAGGCGTGATGGTCGGCGATGGCGTAACCTAATATCTGGGGGCGATGGCGGACCGGAGAGGAGCGTCCAAATTTAGCGTCGCCGTCCGCAGCGTCCACGTGAGTCACGAGAGAAGCAGAGACGCCCACGGCGTGCTGCGGGGGGCGCGGGCTGCCTTCCTGCTAAACTCAATAACATCATTCACAAACTTGATGGTTGAACGTGGGCAACTAATATTATTTTTTTTTTTTTAAAATGTGTATTTAGTCTGGCAAGAGTAGGGCTGTACTCTCTTAGATCTTACCAGGTGTTTATAAAACATAATTTACGCTTTACGCAAATTAACAGCAATATAATTCTTATTTCACATTTTGCTTAAATTAAGTTTATACCTAAAATACTGGTTAATCTCGTATTACTATTGAACTGGTAAATAAGAAAATAGGAGGTATAGACTAATGTTACTTACAGTTGAAGAACAAGTAGTGCCGAAACACTGTTTATAAACTCAATTAATACATATAATACTGTCAGAAGACATGCAAATCGAAATTACTCTCCCATCAGGCGAAATACAAGCATTATAGTACGGCAGTGAAGCCAGAATGTTTATACGCATCAGAAACACTAGGCGGAAAGGGAGTGACAGAAGTAGAAAAAAAAGGAAGAAAGTTGCTAAGGAAGATCTTGGCAGGAAGCAAATTTAATTTCCGTCTGAAATAGAACCAAGAATTACACAATAAGTTTGAAAAGGTATCAAAAACAATTAAGAAAAGGAGATTAGCTTTCTAGGGACACATCAAGAGAATTGAACTAGAGAGAATGACAAAGCAAACACTCAACTTTCAAGACAACTGGAAGACTCAAGTTCCATGGTCGAAGGAGGTCCATCAGGATCTGAAATGATGTGTAATCAGCATGGAAATCATCGAAGACAGGGAATTATTCAAAGGAAAAATTGCGGAGGTGAAGGTTCTGGCTGAAGAAAAACCAATAATGAAAATGAGGTTATTCTCAAAGGAAGAAAAAAACATGAGTGAGCCATAGAATGAAAATGTACTGGCGACGGACGAAGGAATTTCTGAAGAGGAAGTGAACCTGCATAATCCTAGTCCTTAGATGTCTGAAATGAAAGGGAAAAAGACAAATGTGAAAGAATTTTACGGAAACAGCAATGTCGAATTTCTGATATTTTGACACTCCTTAGACGATCAGTTCGGACTTCGTGAACAATGTTTCTCTTATTTAAATTACATGTTGTAAGTTCACTCACCACGATCGGTTTACCGAAGGCTTTATCGATTTTATACTCGTAGCTTACTTTCTTCTCTGGTTACGTTCTACAAATCTACTGTTAAATTACGTTTTTTTAAAAAAAAATTTGTGGAAAGTCATCACCTGGCCACCGGTTGAAATAGTAAACCAAGTTCAGCCAAAGATTGCAGGTCTGCAGAAAACAACGAAACATTTCATTTTATGATAATAAACTTGTTTGAACATTCTAATCTTCAATAAAGTCCATCTTGATATAAACTTCCATGGACGTTTTACATTTTCCTCTCTTCACAATTAAATGTTTTAAAACACCTCGTAATTCACGTGCTCAAAACGCACCGCATACCAGCGACAGCGTACGTCCCCTCAAAACAAAAGTTTTACTCCATGGATTCCCTAATGCCTTTATCGTTGCTTCTTTACACAGCAGACTTATATCAAACAAGATTATTTTAAGTTCCCCTCAACTAATGCTTGTTAAAGTTAGTTTGTTTACAAATATTATTAGTTTTTTGTAATGGAAAAACAACCTTTGTACCTTTCAAAGTTATCGACAAAACAAACGCGGAATGCAGTTACTCACGCGCCATCAGCGCTCCTCGTGGCCGACAGGAGTACTACCCCCTTTAGCCATGTAATTGATTGTAATTGACCGAGGCTTGGGCAGTGCGATTTCTCACTGCTACTTGCCATTCGGGAGGACCGGGGTCAAACCCGGTTCGGCCATCCTGACTGAGGTTTCCGTGGTTTTCCTCAGTAACTCAGGCGAATGCTGGGATGGTTCCCTACAAGGCCACGGTCGACCTTCCATCCCCCTTCCCTCCCCGTAGTGTAGATAGGCTGAAAAAAGTCTCCGTGACTCTTCAGCAGCCCGCCTCCCAGCCTTCAGCTGGGAGGAATGAAATTGCAATTGATTGTAATTCGATATTTGCTTAGATTAAATTAATAAGTAAAATACTGATTGAACTCGTAACAATATTGATACTTAACTGCTAAATAAGAAAGTAAATGGTAAAAACTAATGCTAGTAAAGAAGGAAAAAAAAACTGTACTAATGAAGTCTGGTGAACTATGTGAGAAATGCACAAACTAATGTAATTGAAGGCAGAACAAATATGTGAAAACAGTATTAATTAATAAAACTTTATTCTAAGGAAGTTATAAGGGGAAGGAAAGGTTGTTCAGCTAGTGCTGGGACAGGTAATGCTCTCTTAAAGCGTACTTAAACGTACCAATTTCTTTGGTAAATCTGAGTTTCATGGAAGATCATTCAACAATCCACTCGCCGAAATGGATAAGGAATTGTCAAGGGTTTCTGAGCTGTGGGAGGAGATGGTTGGTGTATTTGAGTTGAAAGACCTGGTGTCAATATCATGGGAAAGTCTTAAGTGTGCTGTGTTGGAATAAAGGTAGGGGGAGTTTTCAGGTGTATGAGGTGGTGATAATGTTAGGTGGGACAAGATGTTCAAAATTTTAAAGAAGTCGGGTCTAAAGTATCGAGATAGAAGAATTCTCTATAAACTATATAAGAATCAAGTGGCCGTAATAAAAGTAGAGAATCATGAGAGACATGCATCAGTTAAAAAGGGTGTGAGGCAAGGTTGTAGTCTATCGCCGTTAATATTCAACTTGTGTGTAGAAGAAGCAATGAAGAAAATCAAAGAAAAATTTCCATGTAGCATAAGTTTTCAGGGAGAAAAAATCAGTATGCTACGATTTGCTGATGACATTGTCTTGTTAGCAGAGAGGGCTGAGGATATTGAGAAGTTATTGAATGGCATGAACAAAATACTGAAGGAAGATTTTGGACTGAATATAAATCAAAGTAAGACAAAAGTGATGAAATGTAGTAGAAATGATACCAATACTAGCAGATTAAATATAAAAATAGGATCGGATGCAATAGGAGAAGTGAGTGAGTTTTGTTACTTGGGAAGCAAAATTACAACCGATGGCCGAAGCAGGAATGATGTTAAAAGCAGAATAACACTATCAAAAAGAGCCTTCATGAAAAAGAGAAACCTTTTAAAACTCTATGTGTGGAGCACAGCACTTTACGGTAGCGAAACATGGACTTTAGGAATACCGGAAAGAAAGAAACTTGAAGCATTTGAAATGTGTTGCTATAAAAGGATGCTGAAAATTAAGTGGACAGACAAAGTAAGAAATGAACGAGTTTTGGAAATGATGGGTGAGAAAAGAAGTTTATGGAAGAAGCTTACGGAAAGAAGAGACAGGCTGGTAGGTCATATTTTGAGACATGCAGGATTGGTTAATTTGTTAGTGAAGGGAACAGTCGAAGGTAAGAACTCTAGAGGAAGACAGAGATTAGAATATATGAAGCAGATAATTGAGGACGTGGGTTGTAAGGGGTATGTAGAAATGAAGAGGTTAGCACAAGATAGGAAGGGATGGCGGATTGCATCAAACCAGTCTAAAGACTGACAACAGCAAAAAAAAAAAAAAAAAAAAAAAAAAAAAAAAAGAGGTGGTTAAGGAGGCATAGAGTGTAGAATCTTCGTCGATCGCGTGCGCGCAACCATAGTAAGCGATGACATGAAGCACAGACGTGGTTGTAAACTCGCAGGTCGCAGATGATCCTTATACATGTATTCCATAGCGAATTCAAGTTTTCTCATGTGTACCGAACTTAAATTTTGCTCCGTTCCCCTGTCAAGTAGACATTATCGCAGATTTTAAGCTAGTGCATAAACTTTCCAACTGCGAAAACTGGATCCAAATTGGTTGTTAAGTTTTAGAGGAAGACGGAATACGATTAAAGATTTATAATAGCATAGATTACCATCTTTGAATACCTGCCTCGGGGGAGATTTTCAAAGGCCTTTAACTCTGACACAACTTGCTGTGTGATGTGAATTACTCCAAAACGTGGTTCTGATTCCACCTTAGCTGTAGGTCCCTTATATCCGGTAGTATTACAGGGGTAAATGACGAAAGGAGTAAAGGAATTGGCCGTCCTACCTCTGATGGCTTAGTATACCTCTTTCGGAAGAGTCCAACCAACCTTTGAGTTGAGAATCATTCTTAAGCTTACCATCAAGTTTGTTTTGTTAATTGCAGTGAACGGGACCATCGCATTGTTTTTTATACTCTGAATGTTTAGCTGCTTTATCGAAATTAGACGCATTTTGCGACATTTATTCGAAACAAAAATAAAATCGCAGAACATGACACAAGTGCCCTAAAACCTCGAAAATTGAAAACTAGGTGGAGCGATAATGATTCTGATTTTCAGAACCCCCATTAAATAGAGCTCACTCAGTTTCTCTGACACAGTAAGTGGCGACAGTAGCAAGTTGACTGAAAGTGGAACCAATGGAGATGAAGATAATCAGTAAACAAATGGACAGATTTTGTAAGGGAATGTTCTTGAAACTACACACAACCCGGAGCATTATTTGCTTCGATTTATTTCTTTTTAAAATCTCTTGATAATCCGCTCACCAAGCCATCTGACAAGAGAGATCGATTGGAGGTTATGGTCAATAACCGCAGTCTCTTTGGCACAGCATTCGGAATCCCAGACACCTTTAACTTTAAAACGATTTGGCACCAAACGGTGTTAGAGGTTTCTAATCACAGCCAAGTGAATTAAGCATAACAGCGGGGGTGTCCACCAAGCAAAGCACGAATCGACATTCTGCATACAAAAGGTGAAGATCTCTCTACTATATCACTTTAATGTTTGTTACATCAACAGAAGAAAATCAAACTTACATTGAAAATAAATAACTTCTTTTATTTAGCTGCGTTTTTTAAAATAATAACTCACATTCAGGATATACGATTCCATCTGCCGAGTAAACATGTAAATAAATTGATACTATTCTCTCTTAACATCATAATTCAATAAAGCATGGTTTAGCTGGCTCGTCTTGTTATCGTTATCGCACTCACCATCCATGGAGGAAGGAATATATGGAGACGACGCAAGGGACCTTCGCCACATACTGGAGTGAAACCGGGTGGAGACAAGTGGGGAGGGGAGGCCGCCATATTGCTTGACCAGAGAAACACGGAAATATGCACAAAAACCTCAAGGGAATCATAAGACAACCGTGGCACCGCAATTTGATGATGGATTATTATGTAACTCGACGAGACACATCAAAAATGAAGAATAAATTTTTCGATATCTCGCTTAGTTCGCGAGATATACTGTCTCAAAAGTGAGGTTGTTAGGTTATGAGGGGATTCAACGATAACCGTGGCGCCGCAATTTGATGACGAATTCTTATGTAACTCGATGAGGGAAACTGAAAGTAAAGAATACAACTTTTTTGATATCTCGCTTAGTTCTCGAGATATTGTACCTTAAAATTGACGTGGTTAGGTTGAAATGCGGCCTGGACCAGAAAAAAACTATCGCCATATCCATACTTGATGATGAATTCGGACGTAACTTAATGAGCAGGTAATTCTTTTTAAATTGAATAACAAACTGTTTATTTCTACAGTCCTTAAATATTAGTTGATGTTCAAATAGGTTATGTTTTCACATTCTATTTCAGTAATTGACAAGGAAGATTTCAAAATCTAGAAATATACTTGTAGATATATTTACAAACAGAAACAAGTCATTTATGAAATTTAAAAAAAAGCATAAGTCAATGTTTAGAGCTTTTAAAAAAATTAATACTTCGTAAAACCTCATAGTTTCTGAGCTTACTTAGAAGATATTGTACTGGTAGTGGCCTATATAATTTTGCTAGAAAAATCAGTACATTCAAAAATCAGAAGCTAACAGCTAATAATAAATAAATTGTTTGTTCTCTTCAGGTATACACCGCATTTCAACCTGCCAACATTTCCATTAATATTGCCGCTACAAAACCAAACTATGTAGACACATCTAAACACAAGAAATGCATCGCGAACTACATTTCCGTCAACAAAGTTTATTTCATCACGTTTAGTAGTTCGCACAGCACAAATTATCACGATTAATTTCATCGTGCAATTTCAGTGTAAACTTAAACGTGAGTAATGCATGCAGAATACCATATTCACTGTGTCGCGATGTAAACATGACCCGTTTAAATTAAATTTCCAACATTTGTCTACAATAAGGCTAGCTTTTCAGGTGCAAAATAGTAACATATGCTAATTGTCTACACTACACCAACAAAAATTTGAGAATAATATGATCCTATTGAGAGCAATGAATAAATTTATAGCGAATGGCACTAATGTTGCGGTTGCCTGTCAGATACTTCAAGAACGATAATTACAATGTGACTTACTTATGAAACGCTATTCCAGGTTTTTTCCTATCTCGTCTGTTTGTGCAACCATATGCATCACAACTTGGCATTATAGAAAACTTTAGAATATTAGAAAATGAAATATTCTCAGCAGTGCAAACAGCCCAATGTTTTGGTACTCCTACGATGTCCGCCGCGCAGGCACAGTTTTTTC
>JARYHS010012519.1:211128415-211383846 GCA_031002005.1 Vandiemenella viatica | reverse complement strand
CTGGAAAAAACATGTGTTGAAATACAACATTTGTCAAAATCGCGCATTTAGTTGTTCCACAAATACCATAAAATCCAGGAAGATATGTAGTTTTCCTGTAAATTTTAGCAGTCTACATTTCACTGTAAATTTTGAAAGTATTTTCAGACCGGTAGTTTCGAAAATTAAAGGGAATGGGAATGTTTGTTGGCCAAAGCTTTCAAAAATCGTGGTATAAAAAGGAAAATGTAAACATTTTGAGAATTGGCAGGTTGCCAGCTATTATTTGGTACCCATGAAGAATATGTAAAAGAAATTTTTTGTTTACCTCATTAAACCCCTTATAATTATACTTATGTGTTATAAGTTTAGCAAGAACTAAAGGCGTACAAAACTATAATTTTCTAAATTAAAGAGTTCTGAAGTTATGAGTGAGGACCAAAAAAGAGCAATCGATTACTCATTTTTAAATACTGTTATAAAAATATTAACAGATCTGTCGTGTACTAAGTTTCTTTGAAGAATTAATAGTAGCGTTTTCAGAGTCGACAAATGCAATGTATGTAATTACACTACATTCCCTCTTCCTCTCTATAATTCTTTTAAAATCTATCCGTTGTCTGAGGAAGACCATCCCACCCAAGAACCGCCTTAAAATTTCCGTAGTTTAACTTCCTCTGTCATTTACACCCCAGAATTGATGATTATTACATAAACTTAAATCCTGCTCTCAAGATCTTTATTCATTTGTAATTATATGTTGTTGGTTCTGCTTCTTTCTTCAAAAGTTATAGTTGCTATCTGTCACTGGTTAGGTATCAAGATATAATAAGAAACGAGACAGCAAAATAAGAGTTGAAAGTATACAGTATGAGCTACAAAATAGTGGAGTACTATAAGCGCAAATGGAGAGAGCGGCTATATACGTAGAATGGAAGGTGGAAGGTGGAAGTGAAACAGATAAATAATAGACTGGAAGTATTTCGGTTAAAGCCAGAACATTTTAATAGAAAGAATAATATAATTACTATATCCGTCAATGTTTTCTAATCTGTTCGTTGCTTATGATGGTTAATCTTTAAAAAAAAAAAAACCTTAGTTTTTTATGTTTCCTTGAGGGATCCTTGGTCATAATAAATTCTGACTTGGCGGGATTTGAACTTACTTCTAACCATCTTTTTATTTAACAACTCAAACGAAGCCGAAATTGGCTTAGTGCACAAACTGAGTATTGAATTGATCCTCCCATAGGAGACATACTGAGCCATTGTTTCATGGACTGGGGAAAGGGATGGGGCGTGTCAGTTCCTTTCTTCCGAGATATGAGATATAGCGTTGAATCACAAAAAAAAAAAAAAAAAAAAAAAAAAAAAAAAAAAAAAAAAAAAACGCTGTGCGTGGTGGACAGTTTAAGATCGTGTAAAAATACTGACATAGACCGGGAAGAGACCTCTCCATTCCTTGTGAAATATATTGCCCTCGAAGTATAAGAACATTCTGATAGCTTCCTATATTGTAATAGGCTTTGTCAAGAACATGTTTGTGACTATTAGGTATCATTACAACCTGGAAAGTGTATTAATCTTTTCACCTATATTTACGATCAAACTGGAATTACAACTGACTTGCTGTCTGAGGTGCTTAATGTGTAGTTTATAAGAGTTGTTATGCAACCTAAGGACCACACTAATGACATCAAAAATAATTACAGCCCAGTGTTTGTCTTTCAATATAAGGCAAGTATCATTAAAATAACCTGAGTCGAATAAAATTTAAATCAAAATACTTCAAACATCAAATAAATTACTTGTAATCTCTTCTGTATAGTAAAGGATCTCTAATGAACCCTTTCAAATAGCCCTTAAAAGGTTTAGGCCGTATCCGGCGTCTCCTATTAGAGGATTCTGCTGTGTCAAGAAAGAATGTTCAACAGGCTTCAGTACTGAGGTGGCCTGATCTTTCGCAAAATTTGACTTTCTACCAACTCCCCAGAAAAAATGAAGTTACAAAGTTCCAACACATCGACAATGACAACGTACTTTATTTTATTACAGTAAAATTTGGAGATACATTACACTTCTCGTAACAGTTCTGTCATGCCATGTGTAAAATATCAAGCTAGGAGAATACTTTCAAATATATATAAGGATCAAGAGGATATAATAAAAGTAGAGAATTATGAGAGACACGCATCCAGAAAGTTGCTGAAAAACCGTCGCTGCCAACGTCGTGGGTGAACGGTTAACGTTCTGGCCTCGTATTCGGGAGGACGCGGGTTTGAATCCCCGTCCGGGCATCCAGATTTGGGTTTTCCATGGTTTCCCCAAATCACTCCAGGCGAATGCCGGGATGCTTCCTTCAAAATGGCCATGTGTGAATTCCCGCCCGTTCCTTGTCCCCAGTCCCATTCCGCCTCTAATGACCTCGACGAGGCGTAAGGCCATAAGTAAAAATAAAAAGCACTAGCAAAAAGAGCCTTCATGAAAATGAGAAATATTTTAGTTTCAAATATTGACCTAGGACTTAGAACTTTTTAAAATTCTATGTGTGGAGTACAGCAGTTTATAGTAGCAAAGCATGTACTTTAGGAATACCAGAAAGACGAAAAATCGAAGCATTTGAAATGTGGTGCTATAGAAGGATACTGAAAATTAAGTGGACAGATAAAGTACGAAACGAACGAGTTTTGGAAATCATGGGTGAGGGAAGAAGTCTGTGGAAGAATCTTACAGAAAGAAAAAACAGGCTGGTAGGTCATATTTTGAATCATGCAGGATTGGTTAACTTGTTATTGTAGGGAATAGTCGAAGGTAAGAACTGTAGAGGAAGAACGAGATTAGAATATATGAAGCAGATAATTGAGGAAGTAGGGTGTAAGGGATATGCTGAGATGATTAGGATAGTGTAAGATATGAAGGGATGGAGGATTGCATCAAACCAGTAGAGAGACAGAAAAAAGTTAACATTAATAAATAAACGTAAGCAATCTTGTTGGTGTGTTTGTATACCAAAATAATTTCCTACTTATTATTTCTCTTTACACCGGAAAACTCATTGAAGAGGCAAGTTGTAGTGGGGGCCTTGGTGGTCATGGTTAATATTTATAAATTAATTATTAATATAAATAAATGGGGATTTTAATTTTAGTTTTATGAAGGAGTTTGTAAGAATCTCGATGTTTGTTGGAATATAGGAAAAGTGTCACAATATGACATTTATTTTCTTATCATTGGCGATAACAAGTCTGAGCGAATTTACCGTTAACATTAACACAAATTGGCAAAATCATAAAAGCAACGCTCAGAGGTACAATTAGCCGTCATGAGCAAGCAAACAATTGTGTATTTACTTTTAAATCCATCTCAAAATTAATATGCAACAAATAATGATATTTGGAAACAATGTACAATACAAGTTATGACGACCTCAGACATAGGTATCTTAATACTGTGACTTAACATTTCAAAAAAGTCATGGGCGCCACGAATGAACAAAATTCGAAAAGTAACTAGTTCTGGTAAATTACACAGTAGTTCATGGGTTTTTCAGTTACAAAGTTAGAACATGGATCTATCATCTCAAAGTCGCTTAACAGTTCTGTTTCACGAAATACACAATCAGATGGCTTGTTCGTAATAAGTTACCATTGTAGTTCTGCGTCTGATGTCTGCGGTGTTCGGAGATGACCCACGGTATGTGAAACTTGTCTCACAAGGCGGCTACAGGCACGTCTGTAGTGGTAATGCGCATCATCGCATTACTGGCTATGTGTCGCCAGGTGGAAGCTACTCCAGCAAGCCGGCAGCGTCAGATTTCCGACACTAGGAGTCGGACTGCAGCAGTTAGCAACTTTCGGAGTCCACCACAGACTAGTATCGGATCTAATGAAGCTCGTCGCTCTTCGATCTGCGAGGAAATTTCTGGCTCCGCCCCTTCCAGTCTCGAAGATCACATTTAACAGAAAATTCCCAGGATTTTAAGTTATATGCTCATTTGGATTGGATCTTCAAGTTGGCACCTAATGTCACGTGATATCCCCGATATTTTATTTGTTCCGCGTATGTCACAGAGGTCGGTCTATTCGGCTAAGTTCGCCGGGGTGAGAACATATTCGGGTGGCGGGTTTTACATCAGGTCAGAGGCCTGTTGTGGACTTCCCACCCCAAGGTGAAAGCCGGCAAAACCCTTTATCCCTGCTTCCTCACTCCGTGGCTTGGGAAGGCCACGATTAGCTTCAAGCCTACACAGCTCAATAATTCTTTAATATTCCTTGCAAAAAGATACACTGGATTTTCATCATTGCATTACAGAACTCACTTGGAATCTTGCGTACTTTAGGAAATTACTAAAAACATATCTAGGTGGTCGCCCAAGATTTATGAAAATTACTCTAACATTATGATTTATATAATAAAAAAGCACATTAGAATGTGGCGACAGCGCGTCACGTTATAAAGTGAAACTGTAGAAAATGTATTAGAAAAAAATTGTTTCGTAGGTTGTGAGATTCTAAACAGTATCTATTTTTTATCGTCTGATTTACATAATACGAATTTTTGCGACGGAGATTAGGGGTTCAATCTGCCATAAACGGTAAGAGAAATGGAAGGCATTGCACGGCTGTTAATTGTGTCGGTCTTGAAATACATTTATTTGATAAATCTGCCCTACCCGCTTCCTTAAGCCTAGGAAACCGTCTGTTTAATTTTCACAACATCTGAAATATTTTTAGCTTTGTAACTAAGAAAAGAACAAAGCAACCATCATGTATCCGAGAACGTCTTCGTGTGCGGAATATGATTACTTAGATGCTTTTGCTCTCAGCTTTCAAAGAGTTTAAAAATAAATGGACGGCCAGATTCTCCTGTTGCAGCGATGATGTATCGTGCTTTACTGATGTCTTCTTTACGTAATTCTCAGCCGAATGATTTAGGAGCTAACTCTTACGTCTGCGTTGTTATTAATGGCAGTAAAGGTGCATCCTTGGCTGTCCAGCGCTTTGGCACACTCCCCCGTGCAGCGGTAATTCCGAAGGCTAGCAAAAAGGATGTAAGTCGTATTTCAAGTACCTCAGAGTATCTGTTTGAGACGAAGTTACGGAAACCACTTCTCAATACTGTTTCTGAAAAAATCACATCCCCATAATTAACGTTTGCTTAACAAAAAAGGTGAACAACTCTTGTTTCAAACATTCAAATGGTGAATGGAATGTGAATTGTGAAAATACGAAGTACAAAATATATTTCTATAGCATTTTGTCTTCGAAATTGTTCACAGTGTTTTTAGATTTTTATAACAATCACCTTATTTTCAGCTTAATCAACAATTACTACAGTGCACGTAGCAGCAACCCGCAAGAGATTTTATTTGTTGCAGAATCGGAGAAGGTTTCCTTCTGCTTTCACAAAAGCGTCTTCATCATTTCTCAAATCTGACTCTCCAAAGATTTTCCGGGCAGATATCATTCAACTCAGCAACAGTTTATAGTCTTGTAGTAACTTAGTGTAAGATCTGTAATCTTCCGTAATCTTAGTGATGAGCTTTGGAAAAATGGTGGAAGAATTAACAGTGATGAATCGAAGGTAAAAGATGACCATGACCACAAGCTGGCACTTGATTTCAGGTATAAGGAAAATTTTCTTTTGTCGTTAAAGCAATCGGTATTGGAATAAATTAATAAGGAAATAACTTATCAGAAACGCCGAAACAATTTAAAGTGGAGGGCAAAAGTAGGAAGGCACAAGAAAGGGGGAAAATTACTGTGTAGGGAAAATTTCCACCGCAACGTGCGCTCTATCGCCATTAAAAATCAAATTCATGTGCACACATTTTCAGGAAAATTAATCTCGCGCTATCTGTTCAAGTGAGAGTAGTTCATGACCCCTTTAGCCATTGTTTTCTAAGCTTCTAGTTGGCTAAACGCTTGTCAGCACGAATGTTTTCTTCAATCCTAATTATTTTAAACGCGACACTTCAACTTTTTTCTTGACACAAATATTACTTCCTCCGACTTCAAATTCACAACACTCTTTTGCCGTACGTTCAAGTTTCTTCAGAACAACAAGTTACGAACTTGCCCCAAACCACAACAGTAAAATCTCCTTTCGGCTTTACGAATCTCGAACTTGGCGTGATCTGGAATTAACGCGGTTATTTTGAACGCACAATGTTGCCGTCCTGTGTATTCTGCCTCGTCATATGAGACCAAAGCAGATACGGCAGCGTTGCCAACAGTGATCACAAAACTTTCCTTAGATCTTAATACACTCGAGTCTTTACTTTTCGGGCTTCCCTCATATTATTACATGTCTTTCCAGTAAAATCCGTCTAATTATTTTATGAATAAGTTCACTTCTTGTCTGGAGAATATCTGGTTACTAAAAAGTCAGAAATAAATTTCTTAAACGTTTTCCTTACATCACTTGGAAATTTATGTAGGCCTACTCAAAAGTGACAAGTTCTGATTTTCTTGGTGACTGGCTGAATCAAACACTGTTTCAACTCTGGTTTATTTATCTTCAGCAGTTAAACCTGGGGTTATAAAGAATGCGGAGATGCCGTTTTCCAAATTTACACACAAAAAACTAAGGAAGTTATATAATGCTGCCAATGTATTTGTTACATGGTTTTCAGAGTGTTGAAGAACAATGTGTGTAAAAAAATGATATTAATGAATTACATTTTAATTTAACTTCACGGCATATGACTGGACTGTGACGAAAGAGGAAACTCTGTGCTGAATCCCGGTCTGTTGCTACTAAGTATACTTGCAGTTTGCATTCGTCTAAGTGGCAGGAAAGTTTTCACTGCATTGATTTGTGTCTTTATATAATACCTGGCATTAATTTTATGTCTTAATCCTTACTCATGGGATCTTGTGAGGTCCCACTCTACCAGATATTGGGAAATAATAATACAATTGTGTAAATAAAATATGTAGATAATATATGTATGTATTTTCTCTTGCAAGGCCGCACAGTGCAGTAGTAGTTTGTGTAGAAAAATGGGTAAATTTAAGTTTTCTTTATATTATTTATTTGTTGAAGTTGGTAGACTGTAAGCGTACTAGCGGACTAGCCAAGAAGGCGCGTTGTGATATGGAGGGGTTGTTGATCAAAATATGGCGGAAAGAGTGATGGATGTTTAAAATGCTAGTATTTTATATTTGTTCTCATGGAAGTGAGAAAGTGTATTGACAGTTATTTCTAAATTGTGAAGAAATAGAAATTGTCATAAAACAAGCTGCAGATACTTTAATTCATAGTGAGTTATACGCATGGGCGCCGGCAGGATTACTTAAAGGGGAGTGCATCTGTTTTTTTTAATACATTGTATAATTACAACACTTATTACTTATTAACTAAGGATACGGAATTTATCGACAATGTGTTGAACAAATTTGAACAACAACCTAAGCGTCTTTTGTTATTATTCAAACAGTGAATTTAATAATGGAATTTTTGTTTCTTAATCTTTTTCTGTGTATTTTCTTTCATAGCAGGGAGGGGTGCAAGTGCACCCCCTTGCACCCCCCTCCCGGCGCCCATGGTTATAACGACTCAATTAGTTAAGCGAAGTAATAGCTTATAACCGTGTGTGGCGATATTTTTGGGACCATATATATCGTCCTCAGCGGGCTGTCATTTACAGAAAGTTTGCAAAGAATTTCGCAATCTTCATTACTACTTGGGCGACCATTGCTAGTAACTCTGCCAAAGAGGTATGAGAAGCAGGTGTTATGGTGTGGAATTGCTTTGGCGTAGTACGGTAAGGCTGTAGGAAGTAAAACATAACGATAATTCTAAAAAGAATTGCTAACTTATTACCTAATGAATAAACGAAAAGATTCGACAAAAAATTAAAAATTCAGTCTGGAATAACCCTTCCTAACACAACAAATGATTTATTTCCTCCGCACTGACACAACAATATTTACGATATTGATAAATTGTTTCACAACTTTACAAGACTCACGCTTCTTGTTAATAGCATCAACCATACGAACTTGTAGCGGAAGTTCAGGTAACCCCGGACACTAGACATTAATTGAAAATAAAAATAAAATAAACACATTTTCTGTCTTTATTTTATTCTTAAAATCAAGCTGGGAATTTCTGCAGTCATGGAATTAGAAGTTGTTTTCAACGAATTAGATTGAAAACACTTTCGCCTTAATTTTTGGCAACACAAAAGTTTCGTAGCTCCAGACGCAGTAATAAATGGTGACCTAATTGTTTATTTTTTATTTAATTATTGATTTATTTGACATTAGGTCTTGAATAGACCATACAGTCAGCCTGATGAAGTTACCAGGTAATAATATTAATAGTATTTAAAAATATACAGATATATAGATACATTAAATATGTAGGTCACTGTCCTTAATATAATCCTTGATGATACTATAGATTCTGTTGCTATTTGTAGCGAGTAGTACTGCAATGCTAGTTGGAAGCGGCTGCTGTGCTCGCACAAGAGACTTGATGAATGTTGACTGCTGTTGCTGAAAATTAGAGCAATTATGGCCTTACAAAAATCACAATAATGATGGATATCTGAAGAATCTATATAAACACAATCTTCATGAGCCCTGTCTTTGCTTCGTAGCATTGAATTCAATCTTCTTCAAAAATTTCTCCACGCACGATGCATTTTGTCTGTTTGACTTGATTTGCTTCGGAAAGACTTTGAGTACCTTTCTTTGTATTCAACATCTTTATAGCACCTTTAACTTCTTATTTTTTCCCTTCGTCTTTTTTACTGCCTTTACTTTTTTGCACATCCTCTCCACTTTTTTGATATGTTGAAGATGTTAAAATCTCGCCCTTTTGGATTTTTCGATCCAGCGTTAATATGCCTTTATTTCATGCATCGTATTCAATCCCCAACGAATTTTGACATGAGCGACGAAAAACGTCTGCCGGGAAAAAAACATACACTAGTGTTTAACTCACTAGGCGCCCAAACTACAGCTCAGTTGCATTTTCTTTAACACTATAGGGTGCATTTTTACAATTAAGTTTTACCCGCGCAGCGTGGTTGGTTTATTACTAAATGTCCGGGGTTACCACCTTTCCCAAATTTGGTTTTTAAGTTTGTCTTAATTTATCTTGAAACAATTTAATTGTCATACGAAAATTTAAAGTGATCCCGAATTTATATTTCATCGGAGTCGATAGTGAGCAGGAAGAAACGATGCGGAAGATATCTGGTTGCCGATTTCTTCCACAGTAGCGCAGATGAAGGGCACTGACTAGAGAGCAGCTGAAATACAAAGTAACCAACGGTTCCTAATGCCTTCATTATCTCGTTGCCTGAGCAACAAACGTCGCAATCCAGTTTCACAACTGTTAAATCGTATTTATAAATATTTTATGATTGCTAATATTATCTGATTAAATGTTCCATCAGCGGGTAGGATATCCAAAAGTTTACTTCGATTTAGTCTTTCAAAATCCTTTTCCCTTGTTTCTATTTCAAATTTCCGATGCTTTTCGATTATAAACGTTAAGGAAGGCGGTGTCATGGTTCCCTGTTAACATTCCAGTGTTGCGCCTCCTGCATAGGCAACCGAGCGTCACATTGTGTGGTGTTCCTGACAGAGTGTTTGGTATGAAGTTGAGTGGAACTCTATGAACAACTTCTGAAATTTGTTTGACCTTAAATATTGATAACAGTATTATATGAGACCAACATTGGTAAATTTAATTTAAACTATTGTAAGCCCGTGACTATTTTTTTCGTATCATCACGGGTCTAGAATAGTTCCAGTTTTTAGGATGAAAGATTATGACAGGTAGATCTGATCTGGCCAAAAATAAACTTGACCTGTGTTTCACCCTTATGTAGAATAAATTCTCTTGAGCTTGAAGATCTCAGAAGCATTAATAAAGTCCACTCAGCAAATTTTTTAAAAAAAATCCTGTTTGCTTCGAAAGCATCACGTTGTTTCTCATTGAAATTGGGCAAACACTCATAATGTAAACATTGCCCGTAGTATCTCTGACGGCCAGAGAACTTAATACACATTCTATATATCGAAATAGTTGAGCAACTCCGCACGAATGGATTTCCATAATACTCGATTCGATAACATATTTGGTCTGATGTTCACTTAAAATAACCTAATAACTGACGTACAGCGAACATGAACAAAAGCCATTAACGAAAGTGGTCAGTAAAATCATTAAAATGCAAATAAACCGTAATGCATAAACTTTGGTCAAGCAACAACATTAGCGAAAATTTTAATTAGATCTTAAATTTTTTCCAAGCCGGAATAACAATTGTCATTCGTGGTTACAGCAGAAACCATGAGTATTTTTTAAGTTTTTTTTAAGTTGCTTTCATTAGCAACATGTTACTGAAAAGCAGATCTACTTTATTTTCAGCCGCAAAATGGGTTTTTTTATCAATATTTTTTTTAAAAGTATGAAACGTTACGTAAAGCAAACTTAATGACTGTATTGTGGCTATTAATTTGGTAATAGTTGCTTAGCTATTGTGAACATAACCACGAATTTCTTATAATGTTATCTCTGGTCGCTGTTTTGCGAGCGAAGGCTGGTGCATGACGTCACCATTTTTCAGCCAATAGCTATCGAGGTGAGTGAGTGAGTAGATCTGATGAATACATGTTATGGTTTTGCTACTGTCATTGATTGCAGTTATTAGGATTGTTAATAAATTTAAACAGAGGAAAAATACTCTTTAGTTATTGTTATGGAGAAGTAAGATAATTATTGTATCACACTTTGATATCATTGTGTCCACCAAATTCGACATTTTGAAAACAAGGAACGAAGTATTAAGAATACCTTCAAGGCTCTGTATCATGCAACTTATATGGTATACAGTTGTACAAGGGCAGATCGGAAACTAACGCACAATAATTTTTTCCCCGAAAAGTTTTAAATGTACCACAACGAAACAAATCACAAATTAACTTACATCTTTGGCCTACTTTTCTACATAGTCACGAATTTTCTCAACACATTTCTCCCATCGTGGTACCAGTTTCAATATGCCCCGTTCGTAGAAGTCCGTTTGTTGGGAGTGTAGCCATCTGCGGACTGCTGATTTCAATTCCGCATCTGTTGCAAAATTTTGGCCGGCCAGGAATTTCTTCATGGGACCAAACAGATGAAAGTCAGACAGTCCCAGGTCCGGACTGTATGGTGCATGCTAGAGCACCTTCCACCCAAAAGTGGAGAGATTCTCACGAACAGGAGCAGCAACATGGGGACGTGCATTGTCATGAAGAAGTTTGACACCATTAGCATTAATGTTGCGGCGCTTGTCACGAAGGGCAAGACGCAACTTAACTAACGTTTTCATGTATACTGCAGCATTCACAGTGGTTCCGTGTTCAGCAAAGTCCACCAATAACACGATAAACATGTCCCAGAACACTGTCACAAGCACTTTCTTAGCCGATTGAGTCACTTTGAGTTTTTTCGTACTGGGGAACCAGCATGTTTCCACTCCATAGAGGCCTGCTTGGTTTCGGGCGTGTATTGGTACGCCCACGACTCATCACCAGTGACGATTCCTTTCAGAAAGTGATGCCCTTCTGCGCCGTAACGCGTTAAGTGATCCAAGCTTGTCATCATTCGCTGGCCCTTCTGGTTGTCTGTCAGGTTCTTAGGCACCCAGCGAGCACTAACTTTACGGAATTTCAACGTATCATGAACAGTGTCGTACACTGCACCATAGGAAATGTTGAACGTCTGCGATAAGGTTCGCAGGTTCAAACGCCGGTCCCTCAAGTTTGCTGCCTCAATGGCGCGGACATTCTGCGGAGGTGAAACTGTTACCGGCCGCCCAGAGCGTGGCGAATCACTAAGGTTCACGCCGCCCTCTTGGAAGAATGCACACCACCTGGAGACATTGCTACGGTCCAGACAGTCGTCCCCATACACGCCTCGCATGTACCTGTGAATTTCACTCGGTGAATGCCCTTTGGCCCACAAATATCGAACTACACTTCACTGCTCTTCACACGTGGATGACGGTAACATGCGCTCCATGTTTCTCTCGCTAGAGCTGCACACGAAAACGAAATAGCCTCTATAGCGCAAACTTCAAACCATATCGTCGTGAAATTTCAACATTACAGCTGCAATACCAGGGGAGAAAAAAATTAGAGATACTTTCCGATCTGCCCTCGTATCAGTTAATTGTAAATAATTACAGAGAGTAGTTAAATGCCAGCGTAATATTCTATTCGTTCAGATATGTTAATGATATATCATTTGAAGTATCACCACCGAGAAAAGCAACGATATAAATGATGTCACCATTTTAGTAATCAAAGTTGTGGCTTTGATGTCGGTACCATCCCGTATAATAAGAAGGCCCAACACATAACTCAGCATGGATACACCTCATTACGAATAGCATTAACGCCGTGTTAAAAGTTAGTGGCTGAGAGCTTGGCGGACTCCCGCGCATATTTCGACCTTAAAACGCAGGGTACTGGACAGTTTAGAGCGTCCGTCCTCGTTACTGGAAACTTGGTGGCAGATAGTTACCGTACTGGCCACGTCTTTCATAACACCGGAAACATGTTTCCGGCAGATGTGACTGTACATTTCAAAATGCAATATTCATGGCAGCTTAGTATTCTTTGCAGCTTTTCTACTCGTCGACAATGGAGTCGTTGGGATATGGATGGAATTTTTCGTATGGAATCGATAGGAACTATAATGGTAATCCGATGGAATGGTTTGTGGAAACAGTGGAAAAATGTAGTCTTTTTACCAAGTTCTGTCATTAATACTCACAATGGAGTAAAATTTCGCGGAACATGGATTATTTTTGAGACAATGTTGTTGTTGTTGTTTTTTTGTTTTTGTTGTTGGTGTTGTTGTTGTTGTTGGTGTTGTTGTTGTGGGTGTTGTTGGTGTTGTTGGTGTTGTTGGTGTTGTTGTGCTGCTGTTGTTGTTGTTGTTTTTTTAAAAAAAAAAATTGAAAATTCGTTATCACTAAATTCTATTTGAAAATTGAATGTTTTCTGAGAATCGAATAATATTCTATATGCATTCGCATTGATAACCGACTGAACATTCGCAGAAGTCGTGGCCGTTGAAGTTGAATGGTTGAAATTTAAACGCAGTTAGTCAAACACACTGCAGATACTCTTATCTTGGTAGCAGACACAGGCTTTTGCACCGAGAGTGGTGGTGTAACGGTTAGTGTTTTAGTGTTCTGGCCTCGCATTCGGGAGGACGGAAGTTCGAATCCCCGTCCGGGCATCCAGATTTGGGTTTTCCATGGTTTTCCAAACCACTCCAGGCAAATGCCGGGATGCTTCCTTCAAAAGGCCATGGCCGAATTTTTTTCCCATTCCTTACCCCCCATCCTTTCCCGTCTCTAAAGACCTCGCTGTTGATAGACGTTAAGCAGTTAAAAAAAAAAAAAAAAAAAAACAGGCTTTTGCATGCTTAGTTTACGAGTTTATCGGTATCATATAGTGAAAAGGACATAATATTGTTCAAAGACAACATATGTTCTACAGCGAATTAAACGATCATTGCTCAATGATTATGTTTATATTTTCTTCCACTGTTTGGTTCATTCATGATGCTTACGTGCCTCTGTATAGGAAGCGACACTACAACCAAAGTAGGTTGAATTTAAATAATAATTCTTAGTGTTACGAAGGCTTAGGAGTTGACCATATTGCTTCAAGGATGTCTCTCCCGACATCAACCACATTCCACTTGCAAATTAAAATGTGGATACACCGCCAACATAAAACAATATTTTTTTTTCCTTACACCGAATGTTTTGCCCCTAACAGGTATATGCATTGGGTTATATAAGTGGACTCAGATGGAAGTAACAAAATGGAATTGGTGCTCTGAAATTTTGCTCCTTCTCCGGTGCTACCGCAGAGTGTATTCTTAACCGACTCTGTTTGCTCGTATTTATTGGTTTTCAGTCACAGAACGCCTCGCGTCCAGTCCCTACAGACTCATCTTACTGAGTCTCAATAGGTCGCGTTGTCTCAGTTGATGCATGTATTAGCATGAAAGGGGTCTTTGTAAATTCTGCCTAAAAATCCTGAAAGTAAAAGTGTATACAACTGTTGTTAGAACAGTTATCCTTTTTGGATCAGAAACAGAGGAAGTCCTTCTGGAATGGATGTAAGTGAGGATGCTAAGGTGGCTATTGGGTATTTCTCTGAGGGGCAAACTTTAAAATGAAGAGATAAGAAAATTAGTTGTAGCGGCTAGTATCAGTGAAGACATCGGAGCGGGAAGATTCAGATGGTGTGGTCATATCATGAGACTAGGAGAGGAAGAGCCAATCAAGGAAGTTTGGGGATGCCTGTGCGAGGAAAGGGATCCAGAGGGGGACAAAGGATAAGGTGGGAGGATTTAATTAAAAAGGACCCCGTGAACAAAGGGCTCAAAGAAGAGGACACTGTAGAGCAGTGTTTCCCAACCTTTTTTGGGTCATGTCCCACTTTTAATTTTTTTTGCCCCCCATACCTAATTTTTAATTAAAAAAATATTTTGCTATCATCAAACGAAACTATACCTAATAATTATTTACAGCACTGTTTTAAGAATTTGTTTTTTCGCTATATTTTGTACCTATATCTAGCATTGCATTTAAATAAACCGAAGAGAAAGCGGTAAAGACGTATCAAGTCAATTTCTAAATTGCCCCCCTAAAAAAACCAAATTGCTCCCCTGTGGGGCGTGGGCCCCACGTTGGGAAACACTGCTGTAGAGCGAAATAGGTGAAGCAAACTCGTCAAGGCAGGCGACCCCCAATTTTGGAAAACGGTGGTGTAGAAGAAGCAGAAGACGAGCCTTTGTAAATTCTGTTATCATGCATGCAGACTTTGACCTAAACATACAATGACTACAGAATACTGTGTAAGTTACCGAGCGTGGTGGTGTAACGGCTAGCGTTCTGGCCTCGCATTCGGGAGGACGGCGGTTCGAATCCTCGTCCAGGCATCCAGATTTGGGTTTTCCATGGTTTCCCCAAATCACTCCAGGTGAATACCGGGATGCTTCCTTCAAAAGGCCATGGCCGAATTCCTTCCCATTCCTTGCCCCCCATCCTCTCCCGTCTCTAAAGACCTAGTTGTTATAGGAGACGTTAAGCAGTTAAAAAAAATACTGTGTAAGTTGCTCAGTAGCTAAAAATATTGATTAGTTGAATACAATTATGATGTTACGTAAAGTTGTGTCGTCCCATACTAGGACCAAGAGTAGCGCATTGTCAGAAGAGAGTACTGCTGCGGTATGGATAACAGGTGTATCGCAGTGCGCGAGTGAAATGGTGTGACGAAGCGTGGTGGTGTAACGGTTAGCGTTCTGGCCTGCCATTCGGGAGGAAGGCGGTTCGAATCCCTGTCCGGGCATCCAGATTTGGGTTTTCCATGGTTTCTCCAAATCTCTCCAGTGAATGTCGGGATGCTTCCTTCAAAAGGCCATGGCCGAATTTCTTCCCATTCCTTGCCATCCATCCTTTCCCGTCTCTAAAGACTGGAAACGTACTCTAAAACTGCAGTACGCGGAGCAGTAGGATTCTTGTAGGCAAGACGTCTAAACTGTACACTGATTCGTCGTAAAATTCTGGCAGTATGTGGACCAAATGCAATGTCGTGTCTAGCCGTAGTGAAATGATGTCAACAGTTGGACCAAGATTGCGCAGACTTTGGTAACGCTGATCGGAAAGGAATGCCATCGACATCGAACACTGACGACAATGTCGGCACGCTGAAAGGACATCTGGGGGACAGAGAGGACGTTAATGCAGTGGTCCTCGAATGGCTCCGTAATCAATGAGTAGTGTTCAACCGTCGAGAAGTAGAACAACTGGTAGAACGTTCCGACCTTTGTTTACAAATACTTGGTGAACATATTAAAAATAATATCATGTATCTGTGTCAGTATGAAGTGTAATACAGCAGTCAAAAAAAGTTACTTGGACTGCCGTAATAAACTACAACTTATTTTTTTGATCCACCCCTCGTACTAACCAATCTACCATGTCATAATAATAATAATTCATAAAATTGCGATGGAAGGCACGATCCGGTGGCAATCTCCCTACATGCCCTTCTATCTCCTTTCCTCTTCCACCTACATTAGCCTCTACTGATTTGAATTTTAAATTCTTTCAGTGGTTTTCATAAATTATTCATCATTTCTCTTAGTAATTTATTCCAATTCCTTACACCCTTTTCTACAAAAGAAAATTTTCCCACACCCGTAAGCCTGAAATCAAGTTCCACATTGGGATCATGGTCATCTTTCCCCTTCCACGCACCTCCCTTAATTCTCCCACAAATATCTTTCCACGCCTCATCACCAATATATGCCTTGT
The DNA here is from genome assembly GCA_031002005.1 of Vandiemenella viatica. Taxonomy (NCBI): domain Eukaryota; kingdom Metazoa; phylum Arthropoda; class Insecta; order Orthoptera; family Morabidae; genus Vandiemenella; species Vandiemenella viatica. The sequence goes on along the minus strand of JARYHS010012519.1, from coordinate 211,367,514 downwards.
ACATTCCAATGACTCTTTTCACTCTCCTTCTATCTTCCAATGAATCCCACACCAGCTCCGTTATCATATTAGTTACCGATTGTATTTTCTAGCAGCTCTTCTCTGTACCCCCTATAACTCTTGCATTCGATACCCAAAATGTGGATCCCAAACTACGCCACCATATTCCAGCAGTGGTTTGATAAAAGTTTTGTACCCCAATTCCCTTAAACCACAGACCGAAACTTAGACGTGGTTTTTGCGGTTTTTATCATACAAAACTATTAAGAAGCGCAGTGTTAAATTGTGGCTTTGAAAAGGTTTAAATACGCATTGACAAATACCCACTGAGCGTCGTGGGTGAGAGGCTAACGATCACGCCTCGCATTCGGGAGGACGCCGGTTCGAATCCCCATCCGGGCATCCAGATTTGTCTATTCCATGGTTTCTCCAAATCACTCCTTCAAAAAGGCCATGGCCTAATTCCTTCCCGTTCCTTGTCCCCAGTCCCATCCCGCCTCTGATGACCTGAGCCATCGACGAGGCGTAAAGCCACAAGAAAAAACAAAAGACAAATTCCATTTCTCTGTTTTGTTGCCACGAGGATTTTAGAGGTCTCTGTCGCCCTTCCCCTCTCCCATGTACACACAAACACACTAAATACGTAAAAAAAAAACTAAGTCCTCAACACGAAGGTTGGTTTGATTCTCCAGAAGGAGGTATCCTAAGCCATTTTGTCAGAGGTAGGACGGACAGTTCCTTTCCTCTGGGACCTACAGTTTAACGTGGAATCCGAACCATGGTACGCCCTGGCATAGTTCATATGATCAAACACTTAAAAATTCTTGCGCCCACAGGGTAATGAAACCGGGACAGGAGCAGCGAGCTTCTGAAAACACTGAGTCACAAGACCAGCCACTAAATACGTATCCATGCCTAAATGAAGCAGAATGAGTGTCGAGGAAGGCACTGTGGAAGCCACGCGTGAGTGTATGTTGTAACGCTGACAGCCTGCGACGAGCCACCCGCTTGGCAGAGTCTCCTCTGGTTACTCACCAAGGTGCTGATTCAGGCTGGGACGCCGCCAAGGTGACTTCTTACTGACTCTCCTCTCGGAAAACACTGCCCACCAGCAGTGGCGGCTGTACCTTAAGTGCGCTCGTGCGCTGAACCACCAATCCAAAAGATTTAAAAATGACAAAATATTAAGTACCTACTTCATCTTTATTTTTATATTACCATTTTAATATTTATTTTTAAACATACAAAAACAAAAACGTATAAAAAATTAAATCTCCAATTATGGTGAAACAGTTTGAGCGCTTTACTAAACTATTAAGACTTATTTTCCTGTAAAGACAAATTCTCGTGCGCTTCGGCGAGTGCACGAGGACTGCTAATACAACTTGTAGGTGTACGAGTTAATACGCCTGACGCGTGAAACAAAAGATAGTTCATAGAAACGTATGGAGTAATGAGTCAGTTGTCGAGCGCCGCACGAGCAAACCGAGGATTGCCGAGAGCACCCGATGTTTGACGAATTGGCTGGCTGGGCGCGCGAGGCGACGGCAGCCATGATTGACATCTCGTTATTAGACTATCAGTATAGTTTCACTGTATGTGTGACGCGCTAATAATTGTTTATTTATATTACCGTAAATAATTGTTTTTAGTTTTTGTTTCGATTTTTTTCGAGAACTTTTATTCTATACTGAGTATGGTGTTAGTGAAAATGAGCATAAACATTGATTATATTAAAGAAAATAACAGAACTTTTCAAAATAAAGTGAACATAAAATTGGCCGGACCGCCACGGCCCTTTTTAAATTTAAAACAAGAGTGCAAATCGAAAAATAAAGCATTTACACGAAGTTTTAAAAGTGAAATGTATGATAGAAAGAAATGGTTGTGTGGATGTGAGCGTCTTAATGCATTCTTTTGTTTTCCTTGCATTATTTTTGGCGGAGAATCGATTTGGACAGAAACAGGAATCAAGGATTTGACGCATTTGAGTGAAAAAATAAAAAAAAACATGATTCTTCGCAAGTACACCTACAAAATGTAATGAGTTTGTCTGTGTTAGGCACGGTCGACATTCGTAATCAGCTAGATTCTGTGTATAGAAGCAATATCCAAAAGTATAATGAACAAGTTGATAAAAACAGGTATATTTTATCACGTCTTATCGATTGTGTCAAGTTTTGTGGTGCACCACCAGTTTGATAACCCACCAGCCGCCACTGCCCACCAGGTCACAATGCATCACCAACTGCAGGCAACAACTTCGTCTTCCACGGACAATATAGTAATAGTCAGATAAGTGCCTAGCTAAATAATTTAATTTTTGCAATGGAAAAAACTACCCGCTGAAATTTCCCCACTCATCCACTTTCACATTTCACAAATTCCACCGAGTCAGGTATATTTTTCAGCAGTCCCCACAGTAATGTAGTCCAGTCCCTCACTCCCTCATCACTACCTTACGTCTGAAATTAGTACTACCTTACAGTCATGGTCATATCTTCTATCCCACGTATGACTCCTAATTCTTCTACTAATATACATCCAAGCCTCATCAGCAATATACTCCTTGTACACTCCAAACGCTCTCTTCACCCTCCTCTTATCTTCCAATCCAACTCCCCTGTCATGAATTACAGACTATGTATTGTTGTAATTTCCGCAAATAAATCTAACGCTCTCCAACTCCAATATTTGATAAACAAAATGTGGGTCTCATACTACATCACCGTATTCAAGAGTTTGTAATCCACTTTTATCACTTAACTGTAACATCCATTCGTCATCTTCTCCAATAAATGAAGGATTTTGAAACCTCTCCTTCCTACCTTCCAGCGTGTCCTGCCAACTGAATTGACTATCGAACGTTACGCCAAGATAGTACGCTTAAGGTCTTCAACGAGCAATTCCTCCACAATCTGTAATGGTAGGCTTCCGCGGCCAGAGTCAGTTGTTTTTTGGCTGTCCGTGGGACGCCGCGTCATGGTGTGTGCAGCCGACGTTTCGACCATCCTACTGCAGTCTTCTTCTGCAGTTCCGGCCTAGAAAATGACCGCAGTAGGATGATAGAAACGTCGGCTGCACACATCATGACGCGGTGTCACCGGGACAGCCAAGAAACAATCCTCTACACTCTATAATAATAAAAAGCCTCTGCTTTATATTCTGTGTACCTAATGGGCTGACCCTTCTTGGAATTTAATTTCGTTTCATGTTGGTCTACTTGCCTAGATATCTTCAGATTACCCGATAGCTGTTCATCCGCTGTCTTTTCAGTCCCTTTATGTAGCATTATGTCATCTGCAAGTAACCTAACTTCCATTTGGGAACCACCAACACAACCATTCATTAGAATAATGAAAAGCAGTGGTACCAACATACTATCCTGCGACACTACCGTTCATATTTCAACATCTTTCGATAGTGCATTTCCTACCCTGACCATTTGGCTTCTATCTTTAAATAATTCCTCTACCGAGTAAGTCACTCCTTTATCCACCCCAATAGTTTATATCTCATTTACCACTGTCTCAGTTTATCAGATGCCTTGGATACTTCTCGCACTACACTATCAACTTGACTTCCCTTCCGCTTCATTCGAAATGTCTTCCATGTAGCTCATTAATCAGGAAACGGCTTTTAGGAACTATAAATAACAAGGGACAGGAAAAATAACCCATCACTCACCAAAGTTGAAGGCTGCGTCGTGAGAAGAAAAAATAACATATTCGATATTTCGGTTGAGAACCTTATTTTCACTCGTTGTAGCCTTCAACTTTTGTGAGTGATGGGTAATTTTCTCTATCCTTTGTCATTTATGTAGCACATTAACTTCAAAGAGCTGTAGAACTAAAAACAACAGTCTTCAAAATTACGAGGTTAATCTCACGTTAGGGGGAGGAGGCTCACCAGATCGCATCAAATATCACTAAGCTGAAGGTGGGGGCAAATTCAAGAAAAAAACTTCAGTTGTGCTCCTTTTTCTGCATGCGCCATCCGCTGCCAGGCAACCGATGATCGCGGTGAATCTGTGTGAGGTCGTACAACATATATGCCTGATGAGGCCACAGGGGACGCATTCGAAACGTTGTGTGTTTAGAACACAATCCAGCTGCAAGCTCACCTTTTTGCCAATGCAGCTGGTGGAAGCATCTTTCCTTAATTCTTCCGCCATATCCTCACGAATATGTCATATCTTTCTTACATAAATAATTTTAATGGGAGCTATGGCATACAAAAATTAAATCCTCTTCTAGAGCCCACTACGATTACCCTGAAAACAAAACTCAACATGTATAGAGCTATCGCGAAACCAGTTGCCACTTATGGCGCAGAATGATGGACAATTACAGAAAGAAACCACAGGTGGGTAGAAGCAGAGGAGATGAATTTGCTTGGAAGGGCTTCCCCAGTGTCCAAATCAGAGCATGTGAATCAACAAATTAGGGAGCAGACTAGTATCAGAGATACAATAGTCCAGACCACTGAAATGGAAAGAGCTGTTGTAGTTCTGGCATTTAATCGGAATGGACGAAGAAAGAATACCAGAGACAACCTGTAATTACCAACCTACCAACCGGAGAAGACGAGACAGATCGCGCTAAGTTGATTGCAGTGCTGCACCGATCAATGAAACGATAAAATATCGAACCGAAGGAGGCCCACAATACACAATTGTGTAGACTGAGAAGCGGCAGGAGCCGTAGGACAGCGAAAAAAAAAGAAAAAAAGAAAAGAATTTTCAATTTCAGGTCAAGCGTACAGCTCATCCGCTTTCAGTATCTGTTTCAAGTCAAGGGTTCGTTCCAGGCTAGTGTAATTTTGAACATAATTCTAGAAATAAATGGAGAATCACATGCAGTTATCACAAGATAGAACGATTTGTTTTTCTGTCAGCCCGTGAACTAATGGGATGACCCTCATATATAAAATTTACTGAAGTCATACAGCCACCGCTCACTAAAGTTGATGGGGTGGGTGCATCAGTAACACATATAACAGAATATTTCAGGCTATGTTGTTCTTCAAGTCAATTTACCCTTAACTACTCTAGTATTATAAATGTGGTTGTTTGTTACATTTTCACCACTTAACGGCTAAATCAATCTTGTTGAAAATTGACAACGAAATACTATGTACCATTACGAAGGACATAGGATACTTTTTTCTGGGTACATTATTTATTTTGTCATGAAGTTTTGTAAACTGACAAACAGATGGATAGCGTGTGTAAGTCTGTGTAATGTTACATCGGTCACTCAGGCTTTCTCTCTCTCGCAGTCAGTTTGTGAGACAACTTTTTAGGAATTTATAGCTTTCTATTTCAATTTCTAAGTCCATGCGTACGAAGTCGCGGGTTACAGCTAGCAGAATCATAAGATTCATCTCGCACGGGGATCCCTGGTCAGTATCGCCTCACGTCATTCTTCCTGCTTCATTGTTGCGGAAATTCATTAACTTGTGTGATTCAATGCAGAATATAAACTTCACGTCTGAGCGTTGGACATACTTCGCTATTGCTACAGGTATGTAAGAAACAGAATAACACGAAACTCCTGTTTTACTTCACATTGCAAAACTAACCTGGACTGCTAGAAGCCATAATAAAAGACATCTGGCTAGATCGATAAAACTATTTTCGTACGCCGTTGCTCAGGCGTTGCATGCGTGCCCTGCCAAACAGTTTAATTAAGTCGTTTGACTGAAGGTCTCTGCCACCGCAGCAACTCCCACCATTCACCTGCTATTTATAGTGTAACTTTAATTTTAGAAAAGTTTCAAAAATGTTTCTAACGTTTTCTTTCATTTCAGTTGGAAGGCCGGCGAAGATTCACCTAAATAAAATATTACAATTAGTCAAATTTCGCAATGGAAAGTTCTTCGAAACTACGAGAATTTTTCAAGTTTTCTCGACCTGGATGATTTATTTTTTTTAATAACTTTTTATTCGTTTTGTCCATAGATTCCTGCTGAGGAAGGACCTCTCAGATGTGAAACAGGTCACAATTAGTAAAAATACAAACAGGATGAGTAATAATTATAGTGAAAAATAGTATATGTTGTAAATAAAAACAAAAATTAAATTAAAAATAAACACTAATTATTACAACTGAATTTTTCAAAAGACATATTAGATACAATTAAATTTTTTGTTAAAATTATTGCATGGAGTAGAAAGAGTTGCCAATACGATAATCTCTCAGTTTTTCTTTAAATACATCTTGATTATCTACACACTGTTTTATACTCTTGGGAAATTTATTAAACAGATGTATCCCAAAATAATTAACTCCTCTTCGTACTAACGACAGTAATGTTTGTGTTTTGTACAAGCTATTTTTGTTTCTTGTATTGAAATTGTGCAGCTGTAAATTTGGTATAAACGAGTTAAAATGTTCTGTGACAAAACATATGAGAAAACATATGTACTCAGAAGTTATTGTCAGAGACTGAGCTTTTTGAAGAATTGTCTGCAAGAAGTTTTTGATTTTACCATACACAGCATCCTAATAGCTCTTTTCTGTACTATAAAAACTTTTTTACTGTTTGAAGAGTGTCCCCCAAAATTTATGTGATATGAAATGACTGAATGAAAATAATTCTAGATCTGCTGTTAGAGAAAGTATTCTTATTGCAAAGGTGACACGACTTTACCTTTTTAGTAATAATGTCCTTGCCTACTGAGTTTATCATTTATTTGAATGCTAAGGAATTTTACACTTCTTTTTTCCAAGAATATGTTATTTTTATAGTTTATATGTAAATCTTGCTGCACATGATGTTTTGTTTTAAACCTGTTATAATAAGTTTATTCAAAATTTAATTTGAAATAAACTTATTGGAATATGCGAAACATGAAATTTAAAAAAGCGGTATACCCTTACTGCAAACAAATATATATTTCTGAGACAGTCTATGAACCTCGCATTTGATCATAAAAAATTTATATCTATATCTGCTACTTTTCGTTCCACCTTCATACTAATTACAATGGAGGTAATTTATTAATAAAAAGTATTTATCTATTATTTTGTTGATATATTGTAGAGAAGGTGTTCAAATTATTTAACTCTACATTATACATTTCAGCAAATCTTTATTGGGTCTTTTTTTTATAAAAGAAAAGTTGTGGCATTACTGCAACTCAGAAGCGGTGTCTCTGTGACCAAGACAGGTTTTGAGACAACAAAGAAACCTAGTTTGTAGGTTAAACAGTTAGGGTTTGGCATTCACAAGAACTCAGATTCGGTTCCATTCAGATTGCGGCTTTCCATCGCTTCTTGAAACCACGTCAGTCCTATGCCCTGCATAGACAATGAAACAACAAAAAATATTGTATACTCACAGACATCGTGTAATTAATGAAACATATTAGAAATGTGCGCTTTCTCTTTCCTCTCTTTACCATTTAACCAGACTCAGCCACAGCAACGGGAGGCCGGGTACAGCTAGTAAACTTTAAAAAATAGTAAACCTCCGCTGCACCAAGGTTGGTTGGATGCTTTCGAAGGAGACATACTAAGCCAGTGTGTCAGAGGTAGAATGGCCAGTTCCTTTCCTTGAGGACATACAGTTTATCCGAACCACGGAGCAATCTGGCGTTCCTCATATGAACAAAGCACACCCTGTAACAATTCCTGTCCACAGTGGGAGTTCAACCCGTGACCTTGAACTTAGTAGGTGATTACGTGAAGTGTTTTTCTTTTTCGGAAATCCGGACCCTTCCCCTTCCTCCCATGGTGAGATCTGGTGGGACACCTTCTCCCCCCCTCTCCCCCCCTGCTATGGTGAAGTGAGATCTTGAGAAAGGTCAATGAGAGCCTTCCTAACGCTGGGATCGACGTCGTTAGTAGACTATTTTTTAGCTCTATCGTTCTTCAATGCATTAAAAAGATGACGTGAGATTTCTGTCGACTCCTCCCCCCCCTTTTTCTCTACTTCATCTCACGTAATTAATGGACGCCCCCTGATCCACTAGACTGCCAGTTCGCTCATAAAAATAAGGTAAAGTGAATATTTCATAGCAGTTAAACAGGAACAAATTATTGCTTGATGCAAAATAGTTAACCAATTTAAATATTATATCGTTGAAGACTTTTCATCAACATTTTGGATCTTATTAAAGCTTTGAGGTTATAGTATTTTCTGTAGTCTAATTCTACAGTGCCTTCTTTTGCTACCCTTTATGCTGAAAATTCAATGGACAGACACAGTACGAAATGAACGAGTTTTGGAAATAATGGGTGAGGAAAGAAGTTTGTGGAAGAAGCTTACAGAAAGTAGAGACAGGATGGTAGGTCATATTTTTAGACAGGATGGACTGGTTAATTTGTTAGTGGAGGGAACAGTCGAAGGTAAGAACTGTAGAGGAAGACAGAGATTGGAATATATGAAGCAGATAATTGAGGACGTGGCTTGTAAGGGGATATGTAGAGATGAAGAGGCTAGCACAAGATAGGAAGGGATGGAGGATTTCATCAAAACAGTCGAAAGACTGATGACAGTCAAAAAAAAAAATAATATATATATATATATAGATATAGATATTTACTTAAACTGTGAATTTCATGTGTTTTGATTTGAGTATTAAATTCCCATTTATTATGAACATCATGGATCTTACAGTTTTGTTTTCACATAGCAGTATGTAAAGGATCAAGCCTAGCCGTCTGCTTCGTTTTACCTGGGCTGGCGACAGCGTGTCTGGGCAGCCTCTAGGCGCCTGAACAACAGGACTCTCTGTTGGCTTGACTACCTCAGGCCGTTGACCTGTCTGCGGTTCGGAGAACCAGTGTTTGGTTTAAATTAATTTCAATTGAGATGTAACACACCCGTATCGACTGTCCCACCTACCCATGTAACGATTTTTCTAACCACCTGACTACACCTGCCCTTTAAACTCCTTCAGTGTTTGTGATAAACTGTCCATTGCTTTCCTTGGTAATTTATTCAGTCCCTGACTTACATACTAACAAAAGAAAATTCTACCACTCCATTTTCCTGAAATCAAGTGCCAGCTTATTATTACGATCATATGTTCTCCTCCATGTAGATAGAGCTCCTTATCCTTCTACTAATATCCATCCATACATTATCATGATTATAAGCCCTGAACAGACCAAACACTTTCTTCACCCTCCTCCTGTCTTCCAATGAGTCGCAACCCAGCTCCTCCAGCATATCAGTTACTGATTGCATTCTGAGGTAGTTAACGCAAACAAATCTAGCTGCTATCTTTGTACCCCAATTCCTGAATTCGATTACCATAATGTGGGACCTACGTCACTCCACCATATTCAAGCAGTGGTCTGACCAAGGGTTTGTAACCCAGTTCCCTTACTTACAAAATTTTTATCTGTATGCTTAATAAGCTGACTTTTCTAGGCATTTATTTTCACTTCATGTTTAATTACCCAGCTAGATATCTAGTTCAGATTTCCTTGTAGCTGTTCACTGTCCTCTAATATTTTAATCCCTTTGTATGATGATATGTCATCTGCAAACAATCCAATTTCTGACTTCAACCCACCAATACAATCATTGAAGAGAATAATGAATAGTAATGGTCCCAATACAGTACCCTGAGGTAATCCTACATTTACCTTTACCTCTTTTGAAGCTGCATTATCCACCCTAACTCTTTGAATTTTTTCCTTTTAAGAATTCTTCCAACCAGCAAGTCACTTTTCCATTCACTCCAATGGATTTTATCTTATGTATCACCATTTACGACTCACTTTGTCAAATGCTTTCGATAGATCCAGTGCTAGACTGACGACCTGACCTCCCTTGTACATTTTATCTGTAATATCTTGCACGTAATCCACTAACTGAGATTCTTATCAGTGTGATTTCCTAAATCCATGTTGCTGTTTTGCAAACCAATTCCTTCTTTCAGTCATTTCTGATGTGGTTGCATACCAAACTCTCCATCAACTAAGTAGTGTAACATTAGTCTCCCTTATGTAGAATCAGTGTTTAGTAGTGTAATATCAGTATCACTATGGGAAAGGAATTACGTGGATTGCTGTGTTTCCGTAGTGTAGTTTTCCACAGTTCTTTGAGTTTATGTTGACCTTAGGATATGGCGCGATCATCAGCAACAGAGAGCTTGTATGAGAAGTAAAAAGAGTTGATCTGTCGATAAGGTAACACTTATTTTCTGGTTATATGGGAGAGTAAATTTCTTTCTTCCATTTTTTTATTTTATTTTATTTTTTTTTGTAATTTGTAATTTGTGGAGTCAGGAATTGGAATAAATTACCAAGGAAAATGTTGAACAATTATCTGAAATTATTTAAATCTGAATGTTGGTTGGTAGGGAAATTGCCACTCGGGCTTGTGCTCCATTGCAATTAAATTTAAAAAAGTTAACATATTATGACTTGACTCGCTGCTAAACGAACGGAATATTCTGGCAAGTCATTTCTTCTCAGTGTCTTACCTAAACAGAGTAGTTATTAAATAATGTTCGTGGGATTTGTAGTAACATCTCTGGCCGTAGCAAGTCCGCCAACGAAGGCCGGGCGCGTGACGTCAACGTCACAGGCATTGTGACCAAATTACCCTTTTATTAGTATTTATAATTGATGCAGCATCAAAAACAGATTCAGATGCTTCTAAAAATTAATTCAGAAATAAACTTCAAATTTTCTCCTTCAGTTAGTACAATCTGAGCCCAAATATGACAGTTCTTGATGCTTAAAATGAGCTATGAACGGAAAATCATAGTTCACAATTTTTTTCTGCTCAGGAAAACATATTCGCAGCCAATCACATTCCCGGCCTCTCTGTTCAGTTTGAAGCTAATTGTATTCGATTGTCACCGTTTGGTTGTGTCGATGCATAGCATTCGTGAGTTGAGACTGCGCGTGGGCAGAGCGTTTTGGTTTATTTATACGTGCCGCATGCCCGCTGTAATAATAGGCCGTGAGTTGTGCTTACACCTGTCCCTGCGCTATTCTAGGCGTTCTCTGTTCTGCCCACCGTGACTCATCAAAGATAAACACCTACAACTATGGCAGCTATACGCAGATTAACTTTGCCAACCATAATTTATAATAAGGTATCATACTTTATTTTAGGTCGTTATACTTTTTCATTCCAAAAACGTACGCCAAAATGGTTTATTTCGAGTGAAGTATGCAATACACTGAACATGACACTCTTATGCTAGTTGCATACCCCTAGTGCCCATCAACCAAGGATTGTTTGTCCTCTGATCAGCGTACTTACCGCTTGGCAGCTGAGGTAACATATTGTGGCATTCCTGTCGACTCGTGTCCGCTCGCCGAATTTCTGAACTGAAGGGTGGATGTCAGTCATGTCACCAAATTCGTTATTTCTTCTGTTCCTCATTGTTTTGAGCTAGGAGTTTTCAACTGCAGTAATTAGTTATCTTTTACGTTTCTAAGGTACATGGTCCTTACCGGAAATTATGGTTTGTGTCAAAAATATATTTGAAATGTAGTCACAGAGTATGTATTTTTTTTTTTTTATTATTGGCATTTGGGCTTGCACCAATACAGCCATTTTCAATTACAGATTAATATCTCTGGAATAACAATACTAATAGCTATCATGCACTTAGCTATTTGGTTTTGCAGAATAACATCAATAATATACCGAAAATAATATCATGCAATTACATGGTACATGTTATTTACAATTAATTTAGATTGTGGCGGCAATATTTTCCATGTGCTGGTACAGAATCTTATTAATATAATCTTCAGATGCAAGGAGTGAGGCAATGCAAGTGGGCAATGGAATGCCTTCTTTCATGAGCGTATCTAGGAAGTGATCAATTTCCATCTTCTTCCGTCGGCAGCCAAATAGCAGATGGTTTATGTCTTCAATTTCTCCACAAGGACAGTTGGAGGAGTCTACAACGTGTTGTTTATGTAGATGTTGGATAATTTAGTTTAAAGGTCAAAGATGCCCATAAAGACAGTGTAGAACATCTTTGAAAAAAAGATTAAGAGAAAAGACGAAAAAGAAATGGTTTTGTTGAAGGCATGAACGTTCAATGAATTAAATGAAAGAGGAAGTTTCAAAGAAGAAACACTCAATGAAGTTGTATTTTGAAAAGTAGTGTGTAAATATTAAATGTAAAATATATAGCCCGAGGGAGTAATGAAACAGAATTAATGTATGGTTTCTAAGACATTGTGTGATAATAGGAAATAACCAAAGATTAGTATTAATTGTATATTATCTCGTTAATATGAATTACAGCAATAAATTGTATGCTAGATAATCTATGAAAACCGAACGATTTATTCCAGAAAGTAAATGAATGAAAACTCCAGTGACATTAAGGTACGATTTTTCAGATGTTAAGGTGTCGGATTGAACCAGATATTTAAAGCCAGCAAGAAGCGATTCGAATAACGGTAAATATCTGGTAAGTATCTAGGAGGAAGAAAGTAAAATAAAAAATACCTGAAGCTGCTTACGGACATACTGTCACGTACAATACTTCGAAAGGAAGAAAGTAGAAAAAATAGTGCGACCACACAATAGAAATAAAAAAAGCGAAAGTGAATGTGAAGAAACCTAAACAACTACAAAAATATAAAGAATTTTGCGAGAAAACATATTACTGGAAAGAGATCCTGATAAATTCTTTTTGAAATTCAAATTCTCCCCTGTGACTTCTACCATTGCATTAGCTGGCGCCGATTAGTAACCATTTCAGGAATTTTCCAAATTTGTAGGCATGATCTTTGGTTGAATAAACTGTAATTTAATACTAAATTGTGCCCCACTGGCCAGAGGTGTAAAACTCCTAATTATGCTTTGTACTAAAGTATCATACAATATTTTTGATCTTTGCACTTTATCCCAACCATAAAGTATGCGGAAATACGTTACTTGTGGAAAACTATACAATTCATCGAACAGAACGCTCTAGTGAAGCATTAATTTCCAAACGACATACTAGTGATTAGAACGAAACGAAACCCACTCTCTGGAATCGTCTTTTCTGAGAGCAACAGAAGACTTTACTGATCCACTACACAACGCATGAAAAGACCAGGGGCGTAGGTACTATGGAGCTAGGCGGTGCAGTGCACCGGGGTCCTACGCTCAGAGGGCCAAGCGCTGTTCACAGGGCGTACGGGACTTACCGTCGTCTAACGCGGAGACCCTAAGACACAGGGAGCCCCTCACAAAGCCCAACTCAGGGGCCCTCAGCCTCAGCTCAGGGGGCCCCTACAGCAACACAAAGAAAAAAAAGAAAGTCGTCCATCTGGCCTGAGGGCCCAAAATTTTTGCAACGGGGCCCTTGTTGACCTAGCTATGCCAATCGAAAAGACACGAAATAATTTATCAAATACAAAAATAATTGTTTCATACTTCCTCCCGAACATTACCGAGAGAATAATTAATGCAAAATGGCGGGAAGGGAGAAACAGAGCATCCTTTAATTAAAAATCAGTTTTTTTATTTATTTATAATTTTAACATGCGGTATTAGGTATAACACGTTAAAATGAAGTCAAAAACAGCACGAGAATATATTCATTTAGGGCAATAAATATCTAAATTGTTTTCTTCATATATTTCTTTCATATTTTCCCCTTCCAATGACAAACATGCTTTATTTTTGTGTAAACAAGTTAGCAACTCTTACATCTTGCTCAGTGCCAATAGCATTGTGTCAGAGTGAATTGTAGGAAGCGTATTTTTAAAGTAAGTTCCAGTGTCGATTATTGCCGTTTCAACGCTACGATTGTCATTGTGCGCTTGCGCGTTCTGTTCTCCACGACTTGTACACGCATTGTAAGATTGCTACTCCTTCTAGGTAGTTCGTGGTGACCGATTGAAATGTTCAAGGTAATTCGCCGTCCACGCTACTGTGAAATACGCTCTGTAATCCGATTCTTGAATGCGAGTAACGTCAAACCGGCTGACATTGATCGTGAAATTCGTGAAGTGTATGGTAAACTTTCCATGAGTGATGGAATGGTCAGGAGATGAGTAAGGAAGTTCAACAAGGGCTACAACTTTGAGCATGGCGAAGAGTGTGAGAGAAAGGTCAATGTGCTGGAAACCCTTCCGGTTTTGTGTTCCTCGTTGAGCATCTGGGGCACCCCTTGTGAGCACAGTTCTCGAAACCGTAACCGGGGATTCTACGATATCCGAACCACTGAAATTTGATGAATTTTATGGTCGATTCTTATACATCGCGACGAGACAAATCGAAAGTAAATAATACCATTTTTCGTTACCTCTCTTAGTTCTCGAGATATCATACCTCAAAATTGGTGTGGTTAGGTTAGCATGCTGCCTGGACCAGAAAAAAAATTCGTCCAAGTCAATAGGAACTACACGGTGATCATGCGCCATAGCTGTTTTGTTTTCTTCCTAGATATGGTGGTTAGGTTGAAATACGGCCTGGACCAAAAGAAAAACGACACCAAAAGCACAGCGAATTCTCGAGATATCAAAAAAAAAAGTATATATATATATATATATATGCTTTAATTTCGATTTTTCTCGTCGAGATATGTAAGAATCAACCCTTAAATTCGTCAAATTCAGATATCGTAGACTAGTATTACCCCGTAATCGATCTGTCACAATGTTGTAAAGAACACTCCGTGAAATTTGTGGAAAGCGTAATGAAAGTACAGAAATTATGAACCTCCCATCCTCACGAACTTTTTAATCGATTGCATTCACCAAATCCATCACTGACCAGAGACGGCCGACCGTTGCGCTGTTCATGAACAGAGTCACGGCCTTCCCAACTCCTGACCATTCAACCACCCATGGAAACTTTACCACACATCAAACGACTTTAACGCTCAAAGTCAGTCTGTTTGACGTTTCTCGCATTCAAGAATCGTGTAATAGAGCGTTTTTCACCTGGATGGCGAATTACCTTGAAAATTTCAATCGCTTACCACGAACCAAACACGAGGAATAACAATCTTTAACTGCGTGTACAAGCTACTTAGCAACTGGAGAACTGAACGATAATCGTAGCGTTGCAACGCCAATAACGGAACTTACTTTAAAAACACGCCTCGTAAATATCCTGCTCGTAACACTAAATTTTTCAGTAACAACTAACTTACAATAAAGTGTTTAAATTGTAATGTTTTTGCTCCTTCTTTTATCCCCACTCAATTTTATTTGTGATTATTCAGTCCGATTATCTGCAGCCCGGTTTATTTTAATTAGTTAGATAAGTATGCTTAGTAAATGAGAAATTTCAGTGGTCCACAACTGGGGCACTTCAAACTGTATATATATGTGTCTGTGTGTCTACATAGCCGTAAATAATATAAGAACGAAAAACTACATCTCTTTATATATGTGTGTGAGTAAAGTTTCCATGCCGTTTTACCTATCGAGTTTTATGTTGTTGGTTTTTTTTTTTTTTTCGTTTATCTAAAATTTTAAGCGTTTTCGGAGATTTTGAAACATCTTCAGCTACCTGCTGAATGAAAGTTCATGAGATGAGACAAACTACGAAGTATTGGGCGACACACGATTCATA
Source organism: Vandiemenella viatica (assembly GCA_031002005.1). NCBI lineage: Eukaryota > Metazoa > Arthropoda > Insecta > Orthoptera > Morabidae > Vandiemenella > Vandiemenella viatica. Next base: position 211,352,001 of record JARYHS010012519.1, on the reverse strand, counting down.
GTAAACCTCATAAGGGGCAAAAATAAATATTTCGTTGAGTTTTCATCCGTTTAGTTTCATTCAGAAAATAAATATAACAGAATAGCAAGATTACTGGTTTATTTAGCAGGAGTCGCCAACAGTACAAACATCGGTATCACAAACTACTTGTAATGTCCAGCCTCTGCTGTCATTGATTTTCCATCACCTCTCCATTTGTGAGACATTTCATCCAGCCGTTTTGGAAGACAGGGAAGGTTGGCAAATTCCTGCTGGCGTCCTGTTGTCGGCGAGGTTGCTTTGTTTGACGCAGGTACAAATGCCACTCCCGCAGGCGGGGGGTGAGAGTGGTCAAACTGTCGCGGGCACTTGGGGGCTGGACCCCGTATAGTCCGCATGTGTGTGTGTACGTGGACTTTTCAAAGAAACGTGGAGGACGCGTTTTTGTCATGACATCATTTGTAGTGCTGTTTTTCGTCATGTGCTGCCAAGAATGAACCCATCTAGTTGGTGGATGGCATTGAAAGGTGTTTCATCATTGTGAAGGACATATCGAGGTCACCGACAGCTTACTCCATAACGATAAGTGATAAAAATTCATATAAACATATAAACATTTACCCAGTATACGCCCAAACTGATGAAGTTTCATGCTCTCCCTAGCCGGGAACAATTTGTTTATTGTCTGTCAGTTTCTGTTCTTTTTCTTTGCTGGCTGAGTTCAATTTTTTGTGTAATGTTAAACAAACATGTATTTCTTTCAGTGTTTTATTCATAAATGTATTCGTTTTTTTTTTTTAAATTCCGCACTCGTGTTTTCCTTTTGTAATTAGAGGGTGTAATTTAAATTTAAGCCTGCTTTTTGCAATTAAAAATAAATATTAAAAGAACATTTTTTTAATAATTAAAATCTTGCGTCTCATGCACGTAAATGTTTTCTCGGCATAACAAGCCTAGATATTTCACTATATATACATAGATAGGTGAGAACCTAATATCATAGCTTAATAGCCCAATGCAGTTAACTTAAACAGGTGATACACAGACAAATACATCACAAATACCTATATTTCTCGACATATATTTCACAATTTGAGATAAATAGGAAGATCTTTGAAGTTTATCATCAAAGACCGTTTATAGGTATAAGGTTACAGCTTATATTTGGCGATTATTTAAACTAAACGTGGATAATTCTTTCGCAGCTGACAGCTAAGCGATATCTGTGGAGTCAAAGATAAGGTTGGTAGTACCAGCATTGATGAAGGAGAATCTTGGCGGTGCGGCAAAGGAATGTTATACGTTTCGAACTGATGGTGAGTGCGATAACGACAACAAGACGAGCTAGGTAAACCATGCTTTATTGAATTATGACGTTAAGAGAGAATAATATCTGTTTATTTACATGTTTACTCGGCCGATGGAATCGTATATCCTGAATGTGAGTTATTAATTTAAAAAACGCAGCTAAATAAAAGAAGTTGTTTATTTTCAATGTAAGTTGGATTTTCTTCTGTTGATGTAACAAACATTAAAGTGATACAGTAGAGAGACCTTCACCTTTTGTATGCAGAATTTCGATTCGTGCTTTGCTTGGTTGGACACCCCCGCTGTTATGCCTAATTCACTTGGCTGTGATCAGAAACCTCTACCACCGTTTGGTGCCAAATCGTTGTAAAGTTAAAGGTGACTGGGATTCCGAATGCTGTGCCAAAGAGACTGCGGTTATTGACCGTAACCTCCAATCGATCTCTCTTGTCAGATGGCTTGGTCAGAAATATACACGTGAGCGAATAATCAAGAGATTTAAAATAAAAGAAATAAATGGAAACAAATAATGCTCCGGGTTGTGTGTAGTTTCAAGAATATTCGATTACAAAATCTGTCCTTTTGTTTACACTGATTATCTTCATCTCTATTGGTTCCACTTTCGTCAACTTGTTACTGTCGCCACTTACTGTGTCAGAGAAACTGAGTGAGCTCTATTTAGTGGGAGCTCTGAAAATCAGAATCATTATCGCTCCACCTAGTTTTCAATTTTCGAGGTTTTAGGACACCTGTGTCATGTTGTGCGATTTTATTTTTGTTTAGAATAAATGTCGCAAACTGCGTCTAATTTCGATAATACAGCTAAACATTCAGACTATAAGAAACAATGCGATGGCCCCGTTCACTGCAATTAACAAAACAAACTTGATGGTAAGCTTAAGGATGATTCTCAACTCAAAGGTTGGTTGGACACTTTCGAAAGAGGCATACTAAGCCATCAGAGGTAGGACGGCCAATTCCTTTACTCCTTTCGTCATTTATCCCGGTAATACTACCGGGTATAAGGGATCTACAGCTAAGGTGGAATCAGAACCACGTTTTGGAGTAATTCACATCACACAGCAAGTTGTGTCAGAGTTAAAGGCCTTTGAAAATCTCCGCCGAGGCAGGTATTCAAAGATGGTAATCTATGCTATTATAAATCTTTGATCGTATTCCGTCTTCCTCTAAAACTTACGAACCAATTTGGATCCAGTTTTCGCAGTTTGAAAGTTTATGCACTAGCTTAAAATCTGCGATATATGTCTACTTGACAGGGGAACGGAGAAAAATTTAAGTTCGGTACACATGAGAAAACTTGAATTCGTTATGGAATACATGTATAAGGATCATCTGCGACCTGCGAGTTTACGACAATTTCTGTGCTTCATGTGATCGCTTACAATGGTTGCGCGCACGCGATCGACGAAGATTCTACACTCTACGCCTCCTTCACCACCTCATACACCTGAACACTCTCCCCTACCTTTATTCCAACACAGCACACTTAGGACTTTCCCATAATATTGACACCAGGTCTTTCAACTCAAATACACCAACCATATCCTCCCACAGCTCAGAAACCCTTGCCAATTCCTTCTCCATTTCAGCGATTGGATTGTGGAATGGTCGTCCCAAGAAACTCAGAATTACCGAAGAAATCGGTACGTTTAAGTACGCTTTTGAGAGAGCATTACCTGCCCCAGCACTAGTTGAACAACCTTTCCTTCCACTTATAACTTCCTTAGAATTACAGTAAGTTGTATTAATTTATACTGTTTTCACATATTTGTTCTGCCTCCAATTGCATTAGATTGTGCCTTTTTCACAAAGTTCACCAGACTTCATTAGTACAGTTTTTTTCATCATTCATTAGCATTAGTTTGTACCATTTACTTTCTTATTTAACAGTTAAATATCAATATTGTTACGAGTTTAATCAGTATTTTACTTATTAACTTAATCTAAGCAAATATCGAATTACAATCAATTAGATGGCTAAAGGCGGTAGTACCCCTGTCGCCCACGAGGAGCGCTGATGGCGCGTGAGTAACTGCATTCCGCGTTTGTTTTGTCGATAACTTTTTAAGGTACAAAGGTTGTTTTTCCATTACAAAAAACTAATAATGTTTATAACAAACTAATTTTAACAATCATTAGTTGAGGTGAACTTAAAATAATCTTGTTTGATATAAGTCTTCTGTGTAAAGAAGCAACGATAAAGGCATTAGGGAAACCATGGAGTAAAACTTTTGTTTTGAGGGTACGTACGCTGTCGCTGGTATGCGGTGCGTGTTGAGCACGTGAATTACGAGGTGAATTACGAGGTAGTTTAAAACATTTAATTGTGAAGAGAGGAAAATATAAAACGTCCATGGAAGTTTATATCAAGATGGACTTTATTGAGATTAGAATGTTCAAACAAGTTTATTATCATAAAATGAAGTGTTTTGTTGTTTTCTGCAGACCTGCAATCTTTGGCTGAACGTAGTTTACTATTTCGACCGGTGGCCAGGTGATGACTTTCCACAAAACCGGTGAAATAAAAAAAAATGTAATTTAACAGTAGATTTGTAGAACGTAACCAGAGAATAAAGTAAACTACGAATACAAAATCGACAAAGCCTTTGGTCAACCGACCTTGGTGACTGAACTAACAACATCTAATTTAAATAAAAGAAACATTTTTCATGAAGTCCGAACTGATCGTCTAAGGAGTGTCAAAATATCAGAAATTCGACATTGCTGTTTCCGTAAAATTCTTTCACATTTGTCTTTTTCCCTTTCATTTAAGTCATCTAAGGACTACGATTATGCACCTTCCTCTTCTGAATTTCCTTCCTCCGTCGCCAGTACATTTTCATTCTTTGGCTATCTCTTGTTTTTCTTCCTCTGAGAATACCCTCCTTTTCCTTCTTGGTTTTTCTTCAGTCAGAACCTACACCTCCGCAATTTTTCCTTTGAATAATTCGCTTTCTTCGATGTCTTCCATGCTGATTACACGTCTTTTCAGATTCTGATTGACTTTCTTCACCCAAGAAACTTGAGTCTTCCAGTTTTCTAGAAAGTTGAGTATTTTTTTGTCATTCATTCTCTCGATGTGTCTCTAGAAAGCTAATCTCCTTTTCTTAATTGTGTTTAACACCTTTTCAAACATATTGTGTAATTCTTGGTTCGATCTCAAACGGAAATTAAATTCTCTTCCTGCCAAGATCTTCCTTAGCAACTTTCTTCCTTTCTTTTCTACTTCTGTCACTCCCTTTCCGCCTAGTGTTTCTGCTGCGTGGCTTCACTAACGTACTACAGTGCTTGTATTTCGCCTGGTGGGAGAGTAATTTCGATTTGCATGTCTTCTGACGTTATTATATGTATTAATTGAGTTTATAAACAGTGTTTCGGCACTATTTGTTCTTCAGCTGTGGTATACCTCCTATTTTCTTAGTTACCAGTTCAATAGTATTACGAGATTAAGCAGTATTTTAGTTATAAACTTAATTTAAGAAAATGTGAAGTAAGAATTATATTGCTGTTAATTTGCGTAGAGCGTAAATTATGTTTTATAAACACCTGGTAAGATCTAAGAGAGGGCATTACCACCCTTCTCTTGCCAGACTAAAAACACATAAAAAAATATTAGTTGCCCACGTTCATGCATCACGTTCATGCATGATGTTATTGAGTTTAGCAGGATGGCAGCCCGCGCCCCCCGCAGTTCCGCAACCCGCAGCACGCCGTGACGGAGAGCGTCGCTGGCCGTGGGCGTCTCTGCTTCGCTCGTGACTCACGTGGACGCTGCGGACGGCGACGCTAAATTGGACGCTCCTCTCCGGTCCGCCATCGCCCCCAGATATTAGGTTACGCCATCGCCGACCATCACGCCTCCCCACACAAAGAAGCCAGCTGCTGCAAACCAACCTTATCCCATACCCGCACTTAATATGCTAGATACCAGCTTCAAAGCCTGTCGGAGATGACGTAGTGCTCCGGGAAGGCAATTTCTACGCAGCTGCTTAGCCAAAATGAATTTTTTTTAAAAAATTACACCCAACGCATTTCATCGTACCTTTCGCTGTAATATAAAGTTTCAGTTGTCATCCTGGTACAGGATCCGTTTCAACCAGACCACAAACTGCAGTAATAACCTCTATAATATGACGTCAGTGAAAGCAAAGAAACTTAAAAAAATAAACCTAAAAACTTACTTTAGGCCGCTTAATATTAGTTTTAACCCTGGTCTAGGCCACACAGATCGCGATCAATGAGAAACTACTTTCATCCGCATGAAGTAATGTTTTCAATAAGCTAATGCTCATGGAGACAAATTATTTTTTTTTAAATAAAATCTTAAATTACTCGCACCCTCTGCAGTAACATCAAATGTCTGTTGTCATTCTAATCTAGTCTAAATTTTAATCTAATCACAACTTCCTGTAACTTTGCTACTCGAAAATTGAGGCTTTCAAACACATATCTATGGACAAACAATTTAAGAAAGCATCTATATCGAACGAATATAAATAAATAAAAAGGCAATTAATATGTTAATTTTGAAATTCATTTCTTTGTGGATCCTTAACTAAAGAGATCTGTTATTAAATAACGCTCACAACCTATATCTCTGGCCGTTGTTAATCCAGCATCGCAGGCTAAGTGCCTCCGGTGGGGTACGGACATGGCTACGCTATGGCCAAGCTTAGCCTTTTATTAATATTGATGATGCTAAGTGCCGATTTGAGTCTTTACCAGTCCTTTGGTCTGGTCCAAATGCACTGATATTAACAAATTAAGGACAATTGTTGTGCATCTTACATGAATGTAACTTTTTCGTTGCGAAATCATTGTTACAAGCATCAACATAGCGATAAGTGCCCCAGAAACAATTGATATCAATGTACACCAATGGAAAATATTTTTTGTTTACTTTACTGAATCTCATGATTACCTGAAACAAAAGAACAATGTTTTATTTTATAACACATAATGTTTATTATTGTCTGTATTATTATTTGCTACAATTACTTAATTAGCTTACCTTTCATACATTTAATTAGGGGGTGCCTGTCTATTAATTCAACAGCAGCCAGTATATTTTACCATATTTTCAGCTTTATTTGCACTAACATAGATCTTAAATAATTTCTTATAATTTTTTGATTAATATTCCTAAAATATTACCAACATTTCGATTGTTATGATGTAAGCTGATTTCAGACAGAAGTTAGATTGTTTGCGGAGGACATTGTAACGTTCCTCAGGCCCAGCAATTTTTATAAAATGTTATTTTAAGAATTATGTATAGCCAGCTGGAGTTTATTAATTATGGTTTTGTATTTTATCATGCAATTAACTGTGAATATGTGCAAATGAACATTATTTTCTCGAGAGAAATGATGTAAGTGCTGTGTAATATGTTCAAGGACAGTATTATACATTAAACACTAACTAAACGTTTGTAATTTTAAGTGTTGATGCGAGCCACGATGTTTGGACGACAATTCTGAGTTTATGTTGATAATTTTGTGTATAAATACCAGTAAATATCTTTAATTTTCATTTCCGTGTGTTTCATGATTGTGAATGATTTTGTATTAATTCTGAAATGCGGTTTTGATTGTTGGCTACACTGTCGCCGTTCAAGAAACATCGGTTGGATGTCTCTGTGTTATTCTGGATATTTCTGTAGCGTCTATATAAGCAAGCGGCAGAGACAAGTGGTTAGTTTATAGGTAGTTGTCAGTCGTTGACGGAATTTTTGCTTGTGAGTTAATCGCTGGAATATCTGTATGTTTGTGCAGTAGTGTCCTTGGAAAAGTCTGATGATTTATATTAACTTAGTACAACACGGAAAAGTAAATACTGAGTTGAAAAGCGAATCGTCAGAGTTGTCACTTGATAGAACCATTTAAATAAGTAAAGAACAGTAATAATCATTACCTTTTGGGGGAAGGACAGCAACCTGTGGAGGACGAGGTAATCAAATGATATCATCGTAAAATGAAGAAATGATGGGTTGTTTAACTAACGAGTTTCCTATCAACATGATGTTACATATTACAGTTAAAACTGGAGAGGACTGTGAACTGCGATTAGCTGGCTTAGAATAGGATACCTATGTGGATGGGTTAGCATAGAATGATGTTGTTGTTGTTGTTTTTAGGGTTTTAGGGTGCGTCGACAACTGGGTCATTAGCGCCTTAGCATGGAATGAAGATAAATGCCAAAAAGAATCAGCTTAGTAGGTAACAAGATAGAAGAACGAATGTTTGGTGTGATTATAAAGTAGAGGAGAAATTGCTTGTTGACATAGTTTTGTGCAGAACCCTGGAATATCATTTTAAAGTAAACTAAATTCAGCAAACCACATTTCGGATAATCTATTGTAGGGAAACTGTGAAATTAAATAAATAGAATTCAGTTGCTATTTATTCACATATTTCTTCAATTTTGACTTGTATTAGTTTGTGCAGTAGGCCTACTCTTCTTCAGCCTTCACTAGTATTAGTTTATGCCACATAGTTGCTGATTCACCAGTTCACCATCCATCTTATTAAGATTTTAGTTATGAATTAATTGAAGTAAATGTTGTATACTGTAATCCTATATAGTGTTAATTAAGTTTTATAATCTCCTGGGATGATGTATGAGAGAGCCCTAATATTTCCAGGTCAAATAATCCTTAAAATAAGTAAGTTGTTATTGACACGTTTCATATTTTTCTATTCACTAGAGAGGTGGATGAGGTGATGGAATAGGATGAAAACATTGGTCGAACCGCTGCATAAGTGTGCTAGAGCAATATGCCACACGCATTATTACTGCTATCAAATGCAGGAGTTTCATGGAGTGCAAAGGAGGACAGCTACGTATATAATTTAATACAATACAAATCTGGTTATAGGCCATCTTTTTCAGTTTTTGATCATTAGATTTTAATAAAATTTCTGTCTAAAAACAACTGTTGATTTATTTCCATATGCGTTTCACCTTTATGGTGTGGGGCATCTTCAGTGGCTGTGAATTTATGTTTACATGTGTGTTATTACAATTTGTTCGAAATATTACAATTTATTATACACATATTTACACTGTACTTATAGGTATGGTTATGATCTTCACATGGCGGTCTGAAAGAGCACATTATACAGCTTTACAGATCTTCTTCTTTCCAGACTGCCATGTGAAGATCAGAACCATACCTGTCAGTACAATGTAAATATGTATATAATAATTTGTAATATTCCGAGCAAACTGTAATAACACACATGTAAACATAAATTCACATCCACTGAAGATGTCACACACCATAAGGGCGAAACGCGTATGAAAATAAATGAAAATAAATCAAGTTATTTTTAGACGGAAATTTTATTAAAATCTACTTTAATACAAATTACGGTATAATACAATTAATAACTCATATGATAAAGAAACCGAGTTCAGAATCGTAGAAGGTCAGGGGACTATTGAAGAGAGTTGTTGGAATGTATAAAACAAATATTGGAGATGAATTCTAGGTGGATATTACTAGAAGAATTAAGACTTGTCGGTCGAAGAGAAATCCAGCTTTTAATTTCTGGAATAAGAGAGTGGGAAAATGTTTATTTTGTAAATAAGGGAGCAGATAATTGAATAAATTACCAAGAGATAAGCTGAACATTCTACCTCAATCATTAAAAGAATTTTAAATAAAATTTCTTGAAATTTAAAAGTATATGTTAAAATAAATTGCCAATGGAGCACTTGCACCAGAGTAGATAATTAATTTTAAGTAGTTAACAATAGCAGATTGTGTGGCGCGACCTTGAGTCATTGTGAAAGTTCGAGAGTTTGTGTTTTCTTTGGCTGACTACCCGCATTGTCTTTCAGATAGTTCATTCCTGAACGTCCTTCCGCCTGCGCAAACCAGTGTTCGCAGAATTCTCTTCGCCACAATGTTATGCATTCTGAGTAGAACCTTTTCTCTTAATTCTCTCTTATAATACTTTGCTTTTTGTGTCTTAATCCTTTCGCAAGGAGTTTTATAAAGAAATCGTCATGTGATATACAAAAGATTTTGCTGGCTAGCAGACTCAATAGGAGACTAGTCCCCTGAAGAAGACAATAATCTATGGTCGAAACATCGGGAAGAGGGAGGAGTGTTTGGACGCAGCCGACATCTCACGAAGTTATTTATAACGTCACTTGATACAGTCTCCATGCGGGATGCTGCCATGTTGTTTTCTCCGGGGCAGTATAAGAATTATTGACCTTAAACTCGAAGAGTATAACTGTAGATCGTTGAAAAGGTTTCCATTAACAGTTATAAATTCATTACTATTACTTCTTTTTAGCACAAGCACAGACATATGGCTCCAGATCTTATGTCTGCTAGAACTCTACCATACATCTGAAATTTTTATTTGCTCGTCTGAGAAACAAGCACAGAAAAACTGCAATAAATTCTGATAAAGGTAAACAGAACTAAACTCTCAAAAACACACACAAGATATTATGAATTATCCAACCTAAGCTCTACTTAAAATGTCTCGTCATCCCTTCATAATTTTTCAACGTATCTTTGCGTCTCCTTGAGGAGAGTCTTGCAGTGAATCTGCCAGTGGTGATGTAACAGTTGGCATTACTGGACAGTCCAAGCACGCAAATGTTTCTGGCGACAGCGACCACTTATTCTCTTTTCAAAAATCTCCTCTCATTTGCTCTACGGAGTAGCAGAGCATTCTTTACATCTTGTGCCAACGTAAAAATTCATTTTCAATAATCTATCTTCTCCGCGTTTCTATTTCTCCTGGATTAAAAAACACGGAAGACGTAAATGTTTTGTAGATTTAAACACAGTTTAACTTTTTACGATTCCACGTTATTTCCCTAGTGACGTATGTCTGATTGCATCTGACAGATTTTCGTAAACACAAAGACTAAAAGTCGGAATTTAAAATTTGGCTCTCAAACAATGAAAATTTGGAAACTGTTGCCTTGCTGTAAATACAATTAATTAATCTCAAAAACCTGATTATCCTGAGAATTTTTTTTTTTTTTCACTTCATATATTTTGATGACATTTTTCAGAAGTTGGAAAAAAACCAAAATCACAGTTAATTCTTATCACGTAAACGCTTTACCTACAAAATTTATTAATTGAAGTACGATTTATCAGAGACTATCGGCAAAAGTGATATTATTAATCAACCAAATGTGATTATCACTCCTCAAAGGTGATGAACGGACAGATGCGATTCATGAGGAAAACAACTGGCTACACGTTACGATACAGGAAAAGATCTGATGAAAGCCTTAAAGAACTCGAAGGGAAACCAGTTCTTCAAACTGTGCAAAATGACAGAACGTCTTAAACAGACCACGTACTATGAACGAAGACGAGCCGGATCCCACGAAAAATCCTCAAATACCATCCCAGAAGCAGGAGAGATGTAGGAAGACCACCAAGAAGATGGATTGACACCGTATTAGTTCACCAGGCCAAACGCTGGATAGGGAGAAGAAGAAGAAGTTTATTAGCAGTGTATGTAATACGGTTAACGTTATTAAATTGTACTAAAAGGTTATTTCTAATTTTAAGATCTTGTAGAAATAGCGGCTAACTGTTTCCTATAAAAGTTACAGAGCAAAATTATTCGAAGGTAGTTTTAGATCTGTCAGATATGTAAACAACCAGTACAGGTTTTCCAGATGAACGGAAGAAGTTAAATTCACCGAGCAGTTTGTAACATTTCTTCACGGAAAAAATTATTTTTTTGCTACAAAGTTGACAACACTGTAGCGTATCTATTTTTCCGCAAACCATTTGTTCTGCGTCTTGAGGAGAAGCAGTATCTTGTGTAGAAATGTATCTCTACATTGTGAATTCTTCCTTTAGCTTGAACTACACGCACATCTCCTGGACGGTATGGGTTAAGAACAAGTTTAAATCAGAGTCGTGAAATAGGTCGGAAAGAAATAAAGAAGTTGGAAATGTGGATACCTCCACAACAGTTATCACGCTACAAACAAGGAATATCCCCTGTTGATGACTGGTGCATGCTTTTTTAGGCTTTATTTTTGAAGAAACCCGGATTATACTTCCATACTTTAAATTATCTTTTCCCTCATGGCTTTACATTTCGTAGACCTCAAGGTCAATAAAAGCGAAAGTGAACTGTGGTCTAAGAATGAGAAGCAGTTCGCCCGTAGTCTTTTAGAGTAATCATCCTGGCATTCATCTGGAGTGATATGGAGAAACCATGGAATAGGGCTGGCGATCTCAGATCGATTAATCGAAGAATCGATCTATTGAACCAAAAATAAATCGATTTTTTTTAAAAATCGATTGATATTTCTGAATCGATCCAGTGAATCAATATTTCACCCGTGAAAATCGAATCTGAAAAAGCACTTTCTACATGTAATGTACTTACACATGAAAGTTAGGGTTTAAACGAAGAATTGAAACACTATTTATCGCAAGTAGTTGTGCACCTGAGTATACTGGACAGATTGTTGTTCCTGATAAGCTTGGACATTGAGCACTGGGAACTGTAAACTATATAATTTCAAAACTGTTTTATGTAACCAACAAATTTGTGAATTAAAAGTCTTATGGTATACCAGATACTTTGATTTACTGTGAAAAAACTTTAATTAGCTTAAAAATGATAAAAGATCGATTATTATGGTGTCCTTTTTGTTTTCCATGATTGGAATTATATTGAAAATACGAACACGAAAACCAATTCGAAAAAAGAATCGATTTTTAGAAAATCGATCTTTTATACTACGATTTTTATGTGAATTGATTTATCAAATTTCGATTCGAATCGATTCAAGAATCGATCTTTTTCGGAAAGAATCGCCATCCCTACCATGGAAAAACCGGAATCAAGATATCCAGACGGGATGTTTACCCACGTTTCAGGGTCTCTTTTCAGCTAGGGCTGTTGATAAAACATCGATATATCGATATTTTTTTAAAAAATATCGATATTTATGAGTGACATTTTTTAGGACGATATATCGATATTGAAATCTGGATATCGGAATCCGATATTTTTTAAAAAAAAAACAAGTGGTTATTTTCCGTGTTCCTCGTAGAATATTCCAAGTTATTATTGGAGGGAAAACGATTACCTGTGTTGCACATGCAATACATTTTCATAGATAGAATTTTAAGAAACAATGAACGATACGAGCACATGGAGAAGCAGGGCCGCCGTAAGCGGGCGTGCAAGAAAGCATATTTTTTTTTTTTGTAGCTCAACAGCTGCTTCGGGCGGTCGGCGGCGACACTGGGGTAGGCAACAATGGGGGCGGCAATCTCACAGTTTTTTGACCCGTTTCGGAAATTTCCTAGATCCACCACTGGCTGTAGTTGCACAGGGGGCGGCATAATCGCTATTGCACGCGGGCGCTCAAACAGCTAGCGGCGGGCCTGTGGAGAAGTAAAAACGAAGGTAAAATAACTCATACAATATTCATTAGAATTCTTGCCTGGACATTTTGAAAAGTTTTTTTAAAATTTGTCTTCAATCAATGCAAAAGTATTAGCATTAAGAAACTAATCGTAATGTACCAGGTATGGGTAGGGTTGCCAGATAACCGGAAAATCCGGGAATGTCCCGGAATTTTGTGTCTGATCTTGTGTCCAGGAATTATGCGTTACTGTCCCGGAATTTCCGTATACAAGTTTTTTTCTCAAACTCAGTTAACCACGGTGGCCATGAGGCCAAGCCAAGTATCCCATGCTCGCAGCGGGAGGATGGAATGTCCCTTAATTCAGAAGAATTGAAACTGACAGGAAAATACTCTTTGAATTTTCTGAGACTTTGAAAATTCTAGATGCAGTTAATATTAACTCCCTTTATACAGATTTCACATGTCTGAAACGTGTTTTTCAGGTCCTTCCAACAGACTTTCCAAACGATAAAATCTGGGCCAATTTCTTTAGAACAAGCGTTTTTAATGATTTTGAATATTTTAAAAAAATAGTTGGTTTTGTTTTTTCAATTCCAACAAGCAATGACTTTTACGAGACAAGTTTTAGCCCGTTGAATAATTTATGAAATAAGAGCGGAACAGATGGATTCGATCAAGGCTGAACTGCAAACTCAATCAATTTTGAAGACTTGCTGAGAAATTTTATCAGTTTTGCAAAGCAGTGACGGAGAAATATTTATGAAAATGGCAAAATCTAGTAATAAATATTTTAAAACTAGTAGATTAAGATCTATTTTGATTAATGTTGATTTTGATTTAGCAAAAGAGAGATGCTATTTTTTTTTTATTTGTTGATAAAACCTGATGTTGATTTTCTGCCTAATTATAATTAATGAGCTAACAGAAGTGTTCAGTTTTTATTTAATATTTTTGAGATTTTGATTGATAATACCCGATGTTGATTTTGTACCAAAATAAAAAATTCCTAACGAGGTGGTCAATGTTTGTTTTAAGTTTAGTATTTTTCCTTTTGATTCATAATACCTGATGTTGACTTTCTACCATAGTTTAATTAATAAAGTTAAAAGAGGTGCTATATATACGTTAGATAGCATATTTACCTAAAATAGAATTTTTTATTAATTTGTAATTTTTTTCACTTTTTAAACATACCGCTAAATTCCTTTTTAGACCAAGAAATGTCCCGGAAATTATAAGCCTGTATCTGGCACTCCACAGTTAAATATTTTGCGCGAATTGGATACGCTTCTTGTTCCATACCAACAGAAGAATTGAGCAACAAAATTATGTCACAGCCAGTTTTGTTATATCACTTACGAATTTATTAATATAAGAAATTGAAAAAAAGAATCTACCACTTATGGATTGCCTTTACAAAGCGCTATGCTAAAAGCTTATTATTATAGATTGGTGCCTTTAAAAAACAATTTGTTAACGCCAAAGGAACTGCCTTGACAGTAGCGGCTCTAGGATTTTTCCAAGCCGGAGAAAAACTGAGATTGCCGCCTCTTCAAACATTGTTGCCAGCCAGATTCCGAGAATCGCCTCCTTGATTGTTGGCCAAACGCATTGATGCCACTTTAACTGTTTGCCAAACGCATTGTTCCTAGAATCTCAACTTTAAAAAATTGTATTATGGTAAAGCGTTACCCATTTGCGAAGCAATATCAAAGAAGGGGAAATTTTCAATTAATGTAGGGAGTTCTCCATTCATATTAGAAGAAACAACGGGAAAAACATCAGTTCATGCTCTTGAAAAGTATGTCCAATGAAGTTTCTGACATGAGTTTTGGTGCAAAATTTTACTTCATTCACCACCTTAGTTTGGAACTTTTTTGGATCTGAAACTCTTTTAAATGACTATGACATTCTCTCATCATAATTCTATGCAACATCCAGTTGTCCTAGAAAATGGTAATTTGGTACACATACTTGGTTTCATCCCCACGGTATAAGAAAAGTTCCTGTGTTTTTTTAATGCCAATCTAAAAGCTGAAACGTCTTAGAGAAAATTTGTAGGGTAATTGCTTTCTTCTTGATGAGGCTATATGCCTTAAATTTCAGTTTTGCACAAAGATCAGGAGCATAAAAAACACAATTAATTTTACTTTGTTACTACATTGAATTTGTAAGTTATTGGTAGACCTACACCGATGGTAACAATGCAGGCACGGTGTCGCTCGCACAGAACGAATCGGACTCCAGCCCGAGCCCGTTGTTTTACATGAGCGTGCGTTGTCGGGGAAAGTATTTTAACATGAAAATTGGATGTAAGCAGGAATATTGATAAATTCTGATACACAATCTTTGCTAAGGTGCAAACATTTGGTCCAAAAAAGTAAGAAGACTCAGAATAAGCTATCAACCTTCAAAAAGAAATTAAATTCCACATAAAACAATACTTGTAAAAAAAGTGACTTGGTCACTATGCAAACTTTGATAACAGAACATCAACCTAAATACATGCCTCTACAATGTTGCATTATTGAGCGTTTAAACTAACAAAAGCCAAGATTTCACTCCGTGCTCTTTCTGGATTCACAAGTCTTCGAGTAAATCATAAACATTCTGCCTTTCCTTGTAGTAAAGTAGTAGTATAATGGCTATATCACAATTTAAAAAAAAAGATTTATCCGTAACGTCATGAAAAACTATTTTTTTTTTCAGAAAATCAAAATTTGATTCAGAAAAATATCTCACAACTCTTCATCATTAAATAGCCACAAGACTTCGCCCTTTTTTAAAATGATTTGTTTTTGTAACATTGTTTTTATATAATATGGTCGATATATCGATACTTTTTCTTCGATATATCGAATCCGATATAAATATTTTTTTAAAATATCGATATATCGAAAATCCGATATTTTTTAAAATATCAACAGCCCTATTTTCAGCCAACCTAAGTTAGGGGGAAAGAGAAGGAATTCGGCCATAAGGAACCATCCCAACAATGCCAGTGGTACTAGAACAAGGGAAAGCTAACGTCAGGATGGCCATCTTCCCCCATTCCAAGAGACCGATAACGCTCTTCACTTAACTCGGTTGGAAGTGACTTGATTTTCTGTATATCCTCGGCTGTACGCATTTCGACTGCGAAAAGCAACTGACGTTTCGTTTACCGCGATTCTATTCGTATCTGTAAGTTTGGATGAAAGATATTCACAATAAAAACTACTGCTATGGTTTCGGTGGGGTGTCAAATAACATACAGTCCAGAGTTCCGGGGGTAAAATAGAGTGTGTTTCATTTTGATATGAAGTTGGGAAGCTGAGAAACTGAAGAAATAAGTTTCTACTTTTTGCTGAACGTGATTCGCGCTAAAACAACTGTTCGGATTTAATTACTTACGACAGTCAAAAAATGTTTATTGCGATTTCAACGTACGAGCGACAGCGATGGGTTATCTGTGACATCGGTTTAACAGAGAAGTCCACACTTTAACATCACACGAGAACGAAATTGTTGCAAAAAATAATCTGTGATGTAAGCCAAATAGTTTTCAGACTACATTTGTGTATGTTAGGCTAAAAGGTCGAAAACACTCATTGAGCGAAAAAAACGACCAAAACTTTATGTGGTTTCATGTAAATGGCCTGAACACGTGCCGAACTGTTTGTGTTCCCAACGAATCGGTCCAGGCTGCATTTAATAAACAGGATGATTATAATTAAAGCTTAAGTTTCAAAACGCTCTAAAAAACGAACCACTGATTAGAATGACGTTAAAATTGAACGGCGTATTATTGAAGAATGGGGAAAGAACATGAACCAAAAAAATATAGTTACAAATTTTAGCGACAGATGGCACTGTAAGCATCAGAATTTCGTCTACAAATGACAAATCGTAAAACATATCACGTCATATGGAAATGGGCTTCGTCTGTTCACATAATTTCCCACGGACAATCATTGTCCGCTTCCATACGAGCAAGAAATTCCAAAGCAAAACCCTCTCTTGCTGGCAGGTCAGAAGGAAACAACTCCTGCACATGGCATATTTTGTACGGATAGCATTGCAGGATGTTATGCACCGTGCTCACAGGCTGCCCAATGTTCGGGCAATTCTCCGTGCACTGCATGGTTGCACACCACCGCTCGACGCCTCCTGAACTGCTGTGGCCACTTCAACTACCGCCGAATCACATCTTTTCCTTCCTCTACCAGACTGCACATCAAACGAACCTGAATTTTCGAATTTTTTCATCATTTTCACCACACCCATGACAGTCATCGGTCCAACGCCTTTTTTCATAACCTTGAGGGTCCTGAACTTCTGCAGAGCTACTGGTGCAGAATTACCGTTCATGTTCTTTCCCCCTTCTTCAATAATACGCCGTTCAATTTTGACGTCATTCTAATCAGTGGTTCGTTTTTTTAGAGCGTTTTGAAACATTAAAAAAAAGAGCCATAACGCGTTGTTTTCAAGAAACCAGAACGCGTTGAAGTCGTTTTTTTTGTTTTTTGTTTTTTTTCGCTCAGTAGCATTTCTGTCATTGAGCCTGACATATTGCAGCTAACGAGAGTTGTTGCAAGCTGATGTAAAATTTGGGTTTCGTGTGTATGTAGATGAGAGAGGTCCCATCTGCTATACTGTACGCTTGAGTAATGTATACAGCGAGTGGAAATATTTAGTCTGCGCTCCGTGTAAGCCGGCCCCCGTCTCAAACGGTTGACTCCAGCGTTTCTGTTTCCTCTGCATTTAGAGCTCGTCGGCGACAAACTCATTAGGGTCACTGCTTTATATCACTGTCAGCGGGCGTAAACATGGTAGCATCACGTACTGCATGTTTCAGCAAACGTGTCGAGACATCACGCAAGTACTGATCAATTTAGATGCGGTTTTCACAGCTTGGAAACTTTAGGCTAGTTTAAAATCTATTGTATATTTTATGGGCATATGTGAATGTGAAACGGAGGAAGAAATGATAATTCGTTCGTAACGATAATAGATAGGCGCCATAGATCACACTGCATCTCCGATGAACACGCCTTTACGAGATACCCTCCAAAGATAGCGCTACTATACAGATAAACACTTCACCCTTTGGTTCCGTTTTTTTTTTTTTTTTTTTTTTTTTTGTTCTATGTAACTTTGTTTATTTTTTTCTAAATTAAAATTCTTTAGAATACAAGAAAAACATTACTCAAACTATTACATCAAACATTGAATTCTAATAAGCGAAACGAGATCGTGGAATTTAATCTATGATACAGATACTATGTTAAACATTTTTTTACTTGACACAATTCAAAACAGGGATTTAAATTCCCGATACACGCCAAGATTGTAGCTTTGCCTTTCTCCTCTCTTATCAGTCTAGGCTTTCAGTGAGGTACCGATGAACGCCATAATTGCACTCTAGAACAGAGACTGAGCAGTAAACAAGTATTAGAGGTGGTGGAACATTGTTGTTTTTTCAACAACGCGTTATGGGTCATTGATATCGAAGTCTTTAGAGCGGGAAGAGCACTGTGACAAGGTCTGGGAACCAGCATCCTCCGGAACGCCATGGCGCAACATTAACCGCTCACCCATCACGTTAGCTGGAAACGTCTTAAAGCAGTAACTCGTATGTACTCAACATTTCGTATTTGGTATCGTAGTTATGAGATTATACCAGATTACGCTGACTAGCGTTCATTAACGTGATTCTCATTTTAGAGCTCTTATAAATGACATATGGATCGGAAACATGGGCGATGAAGAAGAGGGACAAAAGGAGGATACAAGCTATGAAAATGAAATTTCAGAGGAGTAGAGTAGAAGTAACGAGACAGCATAGAAAGAAGTATGAGAACATCAGGGATATGATTAAGTAAAAACCGTTACTGCAAAAAACAGAGGAATCAAGGTTTCAGTGGTGTGGCCATGTGAATGGGAGAGCAGAAGATGCGAAGAAAGTTGCTGGACATGGAGCAGAAAGGTAAAAGGCCCAGAGGAATACCGAGGGTCATATGGGTGAAATAAGTTGAAAAGTGTGTTGAAGATAGAGGAGGTAGAAGAAGAGAGATGGTGGATGAAGAGGAAGCGTTGGAGAGGCTGACAGTAGAAGAAGAGAGATGGTGGATGAAAAGGATGCGTTGGAGAGGCTGACAGTAGAAGAAGAGAGATGGTGGATGAAAAGGAAACGTTGGAGAGGCTGACAGTAGAAGAAGTGAGATGGTGGATGAAAAGGAAGCGTTGGAGAGGCTGACAGTAGAAGAAGAGAGATGTTGGATGAACAGGAAGCGTTGGAGAGGCTGACAGTAGAAGAAGAGAGATGGTGGATGAAAAGGAACCGTTGGAGAGGCTGACAGTAGAAGAAGAGAGATGGTGGATGAAAAGGATGCGTTGGAGAGGCTGACAGTAGAAGAAGAGAGATGGTGTATGAAAAGGAAGTGTTGGAGAGGCTGACAGTAGAAGAAGAGAGATGGTGGATGAAAAGGAAGCTTTGGAGAGGCTGACAGTAGAAGAAGAGAGATGGTGGATGAAAAGGAAGCGTTGGAGAGGCTGACAGTAGAAGAAGAGAGATGGTGGATGAAAAGGAAACGTTGGAGAGGCTGACAGTAGAAGAAGTGAGATGGTGGATGAAAAGGAAGCGTTGGAGAGGCTGACAGTAGAAAAAGAGAGATGTTGGATGAACAGGAAGCGTTGGAGAGGCTGACAGTAGAAGAAGAGAGATGGTGGATGAAAAGGAAGCGTTGGAGAGGCTGACAGTAGAAGAAGAGAGATGGTGGATGAAAAGGATGCGTTGGAGAGGCTGACAGTAGAAGAAGAGAGATGGTGGATGAAAAGGAAGTGTTGGAGAGGCTGACAGTAGAAGAAGAGAGATGGTGGATGAAAAGGAAGCTTTGGAGAGGCTGACAGTAGAAGAAGAGAGATGGTGGATGAAAAGGAAGCGTTGGAGAGGCTGACAGTAGAAGAAGAGAGATGGTGGATGAACAGGAAGCGTTGTAGAGGCTGACAGTAGAAGAAGAGAGATGGTGGATGAACAGGAAGCGATGGGGAGTCTTCAGCTGCAAGCAGACCCGGCCAGTGGTTGGAAGCTGCTCAAGATGATGATGATGATGATGATGATGATGATGATGATGATGATGGTTGCACTCATTCGTCCGGTTGTCTGTATGTTTGTTAGTCTCTCACGCCTTCATAACGTTCGAACTCTTATATGTAGAAATGTTAACTACGCATAACTGATAGTGCATGTTTAACAATATGGCTCGAAGAATGGTAACTTAATGAATATTCCGCAGCTAATAATATGCATTTGAAAATGATTATTTTAGGACTAGTCCCTGATTAATAATACGTTTCTGAGAATGTTTATCTTAGGAATAATCCGTATTTAATAATATGCATCCGAGAATGGTTATATTAGGGATAGCCCGTGTTTCATAATATGCCTCTAGGAATGGTTCTGCTAGGGATAGTCCGTATTTACTAATAAGCCTTTGCGGAAGGTTATGTTACTAATAGTCCGTATTTACTAACATGCCTCTCAGAATGGTTATTTCAGCAATAAACCGTGTTTAATAATATGGCTCTGAGAATGGTTATGTTACGAATTTTCCGTATTTCATAATGTTTCTGTGAGAATGGTTATGTTATGAATATTCAATGTTCAATTATGTTTATATTTTACGATTATTGCGTATTTAATAATATGCCTTAGAGAATGATTATGTTAGGAACAGTTCATCGCAATAATATGATTTTGAGAAAAGTTATGTTAAGAATACTTCGTATTTAATAATATGCCTCTGAGAATGGGTTTCTTTTATTACTTATGGCTTTACGCCTTGTCGACATCGAGGTCATTATAGGCGAGACGGGACTGGGGACAACGAACGGGAAGGAATTCGGCCGTGGTCTTTAGAAGGAAGCATCCCCGCATTCGCCTGGAGTCATTTGGAGAAACCATGGAAAACCCAAATCTGGATGCCCGGATGGGGATTCGAGCCGCCGCCCTCCCGAATGCGAGGCCAGAACGTTAACCATTCACCCACCGGCAATGTTAGGAATAGTCCATGTTCAATAATATGATTTTGAGAATAGTTATATTATCAATAGTCCGTGTGTAATAATGTGCCTTGGAGAACAGATTATTGTGCGGAGACCACCTGTTTGCACGGTGCAGGGAATCCCCAGTCGCCTGCCAAAGCCACCTGTGGTCGGTTCGATCGGTGAGCCTTATTTCTGTCGTGCCGAAGCTCGTTTTGTTTTGTATCGGGCGTCGAGGCACGTGAGGTGCCAAGTTCACAGGCCTCAGGGATGTACAACCACACCGCCACTCCAACACGTGTAAGGGTGTATATGAAACGAATATTTATTTAAATTTTTCTTCTTCCATTTTTTAAAAAATTCAACGTACTCTCTTTAATTGAAGAACTATTGCTGTTTTTACTTTCTGCCTAAGAGATAATTTAGAGAAATAATTATTCAATTTTAATATTGGGACATTTTCGTTGATATTGTTGTTTCTGTTGTAAATACAATCATTTACTAGTATTGGGGAACAATGTTACTGCCAACATTGATTTCTTACTTGCGTGGCTGTTCACACGTAGCTTCGAAATTAATTAGATGCTCGGTGATCCAAAGCATTTTTAATCTTCTTCGCCACCTTTTTCCAGCATTAGGGATCTGCTTCATTATTGGCAGTGTTTAAATTGTAGTTTTGGTTTTACGGCCGCATGCTGTTGCTGGCACCAAGCATTTTATACACACAGCCACAGTGGTATGTCCAAGGCATTTTTAATACCACTACCTAAATGCTGATTATTAAAACAAACAGCACAAGCAAAACGGACTTGAGGTGGGAAGTCTTAAAGAACCTCACATGAGAGAAAAATTTGCTGAAATAACTTTGAAAGGAATTCAACAGGGGAAGAATAGAATGCATTGAAGAGGGAAACTGAATCTTTTAAGTAAACTGTAGGTATTCAGAAGAATGCTGGTATAAAACCTTGTATCACAGACGAAATTTCGAAGCTGATAGATCAGAGAAGTATGAACAAAATTGTTCAGGTTGAAGCAGAAAGAGGGCAGTACTGATATTTCAATAACCAAATAAACAGGAAATGTAAAAAAAAGGAAAGAAATTGGCCGCAGAGCTGTGAAGAAGTACAAAAGGAAATGATTGTAGGTAAAGTAAGTATGGTCTGTGCAGGGATCAAACTGAATTTTGTTTAAATGGATAAAAATGTATAAAGGCAGAACTAACGGCGAAACTGTATAACGGAGATAATTAGAACGGAAATATGATGAAAAGAGAAACGATATGGCCATTGATGATTTAGAAGATCCTGTTTTAAGGGTATAGTTTGACTAGATTCGAAAGATTAGACTAAAATAAGGCCGTTGCAATTTATTAGTTACTGCGGTAGGGTCTACTTTAAAAATCTCAAGCAGAAGAAGGAATCCATAGATTAGCCAAACTGATAAAAAAAAAACTACGAAACAGGACATATTGTAGAAAATGTTAAAATATCATCTTCATACTGCGGAAGAAAGCAAAGCTGACAGATGTGAAAATTCTGTCAACATTAAAATGACCAGTTTCAGTGATTTGAAATGAACTCGTGGGACATGATGGGTGCCTGCAACCCGCTACACATGCAGGGACATTGTCTTAAGACGTTGCGGCACATCCCAACAGTAGTTAATATCAGAGAGGTTTTTAATCATCACAGTTTAGCCCGTTTACTTTCATTGTACTACTGAAGCGCCTCTAGTCCGTATCGTCTACTCCCTGTTTACTAGAAGCATGAATTGTTGGTGTTAATATTCAATCACTCACTGTCAGGTTGTAAGATCTTGATGTTGCTGAAGTTTTGGAATCGGTAGCATCGGTGTTCATGTAACTGTTTAAAAGTTGTTCAGTTCCTTCGGTAATCAATTACTACCAGCCTCATCGCCTTGGTAGCTAAATGTCCTATATTTCCTGGATCCAGCTCAAACAGTGTAAGGTATTGTCACCATCTGATATTTGGCCAACAATGCAGAAGATATTGTGGGGCACATTTCATAATTGCCAGAATTTTTTACAAATCCAGAATTACCAGAATTTTTTACAAATCTTCCAGAGGTTATGGAATGAGGACATACAACACTGTTGATAAAGATTGGGGACGATAGTAGGTTCAAAGTTGTACAGAAGGAACTGCACCGATTTATGCGCGGTTTTTTTCAAAATTGTCCGCATTATCTGGAGAAGGTTTAAACCTACGGTATTAACATTTTCGAGCGGAGAAAGAAAGTAACACTAAATAGACAAAATAGATTACATCTATATTTTTATGAAATAAAATGTTCAAATGTGTGTCTGCTATGCGTGTTAAATTACAAAACGATTCTTCTGCAGTATATTTTGCAACAATATTATTGGATATTGGAAATGGGAAAATTATTTCATGGACAACTATACGAAAACCGAGGTATTTCTTTGCATATATGCGAAATGAAATCCCCAAAACATCTTATTCAAGATAAGTGCAATGAACTTTGAATTTAATAAAACCGTAATTACAATTTAAATAATCCAAAACATAAAAATAATAATGTATATGTAAACATTTAATTTTAACAGAAGTTAATATTAGTTGTGTTCATGTAATCTATATGTACAGTGTACAGTCAAATCTAGCAACTTCAAAGCATTGCCGTGTCAGCTGGCTCCGTACAAAGTGCGATCAAGTTTTAATTTCTTCTTCCTTTCATCCTCAGACATTCAACAAGGTTAACAAACTGTACTTAAGAAACATTCACCACACCGTCTTCATAACAACACTGGACTCACGGAGGGAAGAAACAGGTCTTTCCGCCTCTGTACCATTTGGCTTGATAGAACGTAGTCTTCAGAAGTGCACCATTGGAAAATTAACCTTCTGTCTCGACAAGTTTCACTCTGAACAGTTGCAGCAGTTTGAAAGATCGCTGCCAGTAAAAGAATATAAAACGATGAATACCACACATGTGAATTTGAGATATTACTGCACTTAGTTCAGTAATTGTGTATGAAAAAATCTTATTCAATAGCAGTGCTTAGTTTTTAAGTAGATGATTAAAAATAATCACTGTCACTCGTCATTAACAGTGTTCCCGTCCCCTGCTCTGACTCTTCCCGTAGCAGCTGTTCTGCTTGCGTGTCAGGTGTATTTTCGGAGTCTCACGCCAACCTTCCTGACATACCTTCCCCTGGAATAGGTATAAATGAAACTTAATACTTTCTCCTCCTCCAAGCAATGCCAAGATGGAGAAAAGATCTGATCGGCGAACGGACAGCACAGGGTGAATAGAGACCTGGTTCTTGACACTAACAGATCTAGGAAAGAGGCAGTGAGATACAGATTTTATAAGCCATTGCCCTCGCATAATGCAAAGGCAGAGGCTAGATTTTCCTAAAATTTTCTATATTCTTTTGATGAAGCAGTTTTCATTCTTAATGCTACTAGATTTTTATTATTGTTATTAATCACCGATTTATCTAAGGATGAAGAAATTATTAGGAATTTTAAATTTAGCTCAATTAACAGTTCCTTCATATATTTGTATCCGTGGTTTGCTGCTTTATTGAGTGTTCGATCTATTTAATTTACAAAAATACATTCACAGTTCAACATTGTTAGCTGGGAACTTTAACGTTCAAGTAGTTCATTCAATACTTTTAACCATTAGACAAAACTAGTACTATAACGTCGAAATGAAATACTTATGTACAAAAGTATACGTCGACACTTTCAATAGTTCAATATATATAACAGCTATCGGTTATGGTAACTATTAATAAAAGGCAATAAGACAGAACAAGTAACCTCTGTCAAATACTTAGGCACTGTTATGGATGAGCAATGTGATAGCAAGAAAGAAATCAAATCGAGAATAGATCAGGCCAGGAGACAATTTATCAGCATGATTTTTTTCATAAGATCGGATCTTAGTCTGAAACTGAAAATTCGAATGATTCGTTGCCATGTGTTCTACATTTTTCTCTGTAGGTGTGAAAGCTGGACCCTTGACCAAAATCTAGAAAAAGAATTGATGCTTTTGAAATGTATCTGTATCGTCGTTTCTTAAGCATACCTTGGGTGCTGAAACACTGAAGTACTTCATCGGTTGGAGAAGCATAAAGAACTGCTTCTTACTATAAAGCAAAGGAAAACCCAATATTTAGACACATTGTGAGAGGCGAGAGGTAAAAGCTATTCCAACTCATCAATGAAGGGAAGATACAGGGGAAGAGTTCAGTTGGAAGGAGACTGAATTCGTGGCTGAAGGACATTCGGAGATGGTACAACTGCTTATGAGAAGCTTCCTATGCTGCAATGTCAAGTCCAGAGATTGCTACGAGCACCGCCAAACTCCGATAGGAGAGGGCGCCTTAAGAAGAAGAAGTTACAGTAATGGTTGATAAAAGCACACAAAGAAAGCTCTTTTAGACACAACAAATCGCTCTTCTAATGGAGCTGCGTGCTAAACTGAATTTTGTATGTAAGATACAAAATATTGTTTATCTGTTTGGTTTGTCTGACACGTATTGTTTGTAAGTAAATGGCTAGTGCGAGTGCGTGTTACGTAAGCAAGGAAAAGAAATGACATAAAGAAATACTGTGTTAGAACTTGTGGACTACGTTTGAGAAAGGCAGAGAGGAGATTGTAGCGTATTAAATACTATAAACAAACGTGCTTTAACTCTAATTAATCTCTCTGAGTGACAACGAAACTAACTATAAACAGTCCATAGATAAGGTGTAACTGCTTGTTCACAGATAAAACATATTGCTCTTAATCTCCATGGAGGAAAGAAATATATGGAAAGGAAATACAGCTTATTCTGTGACGCCGCCACTAAACTCTCGGCTGATACTGCGCATGCGCGGCGGCGGCCATATTACGTATCCATACAATTGCTATTTGGAGACAGCATATCCCGAAAACTAAGCAAGATATCAAAAAATTTTATTCTTTATTTTCGATTTTTTTTTCGTCGTGTTACATAAGAATCCATCATCAAATTTGACTTTTTGCGAAATTTTTCTTCTGCATTTCAACTCAATTTTGAGAGCTAGGCAAGGCTAGGCAAGATATAGGAAAATTTTAATTCTTTATTTTTTATTTGTCTCGTCTCTTTAAATACGAATCCATCATCAAATTTCATTTTGACCAATTGTTTCTTCTGAATTTCAACCAAAAACATCTCACATTTGAGACAAAATTTCTCGAAAACTAAGCAGGATATCAAAAAATTTAATTCTTAATTTTTTATTTGTCTCGTCGAGTTACATAATAATCCATCATTGCGGCGTCACGTTTATCCTAGAGTCCCTTTGAGGTTATTGCTCATATTCCCTCTGTCTGTATGGATAGGTAATATGGCGGCCACGCCTCCCCACTCCTCTCCCCCTGGCGTCACTTCAATGCGTGGAGAACGTCCCTTGCGTCGTCTCCATATATTTCTATCCTCCATGTTAATCTCCGACAGAGATAACCAGTTTTAACGATCCTTTTAAGACAAATGATTTTTATTGGTTGGCTATTTCACAGAGGTGATTTATATATAAGCTAATAGGTAGAAAAGATGTAGCTTCAGCTGTCTCTCTTTACTGAATACGTTACAACTTCCGGGATTGATTTACTAGCGTTCTTGCTAAAACTTCATTTTCTCTCGCGCGTAAGGTGGTTTGTCATATTATTTTTACTTTTGTCCTCCGGCCAACAATCCCGGGGCTTCAGACATATTTACCCCATTACTTTCTTCGGTTCGCCGAGCTCGGAACATGAACAACACTCTTTGTTCAGATCTAATTAAACCTCTGTTTATGATAAACTCACAGGGAAAAGTAAGAGAAAAGAAAGAGAGCCGGTAATTCTCGGTTGTTGATGTTTTTGAAAGTATCTGATTTTCGATGTATCGATATTTTCATATGTATCGATATACGAAATCGATATATCGAAATAAAATATCTATATTTTGATGTATTGAATCTATTTTTTTCAAATAATAGGTCACTCCACGAATGACGTATTCAGTTTCTTAATTAAGCGTATTTACAAAGCAACTCAAACGACGAATAAATGAAATATTAGGTTACTGTAATTTCAGAAATTTTGAATAAATAAAGATAGAAATACTCGTTATTTATAACTTCTGCAGAGATTATTAAGGACCAGAAGATTCTCGGTGAAAATCGCTCAGATGTTAGAGATGTTGCAGAAGAAATAAAATATTTTAAAGCTATTTCTGACAGTACAGAAATAAAATGCATACTATATATCCAGAATTTTAGGGCATTTCATGATCTTTAAACATTCGGCTGAACGAAATGTTGTTTTAATTCAGAAGGCATTGTATAAAAACTTGCGCCAGAAACATAATTTGGAATATTTTTCAAGTACATGTATTTATGTCTATCCCAAAGAGATGACATTGTATCTTCTGCACTACGTTAAGTTCGTACATTGGGTAAAATATTTCTCCGTATTTTATTCTGTACAATAATGTCTTGACATATTGGATAGTGCAGTAGAAAAATCCAGCATGGAAAGCAATTTTTTGAAGCGGGAATCTAAGATGGTTGCTTTGATTCTAAATCCACCAATATCATTAATTTTTCAACAAAATGTTTTGTACCGACTATCCAATAGAAGTAAATGGTCTGTTGAGTCAATTTCTTGTCTTAATAAATTCATTAGTATTGTAAATAAATAGACTGTGACATTTTTCGGTACCCAGTTCTTCTGTTGCTATTTTAAATGGGCCAAGAGGTGTAACCAAACCGCGCTAAATATTCAACTGTAAAGTAGCTATCATATCTAGTACATTATAATTAATTCCTAATCCTAATACTCTTTGCGACAGTTAAAAACTTTCCGTGATGTTCAAACAAGAATTCCAAGGAATGGTAACTGTTTGAATTAGCATTAATATTTGACCCCTTTCTTTCCTTCTGCTTGTTGCTCAGATTGTCTATGAGAATCGTTAACTGAGTGTTTAAAATATTACGCCGATCAAAAAGTAAGGTGAAACTGTTTATAAAATGTAAATTCTTTATTTATTCTTCCAAATCAATTTCATCCCCTTCAAAGTAATCCCCGTCCGATAAAACGCACTTTTTCCAACGTTTTTTCCAGTCCTCGAAACAGTCGGAATAGTCTTTTTCCTGTATAGCTTTCAAGACCTTCTTCGATTCGGTTTTTATCTCTTCAATCGTGTCAAAACGGCGTCCCTGCTTTGGCCTTTTGAGTTTGCTGAATAGCCAAAAGTCGCACGGAGCCAAATCAGGCGAATTACGGTGGTTGCGGAACGATATGAGTCGAGTTTTTGGCAAAAGAGTCGCGAAGAATCAATGCAGTATGACATCGTGCATTATCGTGATGAAGGAACCAAGAGTTGTTCGCCCATAATTCCGGCCGTTTCAGACGAATAGCTTCACGCAAACGACGCATAACGCTCAAATAATATTCTTTGTTGACAGATTGGCCCGGCGGAAGAAATTCATAGTGCACCACACCACGATAATCAAAGAAAACTGTCAACATGACCTTGATTTTCGATCGACTTTGCCGTGGTTTTTTCGGTCTTGCTTCACCTTTTGCACGATATTCGCTGGATTGGTCGGTGGTTTCAGGGTCATATGCGTAAATCCAAGTCTCGTCTCCAGTAATGATGCATTTCAAGTGGTCCTGATAGTCAGACAGCAAAGTTTCACTCACATTAACGCGATGCTTTTTTTCCATAAAATTGAGCGATTTTGGCACCAATCTAGACTTGAAACGTTTGAGACACAAAAAATTCTTCAAAATGGTTTGGGCTGAGCCAAATGATATTCCAACACTATCAGCGAGTTCTCTAATTGTCAATCGACGATTTTCAAGCACAAAATCGCTGATTTTTTGGACGTGGCCCTCGTCGGTAGACGTTGACGGTCGTCCAGAGCGCGGTTCGTCTTTAACACGTTCTCGGTCTGCTTTGAACTCGTTGTACCACTTGTAAACGTTTTTTTTGCGTCATTGTTTGATCACCAAAGGCCTTCCGCAACATTTTCAACGTGTCCGCACAAGAATATTCGTTCCGAAAACAAAATTTGATGCAAGTTCTTTGCTCAACAAAATCACCCATTGTAAAAATCGAAAAATTCACTTTTGGTTGTAAACAAAACCACGTGTAACTCGGAGATAATTAAACCTTTGACAAACAGACGCTTGGCAAATGTAACAGACAGTCCTACCAACATAGGAAAAAAAATTTACCTGCTTCCCTAATGCCCGGGAGTTTTAAATGACAATTTCACCCTACTTTTTGATCCATGTGGTATGTCATTTGTAGATTTTATTTGATCAGTCAGATCTGAAAAATTTGATTTTTTTTATAAAAAATCCATTTATGATTAGATTTATTGTAATTGCAACAAATGGAAGGCTTTTGTTTCCCCCCAAATGCATCACGTTGCTAGTATTATCGATAGAGAAATTTAGAATTTGTGCTTTATTAATATGATACTAGTTATGTTTTCAAAGTATTATAACAATGACGACGGCGATAACCAAATTTCAGTATAGATACATTATCCAATAACATATCAGCCATAAATATCGATATTTGCAAAAAGTGATATCGATATCCTAACAGTTCTATTTCGATATTAGCACACATATAATTTAAGAATAACCTACCAATCGAGGGGTTAAGATTAACATTTATAGGCACTTGCTTTGCGGGATTAGCGTTGCGTCAGTAATGTTGCTGCAGGCAACGTTTCGGCATCCAAACTGGGGACTACTTCACGAATATTTCGAGGTGATTTATCCTCCGCTGACTGCTGGTAAAGCCAACACGTCGTTCGCCTGCATACTATGCGGATTGTTTTGGTTTTTCCGCCATAGAGACTGTTGCCTTTCCGGCAGCAAGTGTCAACTGTTCCAGAGATATTGTTGTCGTTGTAGATCGTGGACTGCATTTGTTCCCGAATTTATGCTTTCACATCTTACGTAAACCATAGCCGCCACCTTTACTGAAGTTCTTCAGGTGTTTAAAAATTTCTATCCATTCCCTGATTTATCTTGTAGGAAATCCTTCGGTTGTGTTGTGATTTTTGTCTTCTATCATTTAAATATGGCCTTCCTCTCCCTGGTAATGTGTCACAGCTAATTCGGTCATTTGCTCGAGTATTGTAAGAGTCATATGGTGACCGCTCGGAAATTTTCACCAGCATACTCCTGTCCAGAATCGCATGGAATCTTGTACACTCCATTTGCTTGAAATGATGCTCATCCACCCTTTGCTGATTTTAAAATGCCTCTCTCCCACAGGCATACATGCGAACGACTAGTTGGTGTAAGCAGCCGTCAGCAGGGAATAAAACAGCTCAAAATAGTCCTGAGGAAGGCTACAAGTTTGGTGCCGAAACGTTGGCACTACCAACATTATTTACTCACCGCTAACCACGCAAAGTAAGTGGTATTTTACAAACACGACGCCTGATTAAGCCATCAAATTTTTATATTACATCCGTAACATGTTTTCCTGGGTGAGTTCGCGAACGTAATGTACCAGACCTCGTACGTCCAACTTGATTGACAGCTATGTCTTCCTACTTGGCGTAGGAGCAGCACCCACCATGATAGAAAGGCAAAATGCCAGGCTGTGAATCCCAGGGTAAGTCTGTCAGCTTAAGAGTTAAGCTGTTTCCCGCCCGCACTTTACGCGAGATAACTGTGCTTTCTTGACACTATCATTCATTGCAAAGGAGAAGACTTTTCGTAATATATTTAGCCAGACTGCAGTGGAGTATCTTGTGGTCCATTTTGCGTGAGTTATAGTGACAATGTAGAGTGCTGGACGCTCTGTTTTACACTCTGTTGATGCTGGTGTGGACGTATTTACTGCGATGTCCCTGCCTAACTTGTTGGGCCACCCAGCTGATACAGTGTCTAGCTATTCCTAGAGCCGCTCACTCTCAG
Organism: Vandiemenella viatica; assembly: GCA_031002005.1. Lineage (NCBI taxonomy): Eukaryota > Metazoa > Arthropoda > Insecta > Orthoptera > Morabidae > Vandiemenella > Vandiemenella viatica. The sequence goes on along the minus strand of JARYHS010012519.1, from coordinate 211,321,326 downwards.
CTCTTACACAATCCAGTCTATTACACAATTCTATCTCCCTGTGATGCCCAGAACACTTCGCCTCTAAACTGAGTCGAGAATCGTTTTATTTTTGTTGGTCTTCTTCTCGTGTCGATGACAGCATCAGATATGTGGTAGTTTTTCCGCCAATGCGATGGCTTTGTCAGTAGCTGATTGGAGGTCAAATTGATATACATTCATTCCGATTCGTGGACAAGGCGGCATCTGTACCATGTTTTCTCTCTCCCCGCGCGAACATGTGGTATCTGGCTGTTCTCCCAGGTATCCCCAAGTGGCAAGAGTATCTTTACAACGGTAAACTCTAACTCGAAGCCTGTTTAACGACTTCCATATGGGCCGTGGTTGTTCAGACCCAGATGGTAGACTCTCTTTTGGCTTGATCCACTCAAAATCATGTTGCGTTCTCTTCTCCCAAGCCAATATTTTTTCATTGCTTGGTGCTCCAATTATTGACTCAGAAGTCCGCATGAAGCTTGATCGGGACTTTCGATGGCGCTGGTGTAGAGGGTGTCTTCGTACATTCTAAGCCTTGCCACGCTGGTGGCAACTTCCCGGCGTATGTCTCCAGGGGCGATGCCAGCTAGTAGCACCACTTTCCCAACAGGCAATGGTCTGAGACAACCTGTGGAGCGCATCGTCTACTGTCTCAGCATGACTTGATTTTTGCCATACAGGACATGCATACTCTGCTGCGGAGTAGCATAATGCTAAAGCAGAGGTGCGGATGATACTTCGGTTAGCTCCCCAGCTAGATCCGGTCATCTTGCTTAAGATATTAAGATTTTTATTGGTGAAAACCTCATTAAAACGTCATTTCTCTCGTCGTTAGAGAGCAAAGAGATGGTAGTATGTTAAAATACGTCAGTTTGGATAGATCTTTTCAACTGTAATATTACTGAGGTTTGAATAACTATGTAATAAGCGATAAAATACAAAAAGTAGTAATTCTGGATTTCCAGAAGACATCGACTCAAAGTATCCAGATTTCCTTTTACGGTGGTGATGTTTTTTTTTTTTTTTTTGTATAGATAATTGTAATTTATTTCCAGATTCCTGTTGTAATGACCCAGTCTTTACTAACTACTAAAGCAAGAAAGGGAGGAATTTTGAAGTACCGCTCTGTGAGGATTCCATAAATACATATATTTTTTGTTTTAAGTCCAGTTTTGGTCTTCTACCTAAAAGATAGCTGTGCCTATCTCTTGTAACATTCCAGATGATTGGCTGCAGAAACTTTAGTAGCATCTAAAGTTTAGTAAACAAAATTATTATTTGCGAATGGACCCTATCGGATCAAAGCCTTCATTCTCGTCAAGGCCTGTGATTGAGAATTTGTCCAATGTTTCCACCGAGTTAGAACTAGGAATTGTCAATTCCTGGAACGATGGAAGAGCTTATGTGTTACCAAATGTCTGCGATTCTTGTGAATTATGTTGTCTTTGATATTAGCATTTTTTTTAAACTTGTAATTTATAAGGCCGAGATTTATAAAGATGTATTCTTGAAATAATTCTTATTTCTTAGCAGCACATATGCTTTCGCTGATGATCTTTTGTAGCTCGTGGATGGTAGTTCAACAGAAGAAACTGAAAACAACTCTAATATTGCACTGCAGTTTTTCAGCATGTGACGCGGGTTCGAATCCCCGTCCGGGCATCCACATTTGGGTTTTCTATGGTTTCCCCAAATCACTCCAGGCGAATGCCGGGATGCATCCTTCAAAAAGGCCATGGCCGAATTCCTTGCCGTTCCTTGTCCCCAGTCCGATCCTGCCTCTAATGACCTTAGGGGTCGACGAGATGTAATGCCGTAATTTAAAAAAAAAGGACGAGCAGTGGGTGTCGTAAATAAAATCATTAATATCGAACAACAAATTTTTACTATTTCAATACTTACAGTGAGATTATTCTAATATTTTCATTGGCTATTCAGAAAGTGTGTGAGCAGGAGGTTTACAAAAAGCAAAACCAAAAAAGAGTATCAGACTACGCCTACAAGGGATATTACCGAGTTCTGTAGGAACATACCGAACCGTAATGACGAATGTACTAACCATTGCCATTGATTGGTATCTGGCCTCTGGACATCGAAGTGGTGAGACAAGATGGCACATACTGAATCGGAAAAGGGAGACAGTAAAAGGTTACGGAATTTAATGTTGTGGAATAACATCGGATAGGAAGCCGAGCGACGAAAACATATGTTTCACTGTACAGAGGAGAGGTTAAGGATGAACTACCTTCAACCCTCTGTGGGATTACTGATCACAGGCCGTACAATAGTCTCATTTTTAAACTTTTCTCCGGTCTTCCAGTCGTGTATAAAAGTCGCAATTCGAAGGAGTCTATCTCTGCTCTCGTTTTAAAACAAAGGTATGGTTTAATAACTACGCGGTGCCGCAGAAACGACGAAAGACAAAAGCCGACCCAGCGCGATGACGTCATGCACTCCTCTGCTCCTTACCGACGCGAAGCTGCTTCAACAGTTTGATAGCCGGGTTCCAAGCCACACTAAGCTGGTATCTAGTGTGACTGCCAACTAAAGAATCAGCTGTTTTTATTTCAACAACTTCTGGTATAGTGTTTTCGAAAAATCTCTGACCCGAGCAAAAATTCTAGTTTTTTTTTCAGAATTAAATGTATGTCCCTCTTGGACTGCATTCGACCACAGCTGATTTCTTCTCCTGCCATAGGCGAACATTTGTTGCGTGTTCGACACAACGCTGCGTTTGTCCGACATAACCACGGCCATATTCACGAGGTATGTAATAAACACCAGGGGTTCGTAATGCTACTTCATCCTTAATGCTACCAACCAAGGTTTTAATTTTTGCGGGTGGCCTGAAAATTGTCTTTTTGGAACAGCACTATAACAGAAGCTGTTGAAATCAAAACAGCTGATTCTTTAGTTAACAGGGACACTGGATACTAGCCTAGTGTGGCCTGAAACCCAGCTATCAAACTGTTGAAGCAGCTTCGCGTCGGTAAGGAGCAGAATATTTGATGACGTCATCGCTCTGGGCTGGCTTGCCGTTTCCGCGGCAGCGTGTAATCAGACAGTTAACCCTTTGCCTGAAAAAGAGGGCAGAGCCAGACGCCTTCTAAAGTTCCATTGTGACTTTTATACGCGGCTGGAAGCCCGAGAAGAATTTATTAATAGGGTGGGAGGAGATCTTCTCCACCATCCCCAAAATGCTGCTGACCAGTTGAAATTTGTATTAACTGCTTCTCTATAATGTCCTCTCCACGTTTTGCACTCTCCTTCGAAAAAGTCGCCACGAATTAAATTAAAAATGCTGAAATATGACATTGCAGCGCAGCTATTAGATGCCACTGGCACTGCGAAATCAATGATAATCTCTTGAAATGTTGGTTTAATTCCTTGTTGTAATATTTTCTTGTTTTAGCTTCACTCCGTTGTAAAACGTTGCATGAAATTAACAGATACAATATATTTATCCTAAATGCAGCTCAACAAGGCTCGCCATCTTAGAATCGATATATAGCAGTCAGAGATAATCGATTGCTTCCGTTTTAAACAAATGCGCAGTTTCAGAGATGCATGCCGCAGAACGAATTTCCCGTAAATTTTTTACTCTTGGTCCAGGCCGAATTTCAACCTAACCACGATCACTATGACGAAACGAACCTGTTTAGGTTGATATGATCCCTGTACCAATAATTTTTGTGTCATTTTTACGGCGCTACTAACATTTCACCGTTGCAGAGCGTCCCACATTTCGTCATTTTTAATTTAATTCGTGGCGACTTTTTCGAAAAAAAGGAGAGTGCAAAACGTGAAGAGGACATTTTAAGGAAGCAGTTAATAAAATTTTCAAAAGGTCAGTACCAGTTTTGGGGTGGTGGAGAATATCCCCTGCCACCCTATTAATTTACAAGGCCGTGAAAAGCTTGGTTATTACATCAATAGTTTCCTTGGGACTCAGAATATTGTAGAGAGTAGTAGAATGTTATGAAGAGAGTATGTCGGAGCAGGTGGTGTGGAATCGAAAAACGACAACCAGTCTGAAAGTTGAGAGCTTGGGGCACCTGTTGCACGAGAATGGCGGTACAGCCTCAAAATTTTGGAAGGCGAAATTCCAACAGAGGAAACTGGCTGAGTGTAAAAAGTCATCAGAGAGCAGTGGAGCGATTGCAGTTATAATTTCTAAAGACAATGATTAGGTTGTCGAAACTAAAGACTATCCAGCGAGTAAAATTGTAAATTTTATGAACGTTGAAGTTGGCGTAAACAAGGCAGGGTAATAACATAACATGGGGCTAACGAAAACGTAAGACATGAAACGTCCTCTGAGCGGCCGCTGGGTCCTCTGTTAGTATTCCAGGAGATCGACTCTGGGCGGCGCACAGACGTCAGTGTGATTCAACGGAAACTAGTTGAATGTTAAACTGACATTGGTGATGGTAATATTAATAATAGCAGCAGTAAATAGTTATAAAAGCTTTGGCACAGATATTTAGTTGTCACAGGGTTCATATAAATTTAATTATCCTGTAACGGTGTTTTGTAAAACTTCTTACTTTAATATGAATGTAAAATACTAGAAATAAGGGCGCAACTTAGTTTATATTTATTGTAACGGTTTATATGATAATTCTCGTCGCTAGCTTCGTCGCTTTTTTTCCTTTTAATAATACTGATGAACTTGCAAGTCCGTTATCTACTTCGTTATGATTCATGAATCAGAGATAATATCCATTTAATTGTTTTTAGTGAAAGTGGGTTCACTTTCAGCAGAATTTCCATTAATGAAAACAACACTTACACAACCAACACCCGTTCTACATTTTTGAACATCCTGAAAATTCTTGATGGAATTAATAATATCATTGTAATCAGAACTTCTCTCCGAAAAACTACAGGTTCCATAGTGACAATTCTAGTCTAGTCTAGTTTTCATTTATATCATCTGAAAATATTCGTCGCGGTTTCCACAAGAAGTAACTCTATTGCCGACTAACGGCGGCCTATAACTTTTTTTTTTAGTCACGTGACAATAAGAATTGTCAGTGAACGTCACAATAGATTCTCCGTCATGGAAATTTATGTTTCTAATCTCACGATTAACATAAACAAACAAATAAATAAATGGTTAATTGATATTAAAATGGTTATTCAGTCCCACTACAGTATATAAAAATAAATAAATGATGCTTTGAATTGTTAGGATTCCGCGGTCAGCTTTGTTTGCAATAACTTTATTTATTATGAATCCCGCATTTAATGAAGTTATTGTTAAATAATTATATCTTACGTAATGAGCTCCGTGTCCTGTCTTTCAGAACGATAAATCCCTTCAGATTAAACGGGAAATCTTAAAATTTTGCAGTGCGAATCCTATAGGTAAAGTACAGTCGCAATCTGTATTTCAGCCACAAGTGATCAAGCGATCAAGACCTTTGATATTTTTTCTAGATCTGTATTTTTATATACGCTGACGTCAGACTGCATACTTTCGTTGACTGACTGGAAGTGGCAAAAGATGTTACAACAGAATCGATGTTTTCAGGAAATGAAGTGCCGGAGTTCTTCCATTAAGTTTGTATTTCGTAGCATTTCATTTTATATATTAAATACATTCATTTGATTAAAAACTTATGGTAAAATTTTAAGACTGATAAAACATGGAATGAAATTTGCATTTCACGATTCAATGGAGTACTTCTCGTTATTGACATTTTCCAATCACTTCTGTCACGCTGTTCCCCCATTGAACATCAGACTTGAGGTTAAGGCAATCATAAGTAAACTACAAAACCACTTTGCTGATTTTTTATTACACTGAATTTAATGTGAAAATATCAGTTCGTACAGTATTTTTAATTAGATGTTGTGTGTGAGCGGTAACGCGCAGACCTTCTCTTTCGGGAAGACGTGGTTTCGAATCTCCGTTAGGGCATCCAGATTTGGGTTTTAGATGTTTTCCCCATATCACTCCAGGTGAATACCGGGATGCTTCCTTCAAAAGGCCATGGCCGATACTTTCCTTTCCTGGTACCTAATATCTCTAATTACCCCCACGTTGATGAAGCGTAAAGCCATGGGAAAGAACATTGAACGAGGTTTCGTTGTTCCCCCCCGGTACAGATATAAAGCCACGACCACACTGGCAGGTGAAAGTGTGTGATACGTCGCTATCGAGTAGGAATTTCGCGTCTGCTTCTTCGCACCAGATACTGCAGAGAGAGTGTTTGTGTAGCGCCCACTGCTAGCAGTCTCTTAGCCGCAGCAGGAGAACCCAAGATAAACACGAGGAGCTCTGGGCAGCGTCATGTGCAGCGGGTCAACACTTGCGTAAAGCCACACCTAGCCAAAGGGGACGAAACCACCAAAAACAGAACCTCAGTACTTTCAGAGTTACATCTACGCCAAACGATTTGGCCAAATGTCTCATAATATTACCTATTTCAATACTTACAGTGAGATTATTCTAATATTTTCATTGGCTATTCAGAAAGTGTGTGAGCAGGAGGTTTACAAAAAGCAAAACCAAAAAAGAGTATCAGACTACGCCTACAAGGGATATTACCGAGTTCTGTAGGAACATACCGAACCGTAATGACGAATGTACTAACCATTGCCATTGATTGGTATCTGGCCTCTGGACATCGAAGTGGTGAGACAAGATGGCACATACTGAATCGGAAAAGGGAGACAGTAAAAGGTTACGGAATTTAATGTTGTGGAATAACATCGGATAGGAAGCCGAGCGACGAAAACATATGTTTCACTGTACAGAGGAGAGGTTAAGGATGAACTACCTTCAACCCTCTGTGGGATTACTGATCACAGGCCGTACAATAGTCTCATTTTTAAACTTTTCTCCGGTCTTCCAGTCGTGTATAAAAGTCGCAATTCGAAGGAGTCTATCTCTGCTCTCGTTTTAAAACAAAGGTATGGTTTAATAACTACGCGGTGCCGCAGAAACGACGAAAGACAAAAGCCGACCCAGCGCGATGACGTCATGCACTCCTCTGCTCCTTACCGACGCGAAGCCGCTTCAACAGTTTGATAGCCGGGTTCCAAGCCACACTAAGCTGGTATCCAGTGTGGCTGCTAACTAAAGAATCAGCTGTTTTTATTTCAACAACTTCTGGTATAGTGTTGTCGAAAAATCTCTGACCCAGGCAAAAATTCTAGTTTATTTTTTTCAGTATTAAATGTATGTCCCTCTTGGACTGCATTCGACCACAGCTGATTTCTTCTCCTGCCATAGGCGAACATTTCTTGCGACACACCACTGCGTTTGTCCGACATAACCACGGCCACATTCACGAGGTATGTAATAAACACCAGGGGTTCGTAATGCTACTTCATCCTTAGGGGGCATCCACAAATTACGTGAGGTGTTTTCCGGATTTCTGGACCCCCCCTCCCCCCTGGTGAGATTTCGTGAGATCTGCCTGGACCCCCACCCCCCTCTGGTGAGACCTGGTCCGTGAGAACCCCCCCCTAGAAATCGCCCTGGAAACTTTTGTAGACCTTTTTTTTACTCTGCTGTCCCCAAATTTTTCGCAAAATCTCACGTGAGATTTCCGTAGACCCCCCCTCCCCCCTGGTGAGATTTCGCCGGACCCCCCCCCCCTATTTCACCTCACGTAATTAATGGATGTCCCCTTAATGCTACCAACCAAGTTTTTAATTTTTGCGGGTGGCCTGAAAATTGTCTTTTTGGAACAGCACTATAACAGAAGCTGTTGAAATCAAAACAGCTGATTCTTTAGTTAACAGGGACACTGGATACTAGCCTAGTGTGGCCTGAAACCCAGCTATCAAACTGTTGAAGCAGCTTCGCGTCGGTAAGGAGCAGAATATTTGATGACGTCATCGCTCTGGGCTGGCTTGCCGTTTCCGCGGCAGCGTGTAATCAGACAGTTATTCCTTTGCCTGAAAAAGAGGGCAGAGACAGACGCCTTCTAAAGTTCCATTGTGACTTTTATACGCGGCTGGAAGCCCGAGAAGAATTTATTAATAGGGTGGGAGGGGATCTTCTCCACCATCCCAAAACTGCTGCTGACGTGTTGAAATTTGTATTAACTGCTTCCCTATAATGTCCTCTCCACGTTTTTCACTCTCCTTTTTCGAAAAAGTCGTCACGAATTAAATTAAAAATGCTGAAATATCACATTGCAGCGCAGCTATTAGATGTGCCACCACTGCGAAATCAATGATAATCTCTTGAAATATTGGTTTAATTCTTTGTTGTAATATTTTCTTTTTTAGCTTCACTCCTTTGTAAAACGTCGCATGAAATTAACAGATACAATATATTTATCCTAAATGCAGCTCAACGAGGCTCGCCATCTTAGAATCGATATATAGCAGTCGGAAATAATCGATTGCTTCCGTTATAAACAAATGCGCAGTTTCAGAGATGGATGCCGCAGAACGAATTTCCCGTAAATTTTTTACTCTTGGTCCAGGCCGAATTTCAACCTAACCACGATCACTATGACAAAAACGAACCTGTTTAGGTTGATATGATCCCTGTACCAATAATTTTTATGTCATTTTTGCGGCGTTGCTAACATTTAGCCGTTGCAGAGCGTCCCACATTTCGGCATTTTTAATTTAATTCGTGGCGACTTTTTCGAAAAAAAGGGGAATGCAAAACGTGAAGAGGACATTTTAAGGAAGCATTTAATACAAATTTCAAAAGGTCAGTACCAGTTTTGGGGTGGTGGAGAATATCCCCTGCCACCCTATTAATTTACAAGGCCGTGAAAAGCTTGGTTATTACATCAATAGTTTCCTTGGGACTCAGAATATTGTAGAGAGTAGTAGAATGTTATGAAGAGAGTATGTCGGAGCAGGTGGTGTGGAATCGAAAAACGACAACCAGTCTGAAAGTTGAGAGCTTGGGGCACCTGTTGCACGAGAATGGCGGTACAGCCTCAAAATTTTGGAAGGCGAAATTCCAACAGAGGAAACTGGCTGAGTGTAAAAAGTCATCAGAGAGCAGTGGAGCAATTGCAGTTATAATTTCTAAAGACAATGATTAGGTTGTCGAAACTAAAGACTATCCAGCGAGTAAAATTGTAAATTTTATGAACGTTGAAGTTGCCGTAAACAAGGCAGGGTAATAACATAAGATGGGGCTTACGAAAACGTAAGACATGAAAGGTCTTCTGAGCGGCCGCTGGGTCCTCTGTTAGTATTCCAGGAGATCGACTCTGGGCGGCGCACAGACGTCAGTGTGATTCAACGGAAACTAGTTGAATGTTAAACTGACATTGGTGATGGTAATATTAATAATAGCAGCAGTAAATAGTTATAAAAGCTTTGTAACAGGTATTTAGTTGAGATATAAGATATAAGTTTTTCTCGGCGTATCTTCGATATAAATTTCTTCTCGGGTTTGCCGCCGAATTACATTTTCTATTGTCAAGCTTTCGGCGACTTTCACTGCCGCCATCATCAGGACTGTTGTGTCTGAAGGAACAACAGAAACTGGACTGAATAGCGGAACTGAACGAGCCAGGAACGTTGTCGACTTCCGATTGGCTGACTCCAATGACGTAACTATTCCTTTACTGCGATTGGTCACAGGGTTCATATAAATTTAATTATCCTGTAACGGTGTTTTGTAAAACTTCTTACTTTAATATGAATGTAAAATAATAGAAATAAGGGCGCAACTTAGTTTATATTTATTGTAACGGTTTATATGATAATTCTCGTCGCTAGCTTCGTCGCTTTTTTCCCTTTTAATAATACTGATGAACTTGCAAGTCCGTTATCTACTTCGTAATGATTCATGAATCAGAGATAATATCCATTTAATTGTTTTTTAGTGAAAGTGGGTTCACTTTCAGCAGAATTTCCATTAATGAAAACAACACTTACACAACCAACACCCGTTGTACAGTTTTGACCATCCTGAAAATTTTTGATGGAATTAATAATATGAATGTAATCAGAACTTCTCTCCGAAAAACTACAGGTTCCATAGTGACAATTCTAGTCTAGTCTAGTTTTCATTTATATCGTCTTGAAAATATTCGTCGCGGTTTCCACAAGAAGTAACTCTATTGCCGACTAACTGCGGTCTATACCTTTTTTTTAGTCACGTGACAATAAGAATTGTCAGTGAACGTTACAATAGATTCCCCGTCATGGAAATTTATGTTTCTAATTTCACGATTAAAATAAAAACAAATAAATAAATGGTTGATTGATATTAAAATGGTTAAATTCAGTCCCACTACAGAATATAAAAATAAATAAATGATGCTTTGAATTTTTAGGCTTCTGCGGTCAGCTTTGTTTGCAATAACTTAATTTATTATGAATCCCGCATTTAATGAAGTTATTGTTAAATAATAATATCTTACGTAATGAGCTCCGTGTCTGTATTTCGGAACAATAAATCCCTTCAGATTAAACGGGAAATCTTAAAATTTTGCAGTGCAAATCCTATAGGTAAACTACAGTCGCAAATCTGTATTTCAGCCACAAGTGATCAAGCGATCATGACCTTTGATGATTTTTCTAGATCTGTATTATTATACACGCTGATTTCAGACCGCATACTTTCGTTGGCAGACAGGAAGTGGCCAAAGGTGTTACAACAGAATCGATGTTATCAAGAAATGAAGTGCCGGAATGCTTGCATTAAGTTTGCTTTTGGTAGTATTTTATTTTAAACTAGAGGAGTTCCCGGCGTTGCCCGGTATAGTTGGCGTAGATTTAACCGTACCCTATTTTTATTCCCGCAAAACATTTGTACAAAGTTTCATAAAATACGCGGAATTAAAGCAAACTTACATTTACCCGGCCCCTACCAAGAAACTGGTGGGCTGAAGTTTATTTGCACGTATACTATTTTTATTCGTCCGAAAAGATTCATGTATATCAAGCTTCGATAATTTGGCTAAGAAATTTCGTTACTACATTACTGAACAACCCTAGATTATGTTAAAAACTCACGTTTGATTCAATTGCGAAGTGAATGGATATACCTGTGGCTCGAAACGCCAGATCCTTTAACTATGCAGATAAAATATCAAAAGTGAATCCGGAATAATATTATCGTAAACAGAAGACTAATGCTGAATGCCAGAGATATTGTCCAGAGATCGTGCTTAAAGAAAATCTCTGTTTTTTTACGGCTATCTATGTCGTTGAAAAATTGATATCCGGAATTACAGGAAAGAATACTTCAAGCTATGACTTTTAAAAATTGAATATATCTAATTAAAAGAAAGAATACTTAAAGTTTTGTTTAGTGTGCAAAATAGTTATTACTATAAGTTATCTTATTGCTTTAATTAAAGGCTATGGTCAGAGACATTGTGTTGTGTGTTTAGTGCGGAGTATGCGGCATCTAGTGATTTCTCCTGTGGAATTTCTCACCATACGTTCAGAATTTCATTTAATGCTCCTACATTATTTAACGTTGAAACATAAGACATGCCAGACAAGTGAATTAAGATTCTAAGCTTTAAAACGGTGAAAACTCCATCGAAATCTGCCCCGTAGTTTCGGAGTTTTTATACGACCAATATGTCCGGTTTTCGTTTTATAGGATGTAGATTAAATACATCCATTTGGATAAAAACTTATGATAAAATTTTAAAACTGATAAAACGTTGATTAAAATTTATATTTTACGTTTCAATGGAGTACTTCCCGTTATTAACATTTCCAATCACTACTCTGTTCGCCCATTGAACATCAAGCAATCATAAGTTAAAAAAATAATTAAAAGAATAAAAACTTTGCTGATTTTTTTATTACACTGAATTTAATGTGAAAATATGAGTTCGTATTTTTAATCAGACGTTGTGTATGAGCGGTAACGCGCTGGCCTCACATTCGGGAGGACGTGGTTTCGAATCTCCGTGAGGGCATCCAGATTTGGGTTTTCGATGTTTTCCCCAAATCACTCCAGGTGAATGCCGGGATGCTCCCTTCAAAAGGCCATTATCGAATTACTTCCCTTTCCTGGTTCCTAATATCTCTAATTACTTCCACGTTGACAAAGCTTAAAGCCATAGGAAGAACATTGAACGAGGTTTCGTTGTTCCTCCGCGGTACAGATATAAAGCCACGACCACACTGGCAGATGAAAGCGAGAGATACGTCACTATCCAGCAGGAATTTCGTGTCTGCTTCTTCGCACCAGATACAGCAGAGAGAGTGTTTGTGTGTCGCCCACTGCTAACAGTCTCTTAGCCGCAGCAGGAGAACCCAAGATAAACACGAGGAGCTCTGGGCAGCGTCATGTGCAACGTGTCAACATTTACGTAACGCCACACCTAGCCAAAGGGGACGAAACCACCAAAAACATAACCTCAGTACTTTCAGAGTTACATCTACGCCAAACGATTTGGCCATTTGTATCATAACGCTACCTTACACTCCCTTGGGAGGCAAGATAGTGGTAAGTGAGAGGTAACGCTCTGGCATCGCATTAGGGAGGACGCGGGTTCGAAACCCTATTCGACCATACTGATTTCGGTTTCCCCTGGTTCCTGAAACCACTCCAGTTCATTGCTTCAGTGGTTCTTTCAAAAAAAACAAGGTCACCAAAAAGATCATGTTCGATTTCCTTTCCGTTCCTTGCCACTGTCTTTTCCGTCACTAATGACCTCGATAAAAAAAATCCTAAATCTAAATTACAAGCTTCAGTACAGCATTTTATTTCCCTAAAGTTATCTCTTTCCTTTCAGCGAGTACTATGTCTGTTGAAAACATACAGAGCTGAATTTGGGCTAATGAATATTCATAAAGAAATTCTTTTCTAAATTTCCAATTAAATAGCTGTATTACATTGAACCACACCAGCAAAAGTACGTGAACCAATGAACTGAAAACACGCTGTTCATCCAATATTTTCAGTTGTTCCAGTGTTACATGGGTCCAATACGCTGCTGTGTTACTCTAGATACCGCTTCACAAAATTATTGTATCTCACTTATTCATCGCGCGTTATTTATTTGCACTTCTAAGCTTTCGGCTGACAAGCTGCAGCTTTCGTATCTCTGATGAAGGTTTCAGCATGTCAGCCGAAAGCTTAGAAATGCAAATAAACATTGCGGCATTCCCGGAATGCCAGTTATTATCAACAAAGACGACCGCGGAAGCCTAAGAAATCACACTAGCATTTGTTCTGGAAGAGTAAGACATTCAGGGATAATAAGCTTTCAACACATATTAAGTGTCTGATAGGGAGTGAAATTAATTTCTTGGCAATTATTTTGTATATTGCTTTCAGAGAAATTCTTTTTACCTTTTTATACTTTTTTAGTAACGTCCTCCCAGGATGAGAAACATTCTTTGCCACCTTTTAGGCGTAAATAGCTTTTAAGTATAGTTCTCCAGTTATAATTATATCATCGTTAGTCACTCCTCCGTTTTTCTTTCCTTATCTGGAATAAAATGCATACTCTACCTTGCTTTATTTCTTGTTCCCTCGACGCTATCATCATGGTAACTAAAATGGGGGATTCTACGATAAGCGTGACGCCGCAATTTGATGATGGATTCTTATGTGTCTCGACGAGACAAATCGGAAATAAAGAATAAAGTTTTTTGATATCTCCCTTAGTTCTCGAGGCGGTTAGACTGAAATCCGGCCTGGACCAGAAATTTTTTTTTTTTTTTTACCACAACCACTATACCTACACTGTGGAAATGCACTATAGGTGTTTTATTTTCTTCCTAGTGGTTGTTGTTAGGTTGAAATACGGCCTGCGACCAGAAGAAACGTCACCAAAAGCACAAGACACTATACCTATAACGGATTTTTAACATGCTATATCTCGAAAACCAAGAAAGAGGTATCAAAAAACTTTGTTATTTATTTTCGATTTTTTTTTCGTCAGTTCTACAAGAATTCATCATCTGATATTTGTGGCACCACGGTAATGATAGAAGTGCTCTGAAATGCATACTCTACCTTGCTTTATTTCTTGTTCCTTCAATACTGTCATCATGGCTACTAAAATTTCTAAGTTTACACACATTTATTCCGCAACTTCTCAGATATTACAAATTACTCGATACAACTTTTACATACACGTAGCGTTTGTGCAAATAACCTTTTCATTTATAATCTAATTACTTCCATAACTTCAACAGATTCCTTTTAGCTGCTTTCGTATCAGGAAGCCATCTTATTTACGCCTCTCTCTCCATTAATAAATCATGTGCATCGTCTTCTCTTTGGTCTTGGGTCTGCTATTCTTTGCTGTCAAAGATGCTCTCAAAAAATGCCATTAATATAAGATATTCACATGTTTTACCATATATAGTCAACCACATTTCTATATTTAAATATATTCGTCTCTTCTCTTCATTACCGACGACGCGCTTCCATAGAGAAGCATAGGAACTACCATCACTTTATAGAATTCATCTTTGATTCTCTACGCGTCCTATTTCCTAAAGTTTTAGATATCGTTCCATACATACTGATACTTGTTCACGTTCTTATCAATATCTTTGCTTACTCGATACGTTATGTCACAACCAAGGTAGTTATAACTTGTTCAACCAGGTAGCCATTTATAACTATTTTTGCTCTGATATAGTCACAACCACAGAAAGCCTTTATTTTTATTTTATTCGTTGATATCTTCAAGTTGTGGTGCTCTGAATATATTTGAAATTTGTGGAGGGCTCTTTATAATGTATTTTTAATATCCTCTATTACCAGTAGGAACATAGGAATAATTGGAGCGACCATCTGAATAGATGCACGATAGCCAAAAGTAGTAAACCTATATAGTCTTAAAGGTAGAAGAAGTATAGCTAGACCAAGGAAGAGATGGGAATAGTCCCTAAAACTGAAACAGTTCAGCAGGCCTAATCCTTGATTGGGAAAAAGAAGAAGATATACATTCGTAGCCTTGCATGATGTATGATCACTACAAGCCACAAAAAGGTATTTCGGGTAATGTTATATCCCACAAAAACATTTCTTGTAAAAGTAGGCCAAGTCTCATGCTCGTGTAGTGACCTATATATATATACCTTAAATGAGTTGCTTTAAAAAACTTAAAAATACATAAAAGCCAAGATTTCCTTCCCTCTTTTCGAATTTGACAAGTATATGTTATGTCTTCAATTTCAGTAAAAATTATGACTTGCATAATGGGCAAGTCACCAGACTTTTTTTTTTTATTCCTAAATAAACGGTAAATGAGAGAAATTATTCTGTTTCGCGAGTGAATACACACTGTAAAGTGTAGACTTGGCGCAGAAGGAGATCTCATTATTTTTTGTCACTACACGAGCTCTAGACTTGGCTTATTTTTACAAGAATTGTTTTTGTGGGAACTCATTTCTTTTTTTAAGTTTATAGCTTATTCTGAATCGCCACTCAAATGTAATGATTCCATTTGAAAATTGGTGATTAAGAACAATTCAGAATTGAAGACATCAATATCTGTTACCAACAATGCCTCACTTACTGAACACAACAGGTTTGCGCCGTAGCTGAACAATGCAGTCTGCCGCTGGTTTAACTACCACCATAAGCAAATCACCAGTAACTTCTAAACTAAGCAAAGGAACAAAGTAAAATTAAGATATTAGTTAAACTTGCTAATCTCTATGCATTAAAAAATTCTCAGGCATATAACTCCATCCGGAACAAAGCAATTAAGCTGCAAATATGAGCCAGAATTTTTCAGTTTTGGTATTGCAATTAAATAACTTCGGGGAAAAACTCCAATGTTAGACTTTTCTAATGATTTAGGGATGAAATCATATACGTGTACCATATTACTTGATTCTAGGATTACTGCAAGTACAGTGGAATTTTGATGTCGGGGTGTCGTGGTAGAAATAAAATTTTGAAATTCAATAACTTCCAAAGTAAGGAAAGGAAAGAAGTAAAATTTAACACATTAGTTAAACATAATAAGCTCACTCTACAAAGAAAATCTGAGGTATATAAAGTTATTAGGGTAGAAATCGATTTCACGTTAGGGGTAGGTAAGGGATAGATACATATAAATTTACAAGTTTCAGACTTTTCTTATAATATGTGAGTAAAATGTTATCTGTGTACCAAATTTCAGCTTTCTACGGCTACGGGGAGTGCCTTATTGATGATGATAGGTCAGTCAGTGAATGAGTGAGTGACAAAATCGCTGAAGTTTGCATCCCAATAAATCAGAACTAAAAACAGTAACGAAGTAAAAGTATGTTTGCTAAGATTGCTGATATCTATGCGTAACAGAAATTTGGAACATATAGCGGAACAGCCGAATAAATTGAGATTCAAATATGGCCCGAATCGATTCGAGAAAAGGGTAGACAGTGCCGCCGTTGACTCGAATTGGCGGGTGCACTGCCGTGCACCCAAATTGCAGCATCTTGGCTCTCGGGTTTATAGTTAGCTGGTAGTTCGTTTATTTGTTGTTCAGGTGAATTTCTTTACTTCTCTTCCAAACTAAACTGTTGAGGATGAGGAGTATAAACCGAATAACAAAGAACGCATATGAAAACAATCATTTCTTTCTTTATTCCTTGGTCAGAAAGAGTGCGTCACCAGTACTGTGACTTATAATTTCCGTTGGGTTGGCAGACTGTTGTTTGTGAAGCCGTATTTACCAGTTGGAGAGCCTCTTTGCAGCCTCTGCGTGCAGTATTGACGAGGTGACCGCCCACTCCAATTGGTCGTCCAATTGAGCCTCCGGTCGTCGCGGTATTTTTGGTCTGAGTATGGTCGCGGTGCGCTGGCCGCATTCCAGTCGTGTGATTCTCCGAGTATTCTCAGAGAGCGGCTCGCTATTCCTGGGACACGCCTCAGCGTCTGTCACACGCGAAATGAGGCGCACGATATGTATAACGACCGTTACTTTAATATACTGAGCAGTGTAGGAAATGCAGTATCAAAAAAGTGGAAAGTGGGAGTGCCATAGGGTAGCGAATTGACCATTGCTTTTCGTTATTCTAATGAATGATTGAGTTGATGGTTTACTATCAGCAGTTATGTTGCTTGCATATGACATAATGCTATACAATAGGAACAAAACGGTGAAGGACTGTTAACAGCTCCACGGTGATCTGGACAGGATATCTAGTTGGGTTGGTAAACATGGGATGAAGATAAATGCAAAGAAGAGTCAGCTTATTAGATAAATAAAAAACTAAAGATTGATTATGATTATAATGTGGGGAAAGAACTGCTTGTTGAACACTTGAAATATAGATATCTTGGCATTACATTTGATAATAAGCTTAACTGGGCAGGACAGATTTGATAAGTATTAGGAAAAAGTTTCAAAATCCTTGTTGGGGAGAGTGATGAGGTAATACACCAGAGAAGTAAGGGAATTGGGTTACAAAACTTTGGTCAGACCATTGCTCGAATATGTTAATGTAGCATGGGACCCACATTCTGAGTATCAAATACAGGAGTTAGATGGGATACAAAAAAAAAGGGCTACTAGATTTGTCTCTGGAAATTACTGCAGAACACAATCAGTAAGTGATACGATAAAGGATGTAAAAGGGGATTCATTGGTAATTAGGAAGCTAGGAATGTACAAGACGTATATTGGTGGAAAGATATCGGTGGAAGAATTATGAGAACAGCATATGAAAGAAAAACCTGGCACTCAATTTCAGGCATAAAAGTATGGGAAAAATTCCTAGTAGCAAATCACCAAAAGAAGTGATGAATAAGTTATGAGAAAGGCTGAAAGAATTTAAAATTTGTAGAGGAGGAAAGTAAGCTGGCTCAAGAAAGAGAGAAATGGGTGGGTAGGGAAATTGTCAGCGCAGCGTGTGCTCCATCGCAACTAAATTATTTTTTAAAAAAATGCGGACGATCATGCTCACTAAGTGACTAAGCAGTAGATGGAAAAAATCTCGAAACATTTCTCACAATTCTACAAGAAGAAGCATAAATGTTGCAAAGACAATGAACAAAGCACAAGCGACGCAAGGTTGAAGTTGTTTGGGCGGGAGAGTCTGATGAAGTTGTCTGGAATGGCAGACGTATCGCACGCCAGGGCAGCAGCTGGATAGGAATGTTCAGAGAGATGACCTGCCCTTACACCCAGCCCTTTAGTGAAATGTTATTTTAAGAATTATGTATACCAAGACGGGAGTTGATTAATCAAGGATTGTGTGATTAATTGTAAAAATGTGTATATTCGTCATATGTTTTATGGAAACAAGCTTTGTAAATAATGTATAATACGATCAAGGACAGTGTAATGTATGAAACAATAATTAAAAGTTTGTAAGTGTTGATGTGATTCACGGTGTTTGGATGACAACTCTCAATTGTTTCGACTGGTTTATGTTGATAATTTTGTTTGTAAATAACTGTAAATAATCATTAATTTTCATTTCCTTGTATTTTATGATGATTGTGAATGATTTTGTATTAATTCTGATTGTTTTTATGTGGTTTTGATTGTTGGCTGAATTTTCGCCGTTCGAGAAATATCGGTTGGCTTTCTTTGTGTTATTCTGTATTTTTGTGTGGCATCTATATAAACGAAAGGCCGAGTTGTAAGTAGGTTGAGAGTTAGTTGTCAATCGTTGTCAGAATTTTTTAGTTAATCGCTGGAATATTTGTACGTTAGTACATTAGTATATTTGGAGAAGTCTGATGCCGTATATCACCTTAGAGCGACGCGCAGAAATAAATACTGAATTTAAAAATGCGTATCGTCAGTGTTTTCATTTGGTAGAACTATTTAATCCAGTCAAGAACAGCGGTTATTAGTAACCTTTGGGGAAAGGTAAAATCACTTTGCATCCAAGACACCAATCTGTAAAACTGGAGGTCGAGGTAATTAAAGGAAAAGATAAGACCAAGTTGGTTAATTAATGAGTTACTACAGCCTATACCGTTAACTTACGGTAATTGGTGGGAGAGCCTCTTTCTCCACCAGTCAGAAACTGGTACTGACCTTATAAAATTTCTTTTAACTGCTTTCACACGACGTCCTCTTCGCGTTTTGTGCGCTCCTTTTGTGGAAAATTCACCAAGAATTAAATTAAAAATGCCGAAAAATGAGACGTTCCCCAACCGCAAAATGTTAACAGCAATGCAAAAATGACATAAAACTATCGGTACAGGGATCATATCAACCTAAACAGGTTCGTTTTGTCATAGTGGTCGCGGTTAGGTTGAAATTCAGCCTGGACCAAGAGTAAAAAGTTTACGGGAAATTCGTTCTAAGGTATCCATCTCAGAAAGGGCACATTTGGAAGCAATCGAACGCTTTTATCGATACTAAGATGGGCGAGCCTTGTTGTGCTGCATCTCGGATAAATATTTTATATCTGTTAATTTCGTGCTATGTTTTACAACGGAGTGAAGCTAAAACGGCAGAAAATATTACAACAAAGGATTTAACCGACATAGCAAAAAATATCATTGCGTTTGCAGCGCCGGTGGCATCTAATAGTTGCGAGCCACTCTCATACTTCGGCATTTTTTATTTAATTCGTGGCGACTTTTCCGAAAAGGGAGAGTGCAAAAGTGAAGAGTACATTATAACGGAGCAGTTAAAACAAATTTCAACAGGTCAGTACCAGATTCTGGCAACTGGAGAATGTCCCTTCCCACCCAAAGTTTCCTTAGTGCTCTAACAATAAAACTATTTTAATGTTGTCTATTGTGCCAACACTAAACGACAGTAGCAAATTGGACTACTATTTGAAGAATGCAAGCTCTCTTTAAAATTTACTTGGAGAAGAGCTTTAAATAAATAATCCATTCATATTTGTCTTTATATATTCCTTCAAATTCCACATAGTCATAGAAATTCCCACGAATATCCTTGTTGTGGTTTACTAATTATTTCAGTGAATAATCACTCCAGCTAAAACTAATTTACCAGCCCAGCTCGTAACCACAAAAAACGCAATACTGTTTTAGAACAAACAAAAGTAATGTAGCTTTATGACAGAGAATACAAGAAACATTGTGAAACTAAGAATTAATAACGGAATTAAAAATATGATCTGACGTAATAATTTTAGTAGACCATATGGTTTATCCGAGAACTGATAAAAATGTAACGGAAGAGTCTACATTACCCGCAATTTAAAATATAATAGAGAGCGCAAAATGTATTCCACCTGGCAGAAGGAACCAGAGGAATAAATCAAGTGGTAAAAGTAGATTTTAGAGTCTATTAACACTCCTTAAAATGTACCAATTTATGTGAAATTAAGGGAAATAAGTAAAACTGATCGTTGTAAACGGTCTTGTAGTAGAGGACAACCGTTTTCCACTTCATTTAATTTTAATCAAGTTACTTAGTATTAAATACCTATCTTGTCCATTAGAATGCAATATATTTTCACTTAGAAGCTCTTTCAATACTATATTACTAGCATAAGGCAAAGTAATAGCAAAATCTTTTTTTTTTTTAAATTGATCACAACATACATAAGCGTTGTTAGTATTTCTTGTTTCAACTTTCCAGTGAGTTGACATGTGAACCTCGTGAATGAGAATAAATTAAATGGGAGTGTACCGGGCGTATATTGGCGATGAGGCATGGAAAGATATTGCAGTAGGTATGAAAAGTAGTTCATGGAAGGGAAAAGATGGCCATGACCACAAGCTGGCACTCGATTTCAGGCACAAGGGTGTGGGAAGATTTTCTTTTTTAGGTAAGGATGTCAGGAATTGGAATGAGTTACCAAGGGGAATATGATGAATAACTTACCGAAAACATTGAAAGAATTTAAAGTTAAAATTTGTAGAGGGCAAATGTAGGTGGGTGCAAGATACTGGGAAGTTGGGTGTGTAGGGAAATTGCCACCGGAGCGTGTGCTCCATTGTAATTAAATTAAATTAAATAAATTAAATTAAATATCTACGGAAATTCGTTAATATCTGTAAGGTTACACATTACTGAACTTGTGTTTTGAATTATATGTAAATATCTGCTTTGACGAACGTATTTGAAGTGTGCAGCTAAGATCGTTGCGAATACCAAAGAGAAAAAGTTTGGAAGCTTTCTTGAGAGCAGTATCTTTGGAGGAGTCAACAGAGCATGATTATTACGTCAGATGTGACGGATACAAAAGGTAATTGATGAACTTAGTTTTTTACATAAAGCATTCATATTAATTAAATGAAATTGTGTGATTATCGAGGCAACATGTAACTGAGTAATATATAAAAGTTAACTGGTGTTAATTTCAGTAAGATATCGTAAGTGTTAAATTAGTACGTACAAATGATCTAATAGCGACGATATACGACTAAATCTTAAATATATCACAAAAAATAAAACTTAACAATTTGGAGTTTATTTACATTATACAGTTCATAAGATCCTCTATTTTGTCCCAAATAAAAATAAAGGCTAATTGAAATAGAAAAATAAATATTTTTATGATATGTCGTTGTTTAGTAACAGTCTGTTAGAAGTATTGTTACACTTCTAAGAACCCTGAACAGTTCGACGTGTTCTTGTAATGAACTCTAATTTAGTATACGGCTAAGTAATGTCTTGCAGATTTTGTGATTCGATCATAGTTTTTCCGCTTTTTCTGTGGCATAACCTAAGATGGTAGTCCAATCGCGTTAGGAGGCCCTAGGATTAACGATAATCAGACCACGAGTTAGTATTATGGTGACATTGAGATACGGGCAGGAAAGTCGTCAGAGAATTCCACTCCCTGGCTTCGAAAAGAGTATCTTGGATTACCACAGAGCCACCAACCTGCTCGGCAGATGTGTCTATAGAAAATGTGGTTACAGAGGACTCTTGCAGAGCGCGTATGTTGTATTAGACAGACAGCAATGATAGACGAGCAGTTGTCTTGAAGCGTTCAACACTTGAGTTAGACTCGCTATAAACATACTGTGCGAGCCACTGTCACCAGATCAGCACAATATACAGCCCGCCTAGTTAGTGATAACGCTGTTCTACAAAGAAAAATATTCTGATATGGGAATATGTATTTCTATAGCATTTTCGCATGGGAAAATTCAAATCAGAGATTACCCATCAGGCACAATTTTTTTAGTTATATGAAAAAATGTAGATTTTAACGTCCAGATAATTATATTTCCATACAAAGGAAAATTTTCAAAAAATAGCAGCAGTTAGCAACACCAACTTCTACATTTCACTTGTTTTAATATGCAACTGATGGTACCTGTTTCTGTTCTTTCGTTACATTTTGTAGTCATTGATAAAGATTAATGATTGAGTTTGTGTTTAACTAATTGCACAAGACTGGAGACTCTTTATAGATGCATCCAAAATTAGTTTAAAGGCAGTTCTACTGTAGAATGAAAAAGAGAAAGCTTTTAGTTTCATTCATTGATCTAGGAATTAGAAAGAACTTTTTAAAACTCTATGTGTGGAGCGTAGCACTTTATGGTAGCGAAGCATGGACTTTAGGAATACCAGGAAGAGCGAAAAGTGAAGTATTTCAAATGTGGCGCTACAGAAGAATTCTGAAAATTAAGTGGACAGACAAAGTACGAAATTAACGAGTTTGGGAAATGAAGGGTAAGGAAAGAAGTTTGTGGAAGAAGCTTGCAGAAAGAAGAGACAGGCTGGTAGGTCATATTTTGAGACATGCTGGACTGGTTACTTTGTTAGTGAAGGAAACAGTCGAAGGTAAAAACTGTACAGGAAGAGGGAAATTAGAATATATGAAGCATATAATTGAGGACGTGGGTTATAACGGGTATGTAGAGATGAAAAGATTAGCAAAGGTAGGAAGGGATGGAGGATTGCATCAAACCAGTCGAAAGACTGATGACAGTAAAAACAAAACAAAAAAGCCATGGATAAAACTGGAAGATGATGATTTGTGTTCCTCTTCAACAAATTTCCCTGTCTCACAACAACAAAGGTAAAGGGAGGTGTGTTTGTTGGCCCCCAGATTAGATAAATTCAAAGAGACCCAAATTTTGAGTAAACCTTGACGCCAGAAGAAAAACGAGCATGGATGTATATGTTTAAATAATGTCAGCAATAATTTTCTGGGAAAACGAAGAGCTTGTAACTATAAAGAATTGGTAAATGAGATACTTGTTGCATACAAAAAATTGGGATGCAATATGTTGTTGAGGATGCATTCTCTGCATTATCATATGGATTACTTCCGGAAAAGCTACAGCAACGTGTAAGATGAACACCGTGAAAGGTTCCATAAGGATATCATGACTTTAGAACAGTGGTACGAAGGGCAGTGGAGTCCTGCCGTGTTGGCTGACTATTGCAGGAATGTTATTCGGGGCTACAAAGATATTCACCATACAAGGAAGAAATAGGACTATCAATAGTACAAAAATAAACATTCTTAGCTGATACTTTTCACTTTTTTAACTCTCGAAGTATTTTGATTAAAATATGTTTTCAATAACTTTTAGAAAGACTAGAGTTTAAAGTTTTTCAGTAAGTACAAAAAAAGTTTAAAAAATTAAAATCCCATTACTAAAAAACTGTGCCTGGTAGAAGAAATCTGAAAGTAGATATCAGATCAGCGCACTGATTTCCATAATATATCTCCAGAAAAAACATTTTTTGTTGTTTTTAGAATAGTGTAATCTACGTACTATCTGTAAAGGTTCAGACAGTCTACTTTGAGGTCCCTGAAATCAAAGAATTCTTGTCTATTTGTCTAGACATGACGTATAGACAACCGTAAAATTCTGTGGTCATTTTACTAGTTTAGAAGTATAGAGTCTTATTTGAAATCGATTGGCAATGGAACAGAAAATTAAAATCTGATCTAAACGTTGTCAAAGAAATAGTTGTGGTGCTATTCTAATACCATCTATTGATTCTGTCTGTAAGCAACGGGTCTTTACACCTGGAGAATGGCCTTAGTGTAGTAAATGTCGCCCGTCGATTGAGTGAAGCAATGGTGTTAGTGACTAACGAGAAAAATATGTAGAAAAATAATCATTAGAAAATTAAGATAAATTACCAAATAAATGACCAAATTAACTGCTCAAGGAAAAACTGTGTCGTAAGTATTAAGAACAGTAAACTGTATTACTTTGATCATAACCTAACTTTGTCGATGATTTAGATTATAGTCACTCAACAAAAACTAATAGACTCGCCACATCTATTATTATAAAACGCAATTTTTGGTCCTCTATGAAGTCATCTGTCACGCCATGACGTCAGTCTATGACGTCTCGTTATGACGTCACGCCTTTTTCTAGGTTATGTACGTTATTTAATAACATTTCTAAGCATCCGCGAAAAAATTAACTGACAGAACACTGAAATAAAAGTATGTATTGCGTTTAAATCGGCAAATCAATCATTATATGCTTATATTTACTTATTATTCATTATATATGTAGAAGTATTCCGTAAATTTTTTGTCCATAGGTATGTAAGATAAAAGCTTTAATTTTCGATCATCATTGTTAGGGAAAGTTTTGATTAGATTGTTGCTTAGCATGGGTCAGAATTACAGCTGACATTTGATGTTACAGCAAACGGCATGAATAATTTAGTTGTTTTTTTTTTCAAAATAATTTAAACTATGTCCTATTATTGAAATTATTAAATAGTTTGAACGGAAATAGTTGCACAGTGATCTCGATCTGTACAGCCTACACAACAATTAAAACAAATATTACTTGGCATAATGTAAGTTTATAGGATTTGTTTTAATTTCCTTTGCTTTCACTGATCAATATTACTGAGGCTATTATTTCAGCAACATGTAACCGTGTCAGCCATGAAACATTGTAATATCGGTCTGAATCATGGATAACAAAAAAGAAAGGTGTAAAAACCTTTGAAGATTTTTGATCAAATTTTTATCGCTATGCATTATTGCCACTAAAATTCGATACAGTACATGTAATAATATGCGTGAGATTGAAGTATTATTTTTCTGGCGGCAAGTTTAACGTAATATGTGGTTAGATTGAAATGTAACCTGGACCCGAATGGAAATCGAAACTTTTTCCTACAGGGCAAGGTACGAGGTATTACATTGAATTTTATTTTATAACAAGGCTGTTTCTCGCAGTTGAAATTTTCATAATCACTTATATAAAAAGTCTGAAGGAAAAAGTTATTAGTAATAGAAATTAAATTAATTTAGTCTTGGCTTCTTCCCCCCTCTCTATCTTTTTAGAATTTTTTTTCTGAAATATAAAATGGTTTGACAATTCAATTTAGTTAAGCAATTGCTAATAAATAAATAGTCAGAATACTGAAAGAAAAGTATGTATTTCGTTTAAATTGGCATATTAATTATTAGTTTTTTACTGAAATCATTATATGGTTTCAATGAAAGAAGTTCCAAATTGATCGCGATATATGTGGCCTAAAGCACAATTAAATATTAGGTGGCATAGCGTAAGTTGTTAAGATTTATTTTTAGCATCTTTCCTTTTCGTTGGGGTCATTATTTCAGCCGATGTAAGCTGTGTCAACCGTTAAAACATCGGTCTTTATCACAGGTAATAAGAAAGAAAGAAGTAAGAACCTGTGGAGATCTGGGATCAAGTTTATAACGCGCTGCATGGTGACACTGACATGCGATACAGGGAATGTATTAATTCGGGTGTGATAGAAGCTTTGGTTTTCTAGCGGCAATATTAGCGGAGATTGTGGTTAGGCTGAAATGCAACCTGGACCAAGCTGACAACTGAAGCTTTTTGCTACAGCACAAGGAACGATAAATTACAATGAGCTTTATTTTATAACAATTCTATTTAGTTAAGCAACTGCAGAGAAATAAATTACCATAACACTCTGTGAAACCCGTCATTTTTGTTACTTATAGTCTGTTAAGTACAACAGTCGACCAATAGTTAGCATTACGTGTAAGTTATATCGTGGTGCAGTTTCATTGATCCTTAATTTTCTGAATGGAACTGCATTTCGGATATATATTTAAATACGTCTAATATTTAGTTTCATTATTAAAAAGACGGTTATTTTTCTTACTTATACCTCGGTTCACTGGGTAACCAACAAAAGTAGTCGGCGCCGAAGTGAAGTGAAATACAAGGATAGTATTGGAAGTCCTCGGACTCGATCACAGATTGTTCCACACATCATTCTGTCTGTAATCTATACTACTATTAGTATGTAATCTAACTGCGTCTGTCTGCTCCTTTATCCAGGCATCACGCAAAAATATACGAACCAATTTGGATGAAAGTTTCACAGTTTCTAAGCTCACAGTCTACCTCAAAATCTGCGGCATATCTCAAGACTCGATGTGGCCGGTGAGCAAAGCAAGAAATGATAATTCATTCGTCCCGAGAACAGACAGGCTATATAGATAACACTGTATATTAGATAAACACTCAGTAAAAACCAAAGATCATGCAACGACACAGGTAAACACTCCATCCTGTGGTTTTATTTCTTCTAGTTTCTGAAATTTAGAACGTTAGAATAAACGGAAAACGTGAACCAAACCACTAAACCAAAGTTTAACACTCCAATAAACATAAAGAAATTGTGGATTTAATTTAAGGTGAAGGTTGCTAAGATATTACGTTGCAAACATTGATGATTTTCTGCTACAATAAAACAAAAGGCAAACGCATTACTACGCACGCCAAAGTGCGCCCAGGCACAGCAAAGGGAAAATGCTAGCGATAAAAAAAAAATTCGGAGGGTGTTGTATATATATATAAAAATTTTGTTAGCGGAGAGCGATGATCAGAAGATTTTCATGAAATTATATGCTCCTCAATTTTCCAACAGCATCACCATTTTTCATTTAGAATAAGAACTTTGCATGGGTTTTACAAACCCTCACTTCCAGTTCTGTATTATGCTAAATACGCGAATTATTATGATACATTTTCTTTTGCGAGTCATACACTAGCAGAAGAGCTAAAAAATTAATTATAAATATTCCAAAATAGGAACTGTTTCTTCGGTATTTCATTGCATTTGCTCACCACAGATAGTTCTTTTGATACAGAACATAGTAGCTCACCATTTTCTGTCTAGTAGAAAATTCTATCTAAGTGGGACTTCATTTTAAACCCGATTTTTTTATTAAAAAGAAAAAGGTATTGCAGCCGTTCTTATTGCCATTCCATGAAAGATTCATAGAAAAGCTCTTTCTGAGTATTTAGTTAGGCAATAGATTCCAAGCAACATTCCAACAGTAAATTAGTTCAATGCAAAACACAACTAGGTTTCAGTCAATTGCGTTTGCTAATCGTTCGAACCAGAGCAGAAATTCTCTGGCAAAGCTGATGTTTTGGAGCTCGCCAACCAAATAGTCCCCCTTTTTTATAAGCCCCACTGGGACTGCATCCAAGAACTTTAAACTGCTGATACAAGAGACGAATTTCGTAAGCGTTGTTGTGTATGAGTCATCTCCAATTCCACTCCGCAAGATTTTGCAACATGTTCTCTCGTTCCCTTCCATGACTCAGATAATTTAATAGATGTGTTTTAACTTGTCACTAGTTTTATTTGTTGAAAATTTTCCATTCCGAAACGCTTTACTTGGCTTCATCTTGCCGGGAATCAACCCAATGAGCCTATGTATACTCATATTACTAAATGGAAAAAGCGAATCAGAGAGGGAAAACAGAATAGAGAAGATTTGTCGCTAAGAAAACTTCGTTTCCCAATGAACAAATCAGCAGCTCTGCGTAGAATTGTCATCACCTTGGACACTTAGCGTTGATACCAGCTATTCGCGACATTTGATCCTCCAATGAATATTGTGATGATACTTCAAATTTAAAATATGAATTTAGGTGCTAACTGGGATACAAGAGAAGCAAATCTTTCTTTTAACATTAATCCTACAAGGGTGGATCTACAAAAATAAGGGTAGTTATATGAAATTTATAGTACTAATAGGTTTTTATAATGTTAGAGGCGTAAAGAAAAGAAGGTGGTTGATTGAAGAATAATTTTTTAATCTAAATAAGGTTCAGATGATAATAATGAAAGTGGTGAATCACGAGAAAGAAGCATGAGGAATAACGGTCATGAGTGAAGAATGTAATATTCAAGCAGTAAAAGATGAAATTGAGTAATCTGAATGTGGCATCAGTGTATCATTATACTGAAGTTTTGACTACGACTTTGCCCTGATGGCAGAATAGAGTTTGGCTATTGAGAAGTTACTGAATGGCGTGAGTATACTGAAGGAAGAATCACATATTTATTATTTTTGAAAGGTGCTTTGTCACGAGCCATTTATGTTCCTTCAGACCTAACCGAAATCCATAAATGAGGTATCATTATAAAGATTAGGGTCTCCGCTTTGGTAAGATCATTTTAAGAAAGGAAGTTTTCGAAATTTGACCTTGAAAGGACAAAAGTATAATAATTTCTAAAATGTGTTTTTTTTGTGCGAGGAACCATTTACCTCCATTGATACCTAACCTAAATCGACAAGTGATGTATCACCTTAAAGATTAAGGTCTCTGGTTTTGTTATATCATATTTCAAGACTTTTTTTAAAAAAATTCGACCCTTAAAGAGTCAAATTATTAACTACCAAAGTCACGCGTACGAGACAGTTCAGAGCCAAACCGCTAGGCTTCGCTGGCGTTTATTACGATTGCTCGCGTTCTGCTAGATAGCAGCGCCACGTAGATGACGTCTGATGCAGGACGGCTGATGATCTACACAATAGGCGACGGTCACACAAAGCAACATCAGAAGATGAAACTGAACAACGGCACTTGTCAGAGCCAACCGACCAGAACGTTTGGACCCAGCGCTCACTTTCTTCAAATAAATAAATATCGTAGAGATATGGAAACACTGTGCGTGTTTTCCTGCTCAGTGGTATTTCGCTGAGGTCTATGATACTTCGAGATGGGATAGCTTCAGGTGCTTACGTCAAAGTAGAGTGCTACACGTCAGCATTCATCAGGAGAAATCAGAAAGTTATTGCTACAAATGAATAGGTTGTTCTTTCAACCTGCTAGAAACCGTCTATTCGTCGTATTTTATTTCGCAAAATTTTCACACGGGTCAGTGGTTTGCTACATAATTGTTATATAAAAATTTTATTTGCGAAATTTTACACCGGTCAAAATATAGAGAAATGCAATGAAATGATAGCAATAACAGTAGATTAAATATAAAAATATGATCAGAATTAATGGGAGTAAGTAAATGAATTGTGTTATTTAGGAAGTAAATTTGTGACTGATGGTTGAAGCAAGAATGATGTTAGTAGTAGAACAGCACTAGCACTAGCGAAAAGAGCCTTCTTGAAAAAGAAAAATGTTTCAGGTTTGAGAAAAAAATTATCTAAAAAATTTGCGTAAAGCACAGCACTTTATGGCATGAAACATTAAGAATATCAAAAAGAATAAAAAACGAAGCATTTGAAACGTGGTGCTATAGAGGATGCTTAAAATTAAATGGACGGCTAAAGAATGAAACGAACGTGTTTTGAAAATGATGAGCGAGGAAAGAAGTTTGTAGAAGAATGTTACAACAAGAATAGACAAAATGATGGGTAATATTTTCAGACATTCGTGATTGGTTAATTATTTAGAGGATGGATCGTTTGAATGACATAATTGTAGAGGAAGATTCTAAAATATGAAGCATACAGTTGAGGATGTAGATTTCAAAGGGTATGTTGAGATGAAGAGGTAAGCGCAAAATAGGAAAAGGTAGAGAGTTGTATCAAACCATTTGAGAGATTAATGAATAAAAATACATGGACGTTTTTTTTATTAAATTCAGTGCCTGATCACTAATATAGAAACTTGCACCATTACAAACTACAGTAGTTTTCCTTCTCAACTTCTGCTTAAGACGTAACAGTTTTCATTATTTCTAGAAGTACCATCACACAAACACAGAGAAAAATAAATGTTCTTTGTTGGCTGCAGTAATAAATCCATTACTCGCCAGGAACTTCTCGACAACATATCGCACATCGCGACATACTCCCCACTCGGCTGTCGAGGAAGTTTAGTATGCTGCTAAGTGCGTGTCGCATGCTTCATGGAGACAAGCCGAGAGCTACCGGGGTATTTACCGCCTTGGCTGGTGCGGCAACCTCACATTATATATGTGTGTGTTTGAAATAATTTGTCCACTTCTACTTGACCTGAAGTGTAATTACTCTAATACAGAGTATCAAACATGAATCAGCCGTAGATAATATAAGGGTGATTATAATTAAAGGTTAAGTTTCAAAACGTTCTAAACAACGAACCACTGTTTAGAATGACGTCAAAATTGAACGGCGTATTATTGAAGAAGGGGGAAAGAACATGAACAAAAAAAAGCATCCATCCAAACGGTTTTTAACTGTCCTGAAGCCAAAAACAGCATAAAAAGCAACCATCCAATCGGTTTTTAACTGTCCTGAGGGCAAAAACCGTATAAAAACATCCATCCAATGGGTTTTTAATTGTCCTGAGCGCAAAAAACCGTATAAAAAGCATCCATCCAATCGGTTTTAACTGTCCTGAGGCCAAAAACCGCATAAAAAGCATCCATCCAATAGGTTTTTAATTGTCCTGTGGCCAAAAACCGTATAAAAAGCATCCATCCAATCGGGTTTTAACTGTCCTGAGGCCAAAAACCGTATAAAAAGCATCCATCCAATCGGTTTTTAATTGTCCCGAGGCCAAAAACCGTATAAAAACATCCATCCAATAGGTTTTTAACTGTCCTGAGGTCAAAAACCGTATAAAAGCATCCATCCAATAGGTTTTAAACTGTCCTGAGGCCAAAAACCGCATTAAAAGCATCCATCCAATAGGTTTTTAAGTGTCCTGAGGCCAAAAACCGTATAAAAAGCATCCATCCAACCGGGTTTTAACTGTCCTGAGGCCAAAAACCGTATAAAAAGCATCCATCCAATAGGTTTTTAATTGTTCTGAGGCCAAAAACCGTATAAAAACATCCATCCAATAGGTTTTTAACTGTCCTGAGGCCAAAAACCGTATAAAAAGCATCCATCCAATCGGTTTTTAATTGTTCTGAGGCCAAAAACCGTATAAAAACATCCATCCAAAAGGTTTTTAACTCTCCTGAGGTCAAAAACCATATAAAAACATCCATCCAATAAGTTTTTAATTGTCCTGAGGCCAAAAAACCGTATAAAAACATCCATCCAATAGGTTTTTAACTGACCTGAGGCCAAAAACCGTATAAAAACATCCATCCAATAGGTTTTTAACTGTCCTGAGGCCAAAAACCGTATAAAAAGCATCCATCCAATCGGTTTTTAATTGTCCTGAGGCCAAAAACCGTATAAAAACATCCATCCAATAGGTTTTTAACTGTCCTGAGGTCAAAAACCGTATAAAAGCATCCATGCAATAGGTTCTTAACTGTCCTGAGGCCAAAAACCGCATAAAAAGCATCCATCCAATCGGTTTTTAAGTTTCGTGAGACTGGCGCAAACCATGTTCAATATGCTGTCCACTGCTGTGTGCAACAAGATTAAATCGGGAAACAGCATGTTCCACAACCGAACGAAGCGTCACCGGGGTCAAGTTCAGAATGTGTTGCGCAATGCGTGTCTTCAATTCAGCCACATTGTCAATCGGAGTACTGAACACAACGTCTTTCAGATAACCCCACAGCCAGAAATCACACGGATTAAGATCAGGTGATTGGGCCGGCCAGGCTGTAAGGAAATGACGACTGATAATTCTAGCATTTCCGAAATGCCGCCTCTACAACTGCTTCACTCGATTTGCAATGTGCGGAGGAGCGTCATCTTGCATTCGTGTTCTTTCCCCCTTCTTCAATAATACGCCGTTCAATTTTGACGTCATTCTAATCAGTGGTTCGTTTTTTAGAGAGGTTTGAAACTTAAGCTTTAATTATAATCACCCTGTACTGCCAAGGGATAAAATATGGGGATCGGATACTGTAGGTCTTCTTATGGTGGCACTCAATGGTGAATTTTTTTTATATAGTAAATATTTATTTCTACTGTCTATAAACCATAGGTATTGACTTGAGAACATTTTACATGAATTAATTTTATTTTAAGGCTCTTTCAGGCCTAGACTTCATAAAGACACCAAGGAGGCCGCCAGGATTAACGTCCCCATTCGATGCAGGAATGACCATCAACGGTGTTGCACGAACCCACTCCATACACGTCATCCGCACGTCTGCATTAGCATTATGTTAAGGCAGTGTCTGCACCAGGAAGACGGCAAAGACTCAATTCATCACAGTGCCTCTGGAAGCCAGAGGTACCTTCTCCAGGGCTCCGGGGGAGCCTGCTCTGATTCCAGGAGGGAACTCCTGATGTGGGAGTAGGTGACTCCAAGGACAAACCGGAGAAGAACGAGACCACTACCTGGAACGTGAAGCTGGCTGACGACACTTTGTGGTCAGCATGTCAGCAGTCGCCCCGCTGCATCAGCAGGGACAGCTGGCGGCCTGGATGTCGACGCAGGCCAGCAGTGGTAAAAGAAGGACATATACTAATAGACAGTTTATTAATTAGAAGTACAAAAATACAAAGACAATTGTTGATTCTTGTGTGAATTAGTATGTTGGTAGAGTAATTAGTAGAATAATTGGTATATTGATCAGTATTGGTACAGTAATTAGTAGAATAATTGGTATATTAATCAGTATATTAATTATTAGAATAATTAGTAGATTAACTATTAGAATACTTAAATCCATTAAATCCTTAAGAATAATTATCCAGATATATATATATATATATATTTAAAAAAGTAAATTGTTTTAAGTATAAAAACTGTAGAAACCAAGGGCCTACTTTAGGTAACAAGGTAGTAGGCTATGTAAAATCAGGAAATAAAATAAAAAAATTTAGCATTATGTTACTCCGCAGCAGAGCACACCTGTGCTGTGTCACATACCGTTCGTGGGTTCAGCTTACGCCTCCCCCCCTGGCCGCTTCAGCAGCGCTAGGATCCGTCATCGGGGGTACCCGAGCCAGGCCCACCAACCCCCTCGAGAACCAAATCAGTAGACTAGCTTGCCACCGCGCAGCCACCCCCGCCGCGGAATTGGGCTCTTCCGAATTACTCGCCATTACGGCAGGGACGGTGAGACAAGGCGCCTTCTGCTACCCCTTATGGGTGCCCACGGGGAACCATCGTGAAGGCGGCGCCCGCCACGAACCAGGCCGAAGACCCTTCCAAGACCTGGCCGTATAGCAATGCCTCTCTGTGGTTCCAAGCCCCACCCTAACCCCGCAGGGCGGGCGGAAGCCGTAGCGACCGAGAGCCGTGCAAGAAGGCCTCCCAGCATCCACTACGCCAGCAGGCCGAACGTATCGTCCCCGAACGCAGCGTCCCACACCGGGGGGGGGGGGGGGTTGCTCCTAGTATGCTTTCTCCCGCGCCCGCCCGGACACTTGTGTCCAGTGCGAGCACGGGATTCCACGCACCAGTCCCAGCTCCACAGAAAACCGTCGCAGCGCACGATCCCGCAGCAGAGGCCCGAAGGTACCCACTGCGTTCACAAGGTGTATGTTGCCCCACCCCTGGCAAGCCATTGCGCTACCGGCTCACACATATATAGTGAACGTACTATGGCAACATAAGAGACAGCTCCCACCAGCAGGAGTGCTAACCCTGAGCCCCAGGGGCTGAGCCCATAGGCTGCAAGCCGCAACCAAGCACAGTCCCGGAGGCCGTGGTACTGGCCCCTTCATACGACTCCTGGGTCTATGCTACGCTGACAGCAGGGGTGCACTACGCCCCTGGGGTGCTTGGTCTTCGTTCACCAGGACACTCTCAACACCGGAGCAGTCAGGGCAAGGTTGCTCACTGCACTTGAGCTGCGGCCAAACTTTAGTGCACCTTTATGCAGCTTGACTACCTACAAGCCTTCCGTCCAGCAGGGGGCGCGACCCCTCCTGAACCCCCAGCCTCAAGCCGGGGGCGACGGGACTATTGACGTCAGGCATAAGTCCCGGGGGCGGCGGAGGTGGTACTAACCCGCCTCCTACAACCCCCCCCCCCCCGAGGACCCACTTCCGACGCCCAGCAATATTCCCTCTCTTGGTAGACGTAACAGGTCCAAGACTAGCGGTTTTCAAAGTTTGCCAGTCATCACAATTCAGATTACAGACACCTCCAGCTCAATCAACCTACCACATCTTCCAGAGGGGGAAAATTTCCCACAATGCTCTAACTTGCACCTATAGAGTTACAAGAAAAGCGTCGGAGAGGCTCGGGAACCCCGGGTGCGCCAGACCCGTCATCTACGTCTCCCCGAAGGGAGGCCCAGACCCCTGGGGGTGTACTGTGTCACAGTGAGACAGTGGATACTGCGCTCCACAGAACATGTGGACTCATGGTGAGATGTCTGTGGGAAAGGTGGCGATGATGGCTGGCATCGCCGCTGCAGACATACATCGGGAAATGGTGACTAACACGGCAAGGCTGAGAGTGGAAAAAGACGCCCGAAACCCTCTACATGGCTATACACCAATGCCATCGAGACTGTAGTCCCTATAGAGCTTCTTAAGGTCCCCAACTTCACTGGAAGGAATACCAAGCAGTGAAAGAACATCGGTCTACGGGAACAGAGTACGATTTAACAAGGACTGGAACAAGCCGAAAGAGGGTCTCAACAACCGTGGTATAAGATTGTATGTGGTTTAATTAATCTGATAATTAATCAATCCACAATACAGTTCAGTTTAAACTTGCGATTATTATCATAAAACACGACGTCAACGATACTTTTTACATGAATAAATTCAATCCAGCAATTGTATATAACACTTCTTCCACAGACAATACAATTCTTGGCCGTCGTAAATTGAGTCGGTGAAAACTACTACTCTGTCTAGGATGTTTGTTTTTGTAAACTCTATCGAGATTTCTAGAACACTTCTAAAGTTTCCGACAGATATTTCTCGAACATTAACAATACTATAACAATTGAAAAATATTAAAAACAATCAGAATTAATACATAATCATTTACAATCAATACAAAATGGTCAGAAATGGAAATTAAAGATACTTAAACACAAAATTATTCACAGAAATCATTTTAAACTGTAGCAAATTGTCCTTTAGACATCGTAACTTGCATTAATACTTAGAATTACGAACATTTAAGAAATTCTCTTGCACAATTCTGTTCTTAAACATATTAAATGGCCTTTAAATAATTTATTTTCATAAAACAAAGTTTTTATACATTGATTTACAGGAAATTGCAAAACAAACCTACCAGATCATATTCAACCAAAATCTAGCATACTACAAATGATTCATAAAATACAATTCCATTTAATTATAGGTTTGAGGGCTGTTACAATGGGCCAAATGGAAGTCACTGAACAGACTTCGAGTTGGATTTGGTCGCTGCAAAGACACACTCGCTTCATGGGGATGCCTGGGAGAACAACCAGATACCACAAGTTCTTGTGTCGAGATCCAAACTACGGCACATTTGTTGTCATGGCAACAACTCGGAATAAATTTATCCCAATCAGAAGGTATCAATCGGCCAGTGGCAAAGCCTTCGCAATGGCTAAAAATGTACACTTGATGTTTGATGTTGTCATCGACACGAAAAGAAGAAGAAGAAAACACCATACGCAGTCGCAGAGGTTTGGAATTTAACCCAAGATGTTGGTTCATAGTCTGATCACTAAGAACCATTCACTAACATCTCTTCTACCATGTTGGACAAGTCTCGAACTATGAAAATCCTTCCAACACCACGTCCAGAAGCAACCAATGGTTTGTGGAGGGTCAGATACCATGAATATTAATACGGTCTTCATACGAGTAGTTTGCGTTTCGAACTTTGCAAAAATATAAAATAAGTCAATGTGATTTTTTTAATTAATTTATATAAATGGTTTTCGGCCTTATCAGCCACACAGCCAAGTTCTTTCCGTTTTATGACAATTCACATTTCATTACTTTACAGTTCTATTTACATAGTTTAACAATTTACATTTCATTTCCTTTACAGTTTTAAATATACATAATTTACATTACTTTACAGTTCTATACACAACAGTTTACATTGTATGACCTTTTACATTTCAATTCCTTTACAGTTCTATATCTATCTGTTTACTTCTTGGTGTTATACTATGAGTCGACATGTAATCACTTACTTTATTATATTTCTTATCTGCGCCGTAGAGTGTTTATTATACAATTTGTGGGATTTTTGACACTATATCTTAATTCTATTTGGGTCAATGTATAGCACTGGTGCCCTAATCATTCACTATGGCCTCAAATTCTAGAAATATGACTGATTGATATATATGAGGATATATCTGTTCAAGTGGTGTACGATTCTAAATGTACTAACTTTGTTCCCGTCGTTTCCTGTTGGATTTTCTACATGTCTAAAAATTTTAATTGGATGTTTTCCTCCTTAAAGAAGGTCATTATGATTTTGAGTATTTCTTGTTTACTTGAGGCGAGCAGGATGGAAGCGTTGGTTGGGAGATGAATGTTACATTTTGCGAGTTCTTTTAGCATTCTGTCCTGATGTTGTTGTTGTTGTTATTAGGATTTTAGGGCGCGTCGACGACGGGGTCATTAGCGCCCTTTCTGTCCTGAATGTGGGCGTATTTCGTGCATGAAAAGAAAAGATGGTTTATATCCCCTACTGCCTGATCAATGCAGTAGCATAGTGGGTTGTCTCTCAATCCTATCCGCTTTAAGTCAATCTGATTAAACTTCTACAGTACGTTGAAGAATGCTGCATTCCTTGCCGTACCGTAATAATGGGTCACAGTGTCATGTAGACACTAATATGCGTTATCGCAGATATAGAAGACTCTGAACCACGAGACGCTTGTTTGATGACCGTCTCTGCTTGATATCAGACTGAGATGCAGCGTTGGCTTCTTAGAGCCTGCCGTATCCCAGAAGTCGTCGACAACAGAGCGGCTATGGCGGAGACAACAAAGCGCCGCTGTGGGACCGACAGCCAATTAAGATGCCACCTGGCGGTGCGGCGGGTTGCCTATGAGCCGCGGGCAGAGACGCGACCACAAATAGGACGACGCGGCGCGTCGCGGCGGCCACGAATAGA
This sequence comes from Vandiemenella viatica, assembly GCA_031002005.1. Taxonomy (NCBI): domain Eukaryota; kingdom Metazoa; phylum Arthropoda; class Insecta; order Orthoptera; family Morabidae; genus Vandiemenella; species Vandiemenella viatica. Next base: position 211,284,359 of record JARYHS010012519.1, on the reverse strand, counting down.
GGCGCCGCGACGCCACGTGCCAACGGGCTGACCGGACGGAAACCCTACACCACGCGCCTTCCGGCCGCGCACTCCACCTCACAGCGTCCCCCAACACAGACGTAGCAAAAACAATCAACTATGAAACTTCGCAACGAGAAGGTAAAAGAGACTCTATCAATCTCCATTAGCCCTTAGGATAAGGGATTGTTTCTTGTCAGAAGTACTTGCCGACTTGGCATTGCCTTATTTTATTCTCTGTTTCCGTGTAAGTGTTAGTTTTACTTTTATATTTTTCATTTCTGTTAGCCTTATTTTTTTATTTTTTTATTTGTATATATTTATTTAGTTTAACAGTGTAAGTGCTTTCCTTTTCACTGTATTTGTGGTTTTCTCACTCGTTATCTTCTGTCAGCAGCTGGAGTGGTCGTCTATGTGGACCCTTTTGTATGTCGTAGTGCGCTAGAGAGCGAATAAGGTGGTTGTCGCTCTCCTCAGTTTTTTGGTATAAATGTCTTGCTATTTTTTATACCTATCCCGAAGTCTCGGGATCCCCGCTGTCTCGTGGAGGATGTCTGATGTCTGTCGGGAATCTCATTGGCAGGTGGAGTGCTCTCTTCAGCGCCTTGTTACAATTAACGAAAAAGCAATCTATGAGAAATTTTAGCTCATCCACAAAAAGACCCTTATCGGAAATATTTTTTCTTATAATTTTCCTTATATTGAAACATTCTTTAGACTTATCCTTGATATTGTACAGGTAAAAATAAATAACTTAGTCCACAGCCAGAAGGTTGGTTGAACCGTTTCGAAGGAGGCGTACTAGGCCACTGCGTCTTGGGTCCATTGAAAACAACAAGAACTGTGGAAATTACCAAGTAATAGGGAAATATATCAGAACATGGAAATGTAACAGAATAAATAAGAGAAAGGAGGACATATCTATAGAATGATGATAAAATACTGGAAGAGAAGAGGAAACTATGGAAAGAGAGATCTTTATTTATTTATTACTTATGGCTTTACGCCTCGTAGGCGTCGAGGTCATTAGAGGCGTCATGGGACTGGGAACAAGGAACGGGAAGGAATTCGGTCACGGTAAGTGCACGTAAGACATCAGAACTCAATGTATTACAGTGCTACGCAAATACTCACAAAAATACAACCAACATGTGTAATATAGCCTATACTGCAGCTACAAACATAACTGATTCTAAAACGCTGTACAATTATAAGCATATGTGACCAAAGAAAAATACAAAACCGCTGAAGATGCTTCGCAAATGAAGCGAAACGCGTTCGGAAAATAAAACAACAATTTCAGTTGCATTGGCATTACAATTATTCATAAAATTGATCCTAACGCAATTGAGTAAATGGCCCACAATATCCAGATGAACTGAAGTGTTTCTAAAATAATTGTTGAGTTCTTAATTGCAATATCCATACTGTGTGCAATCCGGAGTAAATTGTATAAATACAGTAATTGCTTAAAGTAGAAAACTAGCTGCTAACATTCTAGCTTAAAGGCTGGAAACTAATTGCGGGCAGGAGACAGATATGATGGTCGCAATCTACAAGAGAGACGAATACCAAGAAATAGTTGGTTGAATAGGAGTGAAAAGCAGTCTTGAAGAAAGAGGAGTGAAGTTGAAAATAATGGAAGAAATATGGCGAGTAACGATGATACGCTGAAGAGATCTATTTCTGTAATTATTTTACCATATTGATGATTATTATCTGTTATACCCATTATAATAGCCAGAATCCTCGAATAAAAAACATTACTACTGTCGAAAAGTTTGTACGTGCTAAATTTGTATAAAATTCAAAACAGAAAAGTACATTTTTCTCCTAACTTAACAGCAGGTGTCTTTTATAAACTACAAATCACCAGCACGGTGAGTTTCCTCGCAATTTCATATATTGCACATAAATCTCAATTCCAGTAACTTTAGGATATCAACAGAACATGGGCTATAAACGCTTTGGTTATGTCTTGTGGTACAAAATAGACGTTTTATTTGGACGAAAAAAAATTTATGTGAACAAACTAGTCATTTTAGGAATCGACACCGCCAAATTTAAATAATTCATGTAACTAAATATCGTGGAAAATGTCATACCACCAGAAATATGCAGCTTTATTCAGCAAAAGTTCCAACCAATTTTATAAGCAACAGTATTATGTAATCAGTGATGTCTAGAGTTATTTTAAATCTATTTTTTTTTCCTGTTACAATCTATCGACTGGTTTGATACAATCCTTGATCTCTTCCTATATGTTCCTCTTTGTAAATATATTTGTTTACAAGTAAGGCCATAGAGTGTATAATTAACCTTAGCAATTTATTTTATAGGTCAAAGAAATCGATACTGACAGTATGGAGTATCTTTGGCAGACAAATTAAGAGAAGATATGAAAACAATGACTTGATAGAAGCGCGAACTTGCGATGATTTATACGAAAGAGAGAGCTTTAAGAAAAAGAATCTTAAATGAAATTATATCTCCCCTTGTTGTTGATAAGTTTGTGAATTATTGTTAGAGAAATGTATGCAGCCAGAGGCATATGAACTGTGAATATTTCGTGCCAAAAAGAAACGATGTATCGATAAATGCACTGAAGATAAGAATTAATTTTGTATTATATAGTTAAAGTAAGATTCAAAAATAAATTTTATGTTTGATGATTCAAGGAAATTAATGGATTATTTGAGAAAATATATAAATAAATATTTAACGATATTAAGATTAGGATTTTTCAGATTGTGATGTATATGCCTCACTATTCGTGTGATTTATTATTAAAGCATATTTTTCTCATAAATATTTATGGACATATATAATAACTTTGGCATTATAGTTTTTCAAGGTCAGAGAAAGTCAACCATACCGAAAGAAGTGACGGAGGATCTCTGGTTATCAAAAAAGTTGATGAAAAGAAGATGGCTTAGAAGCTGAAATGAATAAGTCGATCCAATCCTGGCGGGATGGAGATACAATTATACATATGATATTCAAGAAAATAAGCCTGAGGGCAATGAGATAGAACAATATAAAAGAATTGCAATGATTATGTTTTGAATAGATAATATACTGTAAAAGGAACTGTAAGAATAAGTAAATGATAATTGTTTCCTTTTTTGAAAGTTAAGAAAGTTTGTGTTTTGATCTTAGAGAAGTAATTAGTTGAAATGCAATATATTTTCAGTAGTGGTGTTAAACCCGATATTGGATACAGAAGTAAATAAAAGTCAACAATACTAACCCGACACCGGAAATTGGAAAATATGATTATTTTTATAATAAATAATTCGACCCTTACAAGATGTTAAGGTGTTTGATGAGTAACAGGTATTGAAAGTCAGACAGAATAAATTCAAATTATTACAAATGTATGGTAAGTGTGAAAGGAAAAGGCAGAACCAAAAATAATAATACGAGATCGTGTATTCGGACAACCGTCACGTACCTTAGTACAGGAAAAACACTTACACTATGTTTCCATAACCTCTTTAGCTCAACATTTCTCTTGCAACCTACGTCCTCCGATATTTTAATCTTGGTCTCCCTTTACAGTTCTTCCCTTGAACTGTTCTCTCGAGTAACGAATTAACTAATCCCTTATGCCTTAAAATGTGATCCACCATCCTGTGTAGTTTATCAGTCAGACTCTTCCGAAAACTTCTCCCCTCACCCACGATTTCTAAAACACTTCCTTTTCGTACATTGTCTGCCCACTTCATTTTCAGCATCTTTCTAAAATATAAAATTTTAGTTGACTCAATTTGTCTTCTTTCATAAAGTGCATGCTTGACTGCTATAAAATGCTACGCTCTTCCAAAAGTCGGTTATTTAGGGCGCAATTTCATAATGTATTTTACTTTCTATTACTGGCTAATTTATTTTAGTAGCTGAATTCCTAACCAACGGTGTAGGTTATCTAATGTTTGATGCTATAACAATTTTTTTGATGAACTGATATACAGGGTGATTCAAAATGATTGTCGGGGTTTCAAAAAAATTCCTGCAGTTAGCACAATTGAGATACGAGTTTGAATCTTATTTTGATGTGTAAAGAAACACATCAAGTTTTTTTACATTCATTACAAATGTTCGATATGTGCGCCCTGTGTCACGCTGCACACTCTATACGATAGTCCATTTCATACTACACGCTTCAGAAATGTTTAGAAAGGCGGCCCTGATCCGTTCTGTCACTTGCGGAATAGTCGCAGGTAGAGGAGGAAGATAAACTTGATCCTTGACGTAACCCCACAGAAAAAAATCACATGGGGTTAAATCTGGTGAACGAGGTGGCCAAGCCATGAGCATTTGGTCACTGTCGGCTCCGCGTCCTATCCATCGCTGCGGCAATTGTTTGTTGAGAAATGTTCTGACCTCCCGATGGAAATGAGGTGGAGCACCATCTCGTTGGAATATGAAATCATCCACCTCTTTCAGCTGAGGCAGCAACCACTCAGAGACCATATCGAGGTAAGTTAGTCCTGTTACTGTCTGTTCATTGAAGAAGAACGGGCTGTACACTTTCGCCTTGTAAACAGCAGCGAACACACACACTTTTGGAGAATCACGCTGGTGTTCAATAAAAGCACTGGGATTTTCTGTCTTCCATTTTTTTCTTGCATAATGTTTCAAAACGTGAGACGTTTGAGATGGTCGTCAGGTGTTGAAGCCTGAAGCAGCCCTAGGCGATAGGCTTTCATTTTTAGTCGTTTTCGTAGCACGCGCCAAACTGTGGTTTTGCGAAATGTTCAGTTCTCTGCTGCCTCTTCTTGTTAACTTCCGCGGGCTACGTTGATAAGCTTCTCTGACGCGGTTCACGTCGATTTCCGACACAGAAGGACGCCCACTGCTTTTCCCTTTGCATAAGCAGCCCTTCTCCACGAACTGCGCATACCACCTCCGAATGGAATTGTCTGAAGGTGCATCCTCCATTAATTTTTTCAAAAGTGCCGTTGGACAACGGTAATTTACTGACACACGTGAAAATCTAGAGGGCAAAAAGCCTTCTCTATAGCGTTAGCTGCCATATTGCAAACACTGACATCTGGCGGAACAAAACGTAACTACAAGATTAGCGGCTGCTACAAAACAAAACTCTGAGTTTTTCTATTCATCCATGTAAAGATAATACTTGTATGTTTAGTACACAGCCGGTAAAAAATTCATGAAACCCCTACAATCATTTTGAACCACCCTGTACTGCTAAATGGTTAATTATGAGCAAAGAGTTAAATCGTCGCTATTACAACAACCTGTACTTCCAATATTGCCTGGACAATGAAGGAAGCAGGCATGTGGAACAGGTGACGAAGGTTGCATACCACGAGGCGTCGAGTGACTCGGGGTGCGCTTAAACAGAACTTGACACTCAGCTTGTGCAATACGTATTAGGGAAATGGTGGATGAAGCAAAGTTTCTCTAACTGCAGGACACAGTAATGTAGTTTTACTTTTCTCTGTTGCCTTTTGACAAGTTTTATGCAGTAGTCCATCTTCCACATGTTGGACGTCTTTCGTTCAGGGAAATCAGTTGGATTGTAAATATAAGTTTTTTATTTCATGTATCTCCCTTTATTCATAGTACCTCTTTGTATATGAATAAAATTTTAGTTTCTTCGAGGTTATGGTTTTTTTTTTTTTTTTTTGTCAAAAACTTTGAAAGAGTAAAAAATTTGTTGAGAGCGAAAACAGCCGGCTACAAGAAAGGGGGAAAATGTGGGTGTAGGAAAATTTGCACTGCGGTGTGCGCTCCATCACAATTAAATAAATGTTAAAGAAGCTCTTCATATCCAAGTTCTCTTGTCCAAGAAAGCCTCTTAAGGCCGCCATACTTCTGTTTGACTCACTGTGCCGCTAGCATACTGAATGCTGCTTGGAAACGAACAATCGTAAGCTCACTGACGAAGAAACACTAATTGTCCTTCACCTACATGTTTGTGGTATAAGAAAACTAATGTCATGATGTGTTTTCCCAAAATGCTTTGCTTGCTCACACAAACTGTCGTATTGGATCTAACTGTACTTCAGTGTAATCCAAATTGACTTACTGTTTCCCACTCGAGTGGGCATCCCACTCTGCTTTTCACCACGACCCAGGCTGCTCTGAATCTAACTAAAACTCACACCACTGTTTTACGACGTGTGACATCCGGTTTAAAACTGTCCGCTGCTTCAGCATCCGGCTGTCCGTTGTTTCTTTGAAGCGGGCCTACTAGTATTGCGTTTACCAGAAGAAATAAATCACTCGTTCTCATTCAAACTAGTGTTTTCCTGCTTCACCTTTACAACTTCCGTTTTCCACAGTAGTTACTTTTCTTCACTATTCAAATACTGGCCAATGTTGAACGTTCTAAATGTGATTTCTTCTTCTGACGCGAATACTGTTGTAAATTTTCCCCCATAATAAGGAGGACAACTGAAGAAAAAAAGGTGATAACAATACTAGATTCGAATCGAATATTTAAATCCAGAATAGAACTACATCTTATTTATCAGGACCGCTAACATCGACAGCATAGAATCAGAGAATTAGCTACATTCATTTGCTTCCACAATTTGGTGTGGGTATGGTCCCTTTGTTGACAGCCTCCCAAATCTTCAAGGAACCCATTGAGAAATTCAAGACTCAAAAAAGTGATTGGACGAAACTAGACCTGACATCATATAACCTCGATTTTGTTTTGCATTTATTTTCTTACTTATTTAGATTGAAATGTTATTGGGTAAATGTTAGGTAGTATTAAATAAACAGGATGAACAAATTTATCTGCATCTTAAACTGCTGTTATTTCTAAAATGCCTGACGATATTTCGAATAAAGTAGTTGCAACAAACAATTCTAGATTTATTCAGAAGAAAGGCCGATTTTTAAACCAAATTTCGTAGAAACACGGGAACATTAGTGAGGTGTCAGCTGTATAAGGATATCCTCACAGTTTCGGAAATATATGTGGATTGTAATCGCAAGGGAAATGAAAATAATACGCACAAAATATTCAGAGAGTTAAAAATTCATCAGCACGGGAGAAACCTAAATGGAGGCGAAAAAAATTTTAATGGATAATTTTCCATAACTTATGACGGTGCTGTTGTTTGCATCATTTCCAGTTCTCAACCAAAGAACATTTACATTTCTAGGATGCATGGTAAAACGTGCGGAGCGCATGTTAGTGGCGTATAACATTGACCCTACCCAAAATTACCTTCAGTGCTGAAGAAGAGTGGATCCAGTGAGCAGAGGCAGTGCTTGATTCAGAACATTTATTACTCACATCTTTTCCTCATGAAAGTAATTCAATCGCCTATCCACAGCTATGGAGCCAGTCGAACATCTTAACTGCTGTAGAATCTGAAATAGAATTGTATTTTCACATTAAGTATGCTGCAGGAATAACAAATTCAAACCAACTTTTTTTTACTTTGGAAAAATACATTGCCTGACAAAAAAGTAGTTAAGCCCCTCGAAGAGAAGGAGGAAATAGAACGAAACTTCACGGCTTGAGAAGGTATGTGATATTATTTTAATCGTTACAAAATCGAGTCAAATTTACAAAGAGCTTGGCAGTATGATAGTTATTAGTGTAACGTTGCATCCCCACTGACCTTGATGCATATACTGATTCGGTTTGGAAGGGTGTCAAAAGCCGTCGAATCCTCTCTTGAAGCAAGCTGCACCACAACTGTTGTAACCGGTTCTTGGTATCGCGGATACTGGCACGGAGTTGATTGATGTTCGAGCTGGCCCAACACATGTTCTATCGGCACAGATCTGGGGATCTTGCTGGGCACGGGAGTACCTCAGACCGTTCATAGAGACACCTGCCGTGTGTGGACGAGCATTGTCCCGTTGAAACCTGGCACCACGATCTACGATCTACATCCACATATATACTCTGCAATTCACAAAATTGTGGGTGGCAGAGGGTGCTCAGCACCAAACCTAATCTCTTTGTTGTGCATTCCAATCCCGAATCATCCGAGGGTAAAAAGAATTCATATAACAATCAGTGCGGCACCTTATTTCTCTAATCTTATCTTTCCTGTCATTCCGACCCAAATAGGTTGGTGGACGTAAGTGAAAGTGGGAGTACACATGTTTACCAATAAGTTTAAACAAAGCGTGCGTCGTCTGTCTACCAGAGACTCCCAGCCCAGTCTACTGATCCGTTCTGTGACGTTTTCATAAGGACTGTATCAAGCGGTCACGAATCGAGCGGCTCTTCTCTGTACTTTACTGACAATCAACCCCTTACGAAACGGATACCAAATGTCACAACAGTAGTCCAAATGTGGACGCACAAGAGATTTGTACGCTATCTCCATTGTTTGTTCATTACAATTTTTCAAGATTCGACCAATGAATCGCAGCCTAGAATTAGCTCTACCTACTAACGAATTAATGTGTAAGACCCATTTCATGTTCCTTTGTACTGTTACTCCCAAATATTTAACAGGATCGACCATATCAATAACCGAACTGTTTACCTCGTATTTCAGAACAATCGGATTCTTTTTGTTAGTTATGCTCATTGTCTTGCACTTTTTACAATTTAGTGTAACTTGCCAAAATAACATCCAGATCACGCTGAATTTCAAAGCAATCGGTCGAATTCCTAACTTCCCTATAAATAACCGCGTCATCAGCAAACAATCTAAAAATTCTTTTCACTATGTCTCCGAGATCGTTTATAAAAATTAAGAATAGAAGTGGTCCTATTACACCTCCTTGAGGTTCTAGATTACAAGAACTTCCTCCTTCAACGACGACATACTGCGACCGACCAGTTAGAAAATCTTTTATCCATTCACAAAGCTGATCCGATATACCGTACGCTCGAAGCTTCGCTAAAAGGCGGTTGTGTGGCACAATATCAAAGGCTTTCTGAAAATCTAAAAAAATTGCATCTACTTGTGAACCTGCATCAATAACTTTTGCCTGAGATGTAACACATAAGGATGCAGAGTTTCCTCAATCACTACCATCCGCGACCTGAAGTCATACCTGATAGCTCCCTACACCATGACGCCAGGAGTAACAACGCTGCGACTCTTCAAAATATTGGTGAAATGGGAACTCTTCTCAGGTCTCCACCATATTCGCCGACGATGGTCATCCTAGGTGGTGCAGCTGCACTGAACATCATGAATTCCATTGCGTTGTGTTGAGCGATGAATCGCGGTTCTGTACTACCGCATCCCTATCTTGATAACGTGTTGTGGTGGGATGGTCCGATAAGGTGGTTTTACTGAAATGAAAGGTGCGATTGGTGTTGCGAAACACTGCTTCACTCTCAGTGATCGTTCTTTCGTATTGGCTAGAAAATACCAGACAAATGAGATGTGGTTTCAGAAAATGCAATAAATTAAACAAAATTACATAGGATTCTCCTTCTGTTACAATGCGCCTCTATGCAGACGTACATGTAGATCGTGGTTTCAACAATTTCCTCACGATGGCAGCAGCAGTCAACACACTCATGTTGTAGTTCACAGGTCCATCGAAAGGGAACGCCAGCAGTCAGAGTGTTTAAATCTAGCGTCGAGTCGGCAGAGAGTGTACAAAGTTCAAGTTGAACAACGGGTTAATTCGGGAGCTGTAGATATCTGTGTCACATCTTTCATCACTCTCAGGAAAGGGAATTCCCGGCATCAACCCATTTGCATTCTTTGCTGATATTGGTATACACACATATTCGTTGAGACCGACTAGGACCACGTTAAGCCTTCTTGCATTTTATGGCGAGTTTCATTTGGACCCAGAAGTGCTTGATTCGTTTTTGAATGGGGCTGTTTGCGCCCTTCTGCCCTAGGGGTTTACACTACTTCTTTTGATTGTTCGTCTCTGTTTGTTCCATGCTTCACTAACTCCTTCCTAAAGAGATCTCTATAGAAAGCATCTTCCCAACAGATGAAGGTATTCTTTGATATTTACAAAGCAGGGCATTACAGTTTTCGGTTTTGAATCAAATAAATTAAAGATTTTTTTTAGTCACTCTGTTTTTCTCCATCAGTTTGAGGAGTCCATTGAATCGTGCTCGTCTTTTGCGTATTGTTTCAGTGATTTTCTCTATTTTGAAGTAGACTTCTTTGTTGATTCTCTTTTGACGGACGCCATTATTATTACTTCACTAATTTTTGTACTGCCTTTTTTTAACTAATTGCACTACTATTTTTGATCTAATACTGTTGTTTCGAGTCCCAACGTAACAATAAGTGCAACAAGAGCTAATTACATTAAACAAATTGTGGCTATTTTTTTTGTTTTACACCTTGTCATCATCGACGTCATTAGAGACAAGATAGAACTAGGGGATAGGATCGGAAAGGAATTCGGCCATGGCCTTTTTGAAGAAACCATATTCCGGTATACTCCTAGAGTGATTTGGGAAAACCATCTAAGACTAAAATAGATATGACCCGACGGATATTCGAACCCGCGTCCCACCGAATGTGAGGCCAGAGCATTAACCGCTCACCCACCACGGTCGGCAGAGAAATCTGAAAAAAATTTACTATCTTATAACCATTTATCTTATTCCCGTCATACCATTAATTCAATCATCATTTCTTGGTGACCTTCATTTGTAGAATTAAGCCTACACTCCTGAAGGAAATACTAAACAGGTTTAAGCAATTAAATCGTGAAGAATACTAATTTAAATGTAAAAACAACGATATGAATATAATTCCCTGTCACATTCTACCTGCTCACAACTTGAGATGCACAGAATTTCCTCGGTATGTAAACATGAAAAATAAAAATAAAAATTAAAAAATCAATATTATTGTTTGGATTTGTTTGAGCACCAGAAAGCAGCGTCTCATCTCAGCCCGACATTAAAATAACAGAAAGTGAGAGGAATTTGCTCTACTCGCAATCTCCTATTTTTCAAATTGTCAGAATCTTGCTCATTTTAACACGAAATATTATTTATGTTTATCATATTACAGAAAGTGATATTATTATTATACAGAGAAGGGGTTAGCTGTCGCAAATAAAATGTAAGTCAATTTTTAATACACAAAATGAAACATCATTTTCAATTCAGTTAAGAATTATGGACAACAACAAAAATCATTAGAACAAAAACTCAGTGACAGTAAAAGCAAATATTCGACTGATAAACACAGTTACAAAAGCAGGATGTCTGTATGCGGCAAAAAGTTTAGATTCTTACAAAATGAGAAATTGAAGAATTAAAGAAAAATTCTCGTAACAAGGAAAAAAGAAAATGAATGGAAGAAAATGAATAATGGAGAGTTATGCAGGAAACATAAACAAAATTTTGGAGACTGTCAGCAAACGAAGTATAGTTATTTAAAGAACCTGGCGCGAATGTAAGTTTGAAAGCAGACGCCTCTGCTTTGTCTGCCTTATTAACGCTCTGCAAATTTCGCATATTCGTATTAGATTATTGTGAAAGACCAATGTTTTTGTCGAGTGAACAGTAATTTAAACTTTTTATTAATGAACGTTGAAATCGGTTACAGTTCTAAATTCCATTTAGGCTCAGTTAAACTCGAACCTCAGTGAATTCTTCACAGGAGGTTAGCCGGATAGCGTCGTAAAAAGACAACGTTTCGACAACCAGCTCGGTTGGCTTCATCAGGTGTATTATTCAGATAGTGTTAACTGAAAGCACAAACTCGACTAGTAGCTATCCGGCTGAACTCCTGTGAAGAATGCATTTCATCAATACGCCGGGAAAGTCTCCACGCACATACTACACTCAAACCTTGTCAAACGTATTTCAATTTCGTCCACACAGCTGACTGCGCAAGGTCATAGTAGGCGGCAATTACTATCTATAATTATTATCTGTTGGCTGCGGGACACGGGGTTAATTGGTTCGACTCCAGGCGGCGGCAGGAAGGACTTGGCCGGCAGGGTGGCAGAGCTGATGGTGTACAGTTCCTGGGTCCTGGTTTGAACCTCTCCGCAGAGCGTATGGAGTGACGGCAGGCACTGTTGATGTTGATTCGTCCGTCAGATGGGGGCGTTAAGCCGTACGACCCTCTTGGTGTCTCTCGAAAGAGTAGAGCTGAATGGGACGGCACCGGATTTCACACTATCCATTCTTTCATCTCTCATGCAGATCACAAACAACAGTCCACACTAGCACAGTCAACTACACTTATTACTACTCATACGGGCACTCTCACACTGGGGAAGACAATGGGAAACAATGACAGTCCCGCCCTCCCGAGGTTAACCTCGTACACTGAGATACGGGAACGGCATCCAGATGAGAAGGTTCGTAAAGGGGATTCAGTGACCGAGTGTGGTGGGTGGGTGGTTAACGCTCTGGCCTCGCTTTCGGGAGGACGCCGAGCCGGTTCGAATCCCCGTCCGGGCATCCAGATTTCGGTTTTCCATGGTTTCCCAAATCACTCCAGACGAAAGCCGGAATGTTTCCTTCTAAAGGCCATGGCCGAATTCCTTCCCGTTCCTTGTCACTAATCCCGCCTATAATAACCTCGACGTCGACGAGGCGCAAAGCCATAAGTAAAAAAAAATAAAATCCAGTCTCCCGGGCGCTAGCCACGACCACTTTCCGCTTCCAGCCCTATGTCTTGCAGATTGTCTTGATTTTGTCTATCAATTCCAATGGGTTTTGACACCGAGAGGGGCGGTGTAACGGTTAACGCTCTGGCCTCGCTTTCGGGAGGACGCCGAGCCGGTTCGAATCCCCGTCCGGGCATCCAGATTTGGGTTTTCCATGGTTTCCCCAAATCACTCCAGGCAAATGCCGGGATGCTTCCTTCAAAAGGCCATGGCCGAATTCCTTCCCATTCCTTGCCCCCATCCTTACCCCCCATCCTTTCCCGTCTCTAAAGACCTCGATGTTAAAAAGAGACGTAAAGCAGTTACCAAAAAAAAAAAATTCTGAATGAAATACTCCCGCTGTCGCTTGGAGCGATTTCGGGAAAGCATAGAAAATTTAAAATTTTATGGCCAGAAGTGTAATATAACTCGCATACCACTTCTTCTACCTTCAGTGGTAGGCTCGGTAAAGAACTGAGTCAAGCTTTTAGCATTTTATACCGTATTAAAAGATAAGGAACTCTGGAAGAGAACGTGAGACAAAAAAAATTCCGAAAGGAAGACAAAAAATGCTGTTTTCTATATGATTTGACTCATCAGGTCCCTTATCAAAACTTTCAGGAGTCATTGGCAAATCATACCTATACCACCAGGCATTAAATGTAGTATGTTATTTCTGAAACTATCAACATCAAATTATTTCATTAACTAGGGTTTAGTTATTTTCATAAACTCCAAAACTTGTATAGTAAAATTTTTAAGTCCTTCCTTATGACAACACAGCAAACAAAAAGGTAATATATAAAAGTAAAAGTAATTAAAATTTAATATAATTGCCATGGAGCGCAAGCTCCGATGGCAATTTCGCTACGCACCCATTTCCCCCCAATCTTCTTCCCACCTACGTTTGCCTTCTACTAGTCTCAACTTCAATTATTTCACTGTTTTTGGTAAATTATGCATCATTTCTGTAGGTAATTTATTGTAATCCCTTACACGCTTCCCTAGTGAAGAATTTTACTACACCCTTATAATTGATATCAAGTGGCAGCTTGCGGTCATGGTCATCTTTACCCATTCATTCACCTCTATCAATTCTGCCACCAATATCTTTCCACGCCTCAGCACCAATATTCGCCTTGTACACTCCCATGACTCTTTTCACCCTCCTTGTGTCTTCCAATGAATCCCATTCCAGCTCAGGGGCGGATCCAGGGGGGGGGAGCTAGGGGGCTCAAGCCCCCCCCAAACGTATCAACGGGTCCACCCCTGACATTGTAGTTTCGAGACCTGAACGCAAGCCCTCTGAACCAAAATTCACTCAAGCCAAGCCCCCCCCCCCAAACCAAAGTCCGCTCAAGCCCCCCCAAAAAACTAAATCCTGGATCCGCCCCTGTAATCCAGCTCCTTTATCATATTAGTTACCGATTGTGTTCTGCTGTAATTTCCAACGACAAATCTAGCAGCCCTTCTCCGCACCCCCTCCAACTCCTGTATTTGATACCCAAAACCTGGTCCCATACTATACCACCATATTCCAGCAGTGGTCTGAACAAACTTCTGTAGCCCCATTCCCTTGCTTCTCTAGTGAATGCCCTCATCACTCTTTCCAACAGGTGAAGGATTTTAAACCCTTTCCCTACTACCTGTCCAATGTGTCCTGCTCAGTTAAGTTCTGCTATCAAATGTTATGCCGAGGTATTTACATTTCGAGGCTACAATAAGCAGGTCCTTTCAACTTTATAATCATAATCAACCTTCAGCTTTTTATCTGTGTATCTATTAAGCTGGCTCTTCTTTACATTTATCTTCATCCCATGATCACTGAGAAAGCTAGTTATCCTATCTAGATCACCCTGCAGCTGTCTACAGTCTTCTATTGTTTTTATCCTATTATATAACATTATATCATCAGCAAACAATCTGATAGTAAACCATCAACATAATCATTCATTATAATAACGAATAGGAATGGTCCCAATACACTACCCTGTGGTACTCCCATGTTCACTTTAACTTCTTTTGATACTGCAAAGTCACGGCTCCACACTCTCATTACAACCATTGGCACAGCATGGATGTGCCGTGGTCAGCGCCTCGCTCCGGCCGCTCTTTATCTTCCCACGGAGTTTCCTCCGTGGTACTCATTGGATAGCAGGCTGAGTGGGCCTGGGCAGCCGTTCCGAAGACAAATCCTCTGATTCATCGGGGATCGAACCCATATCCATAGCCAAACGGTCCACCGCATGACCTACGCAGCGGCCAGACAGAGAATATCTTTTGTTGTTTTTTGTTTTGAATTAAATTGTGTTTAAGCTAACTAGTTAAGCATCTACTTGTAACAGCTCTTGGGTATGTAGTTCGAATGCGGAACAAGACAATCGCAACACTTAGCCATAAGTGTCAATCTAGTGAAGACTCAAATGAGGTCCCCCCCCCCCCAATGTCATTCAGCTACTTAGGGCCAAACAGCCAACTCAAGGGTGGTTATGGCGCTTCAAGTGTTTCAATTCCTACATTATGGACACATCACTTAAACACCCATGCCCTCGGCTCGGCCTTTACGGTCTTCTGTGCGTAGAAACAGTACTGTAGCCCCTTCGCTACCAAGGCCGGTCTCAAACGAGATATTTTTTTCACTTATGGCTTTACGCCTCGTCGACGTCATTAGAGGTGGGATGGGACTGGGTACAAGGAACGGGAAGGAATTTGGCCTCGGCCATTTTGAGGGAAGCATCCCGGCATTCGTCTGGAGTGATATGTGGAAACCATGGAAAACCCAAATCTGGATGCCCAGACGGGGATTCGAACCGGCGTCTTCCCAAATGCGAGGCCAAAGTGTTAACCGCTCACCCACCATACTCGGCACAAACGATCTTTTTTTTTTAGTGGCATTCGGCAACTGATTCAATGTTATTATCGTAGCTTCCAGTGAATCAGTCATCCAGTATATATATATATATATATTGCAGCTTCTAAGTATGGACGGACAGGACATTGACACAGACACAAAACACTTAAACTCCCATGCCCTCGGCCGGATTCGAAACGGCGACCTAGTACTCTAGCCCCTACGCTACCGAGGCCGGCGTACAAACGAGGATTTTTTCTTCTTTTTTTGGTTTAGCCGTTCGGCTATTTCAACCATCATCATATATTATATACCCTTTTGTTTTTTTTTTTTTTTTTTTTAGTTACAAACGAGATAATTTTCATGTTAGACAAAAGGTAGAAAGAGAAACAGCCTTCAGTCACTAGAATTCTAGTGACTGAAGGTTGTTTCTCATTCTATCCTTTGTCTGATTAATACAGTCACGTCAATATAGAGAAATATGGATAAAATTAAATTAAATTTTCATGTTAGCTGAAAGATTGTGTCAGTGACCGAGAGATCGCAGCACCGGCACAGAGCCTCCGGAAGACGAGTAGCGTCTCTGCTCATCGTGCTTCGTATTTTCGGCAACAGAGGTCACGACCAGCGGGCGTAATAGAAACATCTCCAACAGAACGCTCTGAAAACGAAAATTGAACTCAGGGTAATAATTTAGGAACTACTGAAGAAGTCATTACACCATGTGTCATAATTTGATATGCTCGATATCCAACGTAACGCATTATCTAGTTGTTCTAGCTTAATTAAGCTATTCTCAAACTATGCTCTGTGGTCGGCAGAAATAACCATTTAATTAATTCGCTTATTACACATTGAGTTTGATCGATAAATAATTCACGTTTAACAGTTAACGAAACTGTCTCCGGAGAAATTCAAAACATGCTTTTGGATTTATTTTGTTACAACGGCAAAATACAATATGTTCCAAAAGTTAATAATATACATGGGTAAAAAAAAAAAAGTCGCCGCATATGAGTTAGTAGTCCGTAGAATCATTTTCGACATTTTACTGGTCCTCGGATTGAAAAAGGTTGACAAACGCTGGTATACGAGTTGGTTAGTACGAAGTTTAAGTATTAAGAATCTGGTCCTCCAAATCCACATTTCGAAAGCTTCCAACCTCTTTATATCTTCTTTGCGTAGTGTGCATGTTTCCGCCTCATATAGTTCTAAACTCCTTACAAAAAACATTTAGCTTGTTTTTCCTCAGGTTTTTATCCAGTCTTCCACATCATAGATTTTTCTTTCTATTGAAAGCTTTCTTTGCCATTGCTATTCTAGTTTTCACCTCCTTCTTGCAACTCATATCACTACTCGAGATATTTGAAGGACTCCAATTATTTCTCCTTGCAGCTTTATCGTCATTTCTTTCTTACATCTTCCTAACGTCATACATTTAGTTTTCTTCCTATTGATTCTCATTCCGAATTCCTTACACCCTTTGTCTAAATCCTCTAACATTCTTCTGAGTATCTTGACACTTTCCGCCGGCAAAACCATGTCATCAGCGAACCTTATGCAGCTAATCCTACATCCCCACAAGCACATACCTCCTTTACATCTCAATTACTTTGTATAATTTCCTCCAAATACATGTTGAATAATATGGGTGACAAACAACATCCCTGTCTCATACCTCTTCCAATCTTTCCCTCTTCTGTAAGATCATTCCACACTCTCACTCCTCGTTTGATGTATAATCTACTTAATTAGTCTTCTTCTCTTCCAATCAATGCCTTTATTTTTTAGAATATCCATTAACTCCATGCCTCATCGCCAGTATATGCCCTGTACACTCCCATGACCCTCCTCATCCTCCTCCTGTCTTGCAATGAATCCCATTCCAGCTCCTTTATCATATCCATCACTGATTGCATTCTGCGATAATTTCCAGAAACAAATCTAGCAGCCCTTCTTGGAGAGGGTGCAAAGAAGGGCTGCTAGATTTGTTTCTGGAAATTATCGCAGAATGCAATCAGTGACGGATATGATAAAGGAGCTGGGATGGGATTCATTGCAAGACAGGAGGAGGATGAGGAGGGTCATGGGAGTGTACAGGGCATATACTGGCGATGAGGCATGGAAAGATATTACAATAGGTATGAAAAGTAGTGCATGGAAGGGAAAAGATGACCATGACCACAAGCTGGCACTCGATTTCAGGCACATGGGTGTGGGAAGATTTTCTTTTTTAGGTAAGGGTGTCAGGGATTGGAATGAGTTACCAAGAGAAATGATGAATAATTTACCGAAAACTTTGAAAGAATTTAAAGATAAAATTTGTAGAGGGCAAATGTAGGTAGGTGCAGGATAGGGGGAAGATGGGTGTGTTGGGAAATTGCCACCGGAGCCTGTGCTCCATTACAATTAAATTAAATTAAATTAAACTTCACCCACTGCACTCGAGTTCAAGTATAGAGAAAAAATTAAACAGTATATTTGTCATAGACCAATGAACAACTGGCCTTGTGGAAATGGAAAATAGCTAAGAGATTGTTACCGTATTGGGCGTTCGACACGGAGTTAGCTGGTTCTAGCCCAGTTGAGTTACGATTATATACATACTGTACGTAGGTTCGTCACTAATTTTAGTAAACAACACCAACTGAATAAGATACAAACTCAGATATCCTGAGGAGCCCGCCATGGATTGAACCACCATCCGACGCCATAATCACTATCAACACAAATCATTCCTCCTATTATGAGAAACCGTCATCAACAATAGGGGTTCCAGAGTCTTTTCATGGTCACTCACATGCATCTAGCCTCATGTAATTGTTACTAATTTGAGACAGTGAAACAGTTATTGTTTCGTTTCATGGAGCCTAGACTTAATATTTTTTAACCCCACACGTTCTTCGGGAATACATATGTAGTTTGTGTAATTGAATGATTTCGACGTTGATAATTATTATAACCATTCAGACAGTACACCTCAACTCGAAGGGAGGTTGGATCCTCCCTAAGGAGGCGTACCTGGTATCGGAGACGCCCAGTTCCTTTCATCCTTACCTAAACTGATTCGGTAAGCTCTGCCAGAGGTACAGGCCGCGCTAAAATCTTAGCCAAGACAGCGATTCGACGCATTAACCACATTTCTTTATACAACCTAAATGTTGTTTCAACTGTAGTCTTAATATTTTCAGTTTGTTTTATGTAGCAATTTTTTTTCTAGGCTTGGTAGCTACGAAATCTGTTTCGATTAGAATTGCAGCGTCATGCTACTTGAATAAAATTCACTTAGACGTTTCATATGCTACTCGCTACTGTCAAACAATGAAAAGAAGACTGTGACACCGATCAGAATATTGACATACGAGCCGCTGATACCTCTCATTTAGTATCACTGCGTTATGCTCTTTTGTTGTTCGAAATATTATGTTTTCACACCACAATTTGCAAGCTCATCCCTGAAGACTTCATAAATAATACTTGCTAAATATTATATTTTGTGCTGCCCACACTGATCCTTCTTAGTTAAAAGTTTCAGCCTTTTGATCATATTGCTGTAGATTTAAGAAATGAATGTGTATTACAGAATGTTTATGTATATTTTAAAGTTGAATAACTTCCTTCACGGGAAGTACAATTTGTCAGGCCTTCAGGACAGACAGACTTATACAATCCATAAAACAAATAATATTTGCAATTAAAGCTGGATTTACCACAGCTAACAACTCTAATTTGCGCAAAATTGATGTGACGACACTGGGAAAGTTTTTCGCATAAAACAGTAATTTTTTCACAGCTTGATTCCGGATCGTCAAAACATTCATCAAAATACACGTACTCAAAAATTGAAAGTTTAGTTTTGTGCTGAAAAGTGCACATGTTCTCATATAATTCAGGAAATGTATATAAGATTGAAGTCTTTCACGACATTGTATTTGAATGTTTAGCTTCAGTGTCAGGATAGATTTCACAAACTTGTATAGTCTAAAATAATTGTTGTTATAAGATAAATATTGTTTAGTAGAAGCAGTAGTTTATAATATTGCTTAATTGCTGTGAACATAAGTAGACAATGAATTAGCAGTAAGCAATCTTTACAAATATACAGATGATATGATACATTAATTGTGATGATAAAGAATGTAACTGTATTTGTATTAGCCGTAGGCTATTTGAAAACAACAAATAAATCGTAGGCATTGTCAAGGATGAACTGAGCTCTCTTAGCAGCTGGGACCTTACTGAAATTACGAACATCTTTCGGAAAGTATTACTAATTTACTAGACGAGTTATGTACTTGCATTCATTTAAATTTTGTATCAGATCATAAAGATGAGATGATGTTTGACTAATTTCGACATGATTTAAAGATGTTGTGTTTATACAATACTCAAGTTTGAATGTGATAATTCGTTTCTCTATATAAATTTCAATTTATCACAGAAAAAATATTAACATACACGGTTTATCGAAATAATAAAATATTTCGTATACAAAGTGGTCTTCCCAAAATACATTGAAAATTTTTCGGACAAATTAGCTGGGTCCCGTCGTAAAAGTTTTAGACATTTTTTCCGCATATTGTAACAATTTCTTTGGTATTTTAATTGATGTATTTGGACACTGAGACACTACCCCCCACCTGTAAACTGTAGAACTCATTTTATCTACAAAAGAAGCAAACCGCCGCTTGGTTTACAGCAGCACGAACTGTGATGTGACGTCACAAGAGACGACATGACAACAATCAGCATATAAAATTGACAGTTTTGCATTTTTTCGTTTGGTAATCAAGAAATAATACATTTTTTCGGTTATGGAAGACGCGCAGTTTCAATACGGACTACTTTCCCAAAATTAGTCAAGACCCTAACTGCGAACTGTGGTTTGTTTTTTCGTTCAAGAATTCGGAAAAAAACCCAAGAATTTCCAGAATGTGAGTGGAGAGAGATAAATCTGAACCTCTACGTTCACGCGGAGCAAGCAGCAGTGTTTACGCTCCTCAGATAAATATACTTTCCCCTCGAAGTGTGGAAGACGCTTACAGGAGCCAGACTCACGTGCAGACAGCTAATCCTGAGTCCTGAAAATGCACCGAGCCTTGCCTTCACAGGTGATGGCGTACGAAGTGTTAGTCACCAAAGCTCTTAGAGGCAAAACGCGTCTTAGAGATATCTGTGGTCGAAATACGAGCGGAGATGATAAATAAACGAGCCTTTTGCAGAAAAAATATATATTTTTCAGAATAAACTCTATTTCATATTTTTTTTATCTTTCTATACAGTTCCACTCCTTATCTATGCACTTTATAATAGTAAAAATTAATATAATTAATTTAATTGCTCTGGAGCACACATTCCGATGGCAATTTCCTGTCATACAGTCGCCCCTTTTAATTTTCATTTGTTTTAAATTATCTTATACAATTTGGGCGTTAAATTTCTCTCCCATCTACTTTTGGGATTTACAGATTTTAATTTTAAATCCCTTTAGAGTTTCTAGTAAATTTCAATTGGTAATTTGTTCCAATCCCTGATACCCTTACCTACAAAAGAACATTTTCCCACTCCCTTATGCATAAAATCGAGTGCCAGTTTGTGGTCATGGTCATCTTTCCCCTTCCATGCACTGTTTCTAATTCTACGACCAATTTCCTTCCAAGCCCCATCGCCAACATATGACTTTTACATTCCCAGCACTCTCTTCACCCTCCAATGACTCTCAACCCAGCTGCTTTATGATATCAGTTACTGACTGGGTCCTGCTATAATTTCCACAAACAAATCTAGCTGCTCGTCTTTGCACACCCTCCAACTCCTGTATTTGAAACAAAAATGTGTGTCCCAAACTACTCCACCAAATTAAACCAATGATAGGACCAAAGTTTTGTAACCCAATTCCCTAACTTCTCTGGTACATCCTCTCATCAACCTCTCCAGTAAATGAAGGATTTTGTAACCTTTTCCTTCCACCAGTCCAATGCGCTCTGCCCAGTTGAGTTTGTTACCAAACGTTATGCCAAGATATTCACACTTCAAGCCTTCAACAAGAAATTCTGACCCTACCCTATACTCACAAAGAATCTTTATTTTTTTTATCTGTGTACCTAATAAGCTTTCCTCGACGCTCTGGTTATTTTTTAATTCCGGTATCATAAAAAGTTTGGGAGCGGGTATAAAACTAATTGCACAAGAACAACTGCATCTCGTACGAAGTCACGATATGCCGGCTGTGTAAGTCATCGCTCCGAAAGGTATTTTTATAACAATTATTTTTAAAGTAAACACGTTGATGGACATAACTCTACAGTTTCGTCACCAAAACATGTTACATCCACCATGGCCTGTTCTCTCGGGTTCTATGACTTCCAGATTTTCTTGTGTAGGTTGAATCTATGAGTGTGTCTTCAGGGTTCATTTGATCCACTCAGCTGAATTTATGTTGAATCGATTTTGGACCAGCATCTTACCAAACATCCAAGTTGCATTGCTTGGTTTTAACCTGTTTCGGGATTGATGTGTTCAGTTCGGTCCTTAAAAACAACTGCCACTTCTTCTCCAACTGCGCTTGTATTGAAATATGTCGGGAATTGAAGTTAGAAAGTACATGTAACCGTTCTGTTGGTGTAGATCTCGCAGTTCCAGATATTGTTCTCATTGTTAGCTATCAGTCAATGTTTTCAGTATGACTGCTATTTAACCGTACTGGACAGCAGTATTCAGAAACTGGGTTTGATGCATTTCCTAGTTTCCAGTAATTAGTGTCACCGAGTGGAATAATTAATAAAATAACAAAACGTTTTGCTTTTTTCAGTAAACTTGATTTGTTTCAATTTTGGAATGTTGAGTTATATGGGAAAAAAACTAAAAATCTCAACAGATGATAACGTTGGAACTAATTTTAATTAAGAAAATTTTATTGAGCGGATGCAGTGATTAAATTGCCACATGGTAACTTGCCTTGTGATCAGAGGTTTTACTAAATTTAGGAGCTTGGTGAATCATCACTGTCAAGCTATCTACTCAATACATTCCTTTTCTTAAGCATTCTTAGGCCATGTAACGTTCTGGACTTATTACCAAATTATAATATAATTAATATTATTATTGTGTTTGAATTTTAATATGAACTTGCGCAAACGATTTACATGAGAAATCATCAATGCTCCTATTTAAATTACTGACATAAAATTATACAAGCCTGTCTTTATAGTAAAAAAAATGTTTAAAATTAATGAGTTTTTCTTCTGCGGACCCAGGATATTTTATAAAAATTCCCAAAAGTAAACCATTAAAATTTAATGTTCTGAATATTTGCTTATGAATGATCGTAGCTGGGTAATGCTATGAACTTCACTGGCGATGTAGTGTATAATTACTACGTATTTGTAGACGTCTGCCACCACACATTGGATGATGTGCAAACAACCTTATCCTGTTTCAGTACTGCCAATTCTACGGATTTATCCGTAGATCTAGGGATTTTTATTTATAAAAAGTTAGGATTTTCGGAATTTGTTAAAATATCAACGGATTTTTGCTAATTTTTATTATTTGGTGATTTTTCCTTATGTAGGTGTTTTGTAAAACTTTGAGTGTATAGCGTTAATGCGTTACAGAATTTTACATATTTGTGAATCGTTTCCTTGCAATCGCTCGTGTCAACCAACGATTGAAATAAAGTTCATATTTTGTTTGATTATAGATTTTGTAGATCTTAAAAGACCGTAACACAAAACTATCGGCACACTCCTTATGCACGGTGACATTTTGTTACAGAAGATGTGCTAAATTTAATGTCAACAAAGAAAATGTATGGACCGTAAAAAAAAAAAAAATAATAAAAAAAGACATAGCAGCAGCAGTGATGAAAGTGACCTTGTATAAAACATGTTCAAGATACATGAGTTATTGGCCATCTTTCCGCAGTTGCTTAGCAATAAATTTTAAATGAAAAATCCGTCTTTTTACTGTACACAAATTTAAATAGTGAGGAATGTGATTTGGGATATTCAATATAAGAAAAAGTGCAAAAAGCAAGAAACACATTACAATAGTGACCTCAAAAGTGGAATAGGAGTGATTAAAAAACTAACACCAAATCGGGCTACACAAAACACGCAAGGAGTGCTGTTCCTGAACAACATGTAATTGTCATAACCAAAAATTCTCACTGACGATGCCCCATGCAGAGGAGGCGAAACGCGTCTGATAGATAATAAAAAAAACAGTTGACAAAATACGGATTTTTCATTTAAAATTTATGTTCAGAGATATTTCTTACTTTCAGTGTAGAATATTATTTTGTATTTCGAATTTTAAAGACCTGGAAATAAAAAGTATTCTTAATTTTAACTATCTCTTCGACAATTATTGTTTCAGTCTTTCAGTTAGCGAGTTTCCGGATTTTTGTACCAAATCTACGGAAATTTTAGCGGTCATCTACGGATATTCAAAGCCAAGAGCCTGGCAGCACTGTGCTGTTTCCTTGTCGGTTCTGCCGCAAACCAGTGCAGCACAGTTCCTCAGAAAACGCCCTTTGCCTGAGCTCATCAGCTCAAACAAAATCAGTTCGCGTCCAGAGTCGGCAAAGCAGGAGGCCCAACGTCGAACTGACAGTGGCGGAAGAAGCCTAATCGACCAGACTCGAATCGCCGGCCGGTACATAATGTCTCTCGCGTGTCGTTCGCCGTAACACACGAAAAACAGGAAATTCCATTATTTACCGGGCTTGTAGATGATTCTGTTTATCTGGTTGGCCAGCACAACTCCCCCGCCATCAGAGACACTCCGTTTTTGTCCAGAGTCGCGTCACCACAGCAAAAATCTCTCCCCCCGTTCGCTAATTCTGGAAACCGGGCCGGCTCGCATTCCTGACGTGAGCACTGCCGATGATGGCCTGTCCACAATCTACATAGATAAAAATGAATCGCCAAATGTGTTGCTAAGCGCAAAACTCGAAAAAGGCTCGACCAGTTCGGGTAATTTTTTATTCATATTTTCGTCAAGGCCCAAGGAAGGTTCTTATGGAGAGAAAAAACGTAAAAATTGCGTGGAAAATAGTAAAATCAACACTTTTCTTTTCACATACAAACCAGTCAATCAAAACAAAACAAAGGCGCGTTATGATTATCTTTGGTATGCCTTCCAGTTGATTAGGCTGTATGGATATTTATCTATGCCTGCCCAAAATAAAGTTCAAAGAAAAAACAAAAGGGGGTTTGCGTGTCATCAACGAAATAATATTACTGCCAGTCAATCAAAACAAAATAAAGGCACGTTAGGATTATCTTTGGAATTGCAAAATGATCGATCTGGAGAAGTATTTTCAAAACAACTCCTTGAGATTGGTAATGGTAAAATCCCTGTAAACGTTTTGACTGGCTTCATTTCCTGTCAATTTTTTGTCAGTCTACTGAATCAAAAACCGAGCTCATACAAAAAGGTGTTCCCAAATGTCACTCAAAATTACGGAGATCATTTTTGGATGATCGAACAAGCTATATTAGCTGCGAAAAACACGGATGTAAATGAAATAAATTTCAAAATTCAAAATGAAATTGCCGGAGAATTAAGGACATACAAATCAGTTGATTGCACAACTAACCAAGATGATGTCGTCAACTATCCACCAGAGTTTTTGAAATCACTGGATTTGCCAGGATTTCCGCCTCATAATCTTCAATTAAAAGTTGCATCGGTGGTCATAATGTTGCGAAATATCAGCCAACCGTGTCTTCGTAATGGCACAAAGCTAGCAGTGAAAAAAAATTGCTGAACAATGTGATCGAAGCAACCATTCTAAAGGGAAAATATAAGGGAAAAGATGTGTTGATACCTCGCATCCGAATGGTACCATTTGAATTTAAACGATTGCAATTTCCAGTGTGGCTTGCTTTCGCCGTTACCATAAATAAATCCCAGGGTCAGTCGTTGAGTGATTGTAGCGTTAATCTTAAAACCCATGCTTCTCTCATGGACAGTTGTATATTGCCTACTTCCGCGTTGGAAAACCGTCAAATTTATTTGTTTACGCGCCAGGTAATAATAATAATAATAAAAAAATATCGTGTACCATAAAGCATTACAATAAAAATATCATCACATTATTACTAACGTCTTGCAGTATACGAAATAGAAAACTTATTTTTGTGAGTAATCGTTGTTTATTATTGAGACATTAAATCAATAAATAAAGTGATCACTCTGAAATACGTTTTATTTATTTATTTTTTCTATTCGACTACGACAGGCCAATAACTTTCGACAGAAAGAAATCTGTCGGGGCAGCTAGTGTGAAATTAAATATTCCACTTTTATGAATAACCTTAAAGTTTCTTGATGTATTTCACAGTCAATGCTGCCAGCCACTTGGTTTTGAATATCCGTAGATGGCCGCTAGAATATCCGTATATTGGATAAAAAATCCCGGAGATTCGCTAACGGAAACAATAATTATTGAAGAGAGTCAAAATTAAGAATACATATTATTTCCAGGTCTTTAAAATTCAAAATACAAAATAATATTCTACATTGAAAGTAAGAAATATCTCTGAACATATTTCATGCAGCGTCACTTTCATCACTGCTGCAGTTGTGTCTTCTCTCTATCTCTCTTTTTGACCTTATATTTTTTTGACATTAAATTTAGCATATCTTCTGTAACAGTAAATGTTTAAAACTCCCCTTTGATTCTCGGATATAGCTTAGGCCTTCTCGGAAGGCACTGCTTCTGTTAGCCTTGTCACTGTGGTGCATAAAGAGTGTGCCGATAGTTTTGTATTACGGTCTTTTAAGATCTATAAAAGGTATAACCTAACAGAATATGGGCTTTATTTCAATCGTTGGTTCACACAAACGGTTGCAGTTATTGACTATTCTCTAATACATTAACACTATACGCTCACATTAGTTGCTAGGCCATACGAAATAAATAAAAATAAACTATACGCTCAAAGTTTAGCAAAACACCAATGCAAGGAAAAATCAACAAATAACATAAAGCAACAAAATCCGTAGATATTTTAACAAAATCATAAAATCGTAACTTTTTATAAAAATCCGTAGAATTGGCAGCAGTGCTCACAGTCAGTCACAAGACGCGTTCGTTACAGCCATAGTCTTTATATTTCTAAATTAACAGTTAACGCCAAAAGAGGTGCATTTGTTTGTTGTTTCGGTAAAACCGACGGCATGGTCACCGTGCGTCCATGCCGACTGTCTAAAGAGGACTGCAGATCAGGCCCCGTGTAGATGCGGGACCCGATTTTTTGGCTGATGAGGTCTGTAGGGAGCTACAGTGCTTATTTAAACTAGCGGCAAGTGCGAGCAGAAACAGTCGCTGTCAGAAGTGCTGGTAATCTTTTGTGAGTTGTCAAGCAGGAATGTTCGCTGACGTTTAGTCGCAGCCATTGTTTTGTAATGTGCTTTAGTATCTTTGGACGAATCTTGCATTATCCACATGTGTTCTTTTTTTTTATTCGGCGTTCTCGTTATGAAATTGAACTCTTTAGTCAGTTTCAGAAGCTTTATTAATCATTACTATAGCTGTGGCCAAATCTTTTGGCGGGTGGCGTCAAATGCGACGTTGCCAAGCCGTGCGCGTAACTGTTGTATTCACCTCTTTACTTGTAGTAATAGTTTGTAACGAGTTTTAAGCAATTTATAATCACTATTCTGTGATAAAATATTGATGCATGTCATTTTGTTAAGAAAGTTATGTCATTGCAGATGCGTTTAATATAATTGGAGGTTTCAAAAGACCTGCTATTTATTATTCTATTACCTGCGCAGAAAAATAAAACTTTCTCGACAGACTAAGGAAACTTATGGAAATACTCCTATTTTATTTGTGGCTAAAAATCCACGTGTTAAATTTTATTATCAGTTTGTATATTTATAACTAAAATCAAAATTTTATTTTGTTATCCTCTGCACTGAAAAGCTTGCATAATTAAGGACAAAATTATCGGTTTATATATTACCACTCACCACTGTCGTAAAATTCGTGTACTGTCCTCCTGACAATGTCCCTGTCAAATCGCTAAGCTTTGTTAGAATGTTGTATTGATTCATATTTTTCTTTCGAGAAACAAACGTAGGTTATTTTCCCTCACGACACACGCGCTGGACAGTTCTCAAACCGAAATCACAAGCTGCAGCGCGAACAGCCTGTCCATTTCCTATTTTTTTTTTTCGGCAATATGGTGTTTTTTTTTTTTTCGGTTACAAATCACTACAGTTTTTACTATCAAGTATTTCCATATTTTTCAAGTCTTTTCTCACCAGCGTACATGTAGATGACAAAATTTCACCATCATTACCCACAAGAAGTTTGAAATATTTGTACACATTGTGAATGGTAGATTTATTCTGCCGGCGAAGCTCTGTTGTCTTCTTCAGCCGCGGTGGTTCTACTATCGATGACGTGCGTCTTGTTAGAGTCGTTAGTCCCGAAACACCTGGAGTAGGAGAATAAGTATCTTCCCAAGTATCCATTTTTAGTAGCACCATTCTCTTGCTAAATTATCCTAATTAAAATTACTACACTTTTTTGTTCGGTAAAATTATTACAGTAAATTACTATGATTAATAAATAACTAAAACGAATTAATATCGCACGTAAAAATCGCACATCACTAAAAATCAAAATATCCTCTATCAAGCACGCTCACCTTCACACTGACACACTTTCTAATGAACATTCACAGGTTCACACATTTTTTGTGTATTGAAAGGGAGGTGGAAGGTTTGGGGTTGGGTTGCGAGCTGTTTTCGCTCGCACTGGGCCGCTCAGCGTTGCAATTTTCTAGTGATAGAAAGAGAGCGCATCGCG
This sequence comes from Vandiemenella viatica, assembly GCA_031002005.1. Classification (NCBI taxonomy): domain Eukaryota; kingdom Metazoa; phylum Arthropoda; class Insecta; order Orthoptera; family Morabidae; genus Vandiemenella; species Vandiemenella viatica. The sequence goes on along the minus strand of JARYHS010012519.1, from coordinate 211,256,124 downwards.
AGATTGTTCCCAGGTACGGCAACAGCGCATTTACACCAATTGAGCCATATATAGAATAGGTACATCTAAAAAATGTTAATGTTTTTGTGTTAATACATTTGTTCAGTCACCGCAAAGAGCTACTTACAAATACTATTTCTGAAAGGAAGAGTTTTTTTTTCCAAGTCTCTTCAAAATATTTTTGATCTCCGAAGTGATAGTGATAATGTAGTTTACAATGTCTAGTAATGAAATCCGTTGAGAAACCTACTCCCCCCCCCCCCCCCGGTCTGCTTTTTCGTTGCTGTTTGCGTTGTCATGTGACCCTGTGTATTGAAGGTACTCCCGCAATCGCAACTGATGGTCCAAATAAAGCTTGTAAAACGATCGCGGCATATTACGGTTACAATGTGCCTAGTGCTTTTTCGTTCAAAATAATTAAAATTAGTATGTAAACTGGTTCTTTTTTTAAATTTTGTTTCTATACTTCCATATTTTATTACATGTACCGATAAAAGTCCTAATAAACATCTCATATACAATACTATCAAAAACGAATTAAAACTGAGAACAGTAAGTAAAAGTAATTAATTTCATAACAGTTAAATTATTTTAGTCATCGAACAGTCAATGATGTTGGTTTTCTAATACTTTATTGAGTTTTTCTAAAACATGACAACGTCACAGTCTCAATATTAATCTTTGTCAGTCTAAAAAAATAATTTATATGATACTAATATTACAATAATATTGGTGAAATTAACGTAACTGATATCAAATAACACACATGATACAAAGGAATACAAATTATTCATAAATTTATTAATGTTTGACACCACATTCAAACCCAGTGACTCAAAAAATCTTCTTATACACATTTTCGAGATAATTCATCACTTTTTCAGAAAAAGTTCCCTATTTTGAATTGAATTTAGATTTTTTAATACCTCATTGGGATTCAGCGATCCCATGTGTATCTGTATAAACATTTTTGAGGGAATTACATGACTTTTTTTTTTGAAAAATCGTTCGCCAATCTGGATTGGCTATCTTGAATTTTTTTTAAACCAGATTCAAACTCAGTGATCTCAAAAATACCTGTTTACATATTTTAGAATGAATTACTTTACTTCTTTTTTAGTAAAAAATTCCGCCATCCTGGATTGGCCATTTTGAATTTTAAAAACTAGATTCGAACTCAGTAATCCCCAAAATCTCTGTGTACATTTCTTCGAATGAATTACATGACATTTTTATTTTTGACCACCTTTCAAATGATTTGAACCTGAGCAGCCTTCACGACTGTGTTAATGCTCTTTTTATACTCCATCTATAACATGCAAAGGCGGGCAGCTAGATTTAAAGATTTGTATGACCATAAATTAGCTCTTGATTTTAAGCATGAGGGAATTTGAATTTTTTGTTTAGCTTTATGCATTAAGAATTGCAATAAATTACTGAGAGGGGTGATGTACAATTTTCCAAAAAAAAAACAAACTAAAAGAGTTTGAAGTAAAAGTCAGCGATATGTAAGTGTGTGGAGAAATTAACACGATTTTCGTATTGACTGATTAAAAACAATTCTTCAAATCATAGCTTTACACGCAAATAATTCTGGAAAAGTGTGATTAAGACAAATTGTTATTAGTGGGAATAGAAGAATCTCTGTTGGAATATAACAGTTTTTAATACCTCTCGCAGGTGAATTAGTAACATCAAGCATTAAATAGAGCATTGAAGTACTTATAAAGTGTTTTTAATTTACTTTGTTTGAAGTAGGCTCTACAGTTCAATGACTGTTCATATCAATTTTACACCTGTGTGTATGGTGGTCTATGTTAAGTTTGTCAAATTATACCTTTAAACTCAAAACTCACATCAACTGATGAAGATAACAGAGCTTTTTGTGTTTACACCATGGAGGATGTAGGCAATTGTTTTAAAACAAATATAGTGTATGCTAGGTAGGGCTGTTGATATTTTTAAAAATATCGGATTTTCGATATATCGATATTTTAAAAAGTATCAATATCGGCTGTCGGTATATCGGAAAAAAGTATCGATGTATCGATATATCGATACTTTCATAAATGCAATTTCATAAAATCAAACCTTGGAAAAATAAGGCTGTCCACTGATAAATAGACATGTGATTGTGTTCTTAATCAGTTTCATAAAAATTATAAAAATATATATACCTCGAAAGAGGTTCGAGCCAAATCTTATTTTATGCATTTTAAGACTGCTAAGTAATGCAGTTGAGGCATTTATTTAGGTAGAAGTTTAGTTATCATAGCATACATTATGACCAAGTTATATAACTTTTTTCACAAGGTTTTTTTGTGGTATTTCGTTTAGTTTTGTATAATGATAGCTTATTATAAGTTGTCTTATTTTTCTTGCTCTCGAATTAGTAACTATTTGTTATTTACACTTACCACTATTCGTGCTAACACACTAATTTCAAGTTGAACTGCTCTGGACAATCCTCACGCTCATTTCAAACAATGGGCTCGCGTTCGATTCGTGCTGGTCGAGCGATGCCTTGCCTACACTGTTGTCATCATCTGAGTAGACATGTTACCTATAACTTTCAAATTAATTATAGAAACGTAGTAAGATTTACTTAAGCTCGTTGATCTCTATGCGTAACAGAAATTTGAGGAACATAGTGTCATTCAAAGCAAACGAAAAATGATAACCTATTTAAAAAAATATCGAAGCCGATATCCAGATTTCAGTATCGAAATATCGTCCTAAACAATATCACTCATAAATATCGATATTTTTGGAAAATAATATCGATATTTCGATATATCGATATATTATCAACAGTCCTAATGCTAGGTAAGAACTCGTAAAAGTCGTAATGTGTGTTACATTTGATTGGATTGCTTCAACATGCGACGCCTTAATGAACGCAACCACGCTGACAGGTGAGTATTTATTTATTTTTAATCTTAAATTGTTTTTGTGCAATCTTACCTAATTTTGTTATTTACTAATTTTAATTTTAAATTCTTTCTGTGTCCCTGGTAAATGGTCCATTGCAATTGTTTATTGGAACCCCTCATGTCCTTACGTACTTTATGCAATTGCATCACGGACCGCAGCCGATCCATTTCCTTGTCCATAGAGCTCTGTCTCTCCATTCCTACTCCTCTGGGATGTCTGCCTTCTTTGCGTCTTTCTGAGTCTTGGTCTTCCCTTCTTTCACATCTTTGATCAGGTTCTCATCCATTCGTACTACCTGGCAATACCACTATAAACCTTTATCGTTTTATTATTGCAACGCCGAGCGTGTTGGGCGAGCGGTAAAACTCTGGCCTGCATTTAGGAAGACACGGTTTCGAAACCCCGTCCGTGCATCCAGATTTAGTTTTTCCATGGTTTTCACAAATCACTCCAGGCGAATGCCGGGAACGTAGCTTCAGAAGGCCATGGCAGAATTCCTTCCAGTTCCTAATCCCAGTTCTCTCCGAACTTTGTTGACCTAAAGTCCTTATGAAAGCGTTACAGAACTGATTATTAGACTAGGCTGGGAGTCTCTGGTAGATAGACGACGCACGTTTCGTATAAACTTATTGGTAAACATGCTTACTCCCACTTTCACTTACGAGTGTAGTGAAATACTTCGTCCACCAACCTATTTGGGTCGGCATGACAGGAAAGATAAAATTAGAGAAATAAGGTGCCGCACTGATTCTTATATGAATTCCTTTTTTCCTCGTACCATTAGGGATTGGAATGCACAACAAAGAGATTAGGTTTGGTGCTGAGCACCCTCTGCCACCCACAGTTTTATGATTTGCAGAGTATATATGTAGATGTAGATGTAGATGTAGAAGACGTAAGGCACTAAATGAAAAAAGTATTTATGATTTTCTGAGGTTAATTCACCATGTCGTGAATGTTTACTTGAATAGTTAATAAAAATTACAATTAACATTGTTATGGAACATATTTAATTAATTTTGAATTTCAGTAGATATGAGCTCCAACAATATTATTCCTCTAACTTTTTAACCATATGACAAAAAAAGGGAAAATTTTTTAAAGGCCTCGAGTATATCCGCAGGATTTCCTGAGCGCTTCTACGAAATGGAAGGAAGATAAAAAGTTTATCCAAGCTGCTGTGGCTAGAGACGTTAGCTGTTATTGAAAAGTATAAGGAATTCGATCGTATACTGTGGTTGGCGAAAGTCTAAATCACGTAGCGATCTGACAAAAACCATTCATTGAGATTTCCTGAAACTAAGTTTCCACTAGTTTAACTTTACCCTGCCGGAAATGACGCCTGATACTCAACTCGTAAATAAACTTACAAAGCTCAAATTCAGTGGCGGATCTAGGTGAAGGGGGTGGAGGACAAACCGGGGCGTTTTCCTCGGACGGCAACTTGAGAAGGCGGCGATTTATGTCGCGGCGACCTTCTTTCTAGCTCTACTACCACCCTTGGCGACGATAACAATGTGGGCGTTGACGATCTGCAAGGACGACACTCGGGGTCAGGATGGCAACAATGGGGGTGGCAAAGCAATGTTCTAAGGGGTGGCAATCTCACAAATTTTTCCTCGGTTCCGAAAATTCCTACATCTACCACTGCTTAGAGTGTAATGTTTCGTTCTAAATCAAAGATAACATATAATATTTTTATTCTGCTTATGAATTTAATCCCCGTTTATCGCTCATGACGCGACGTCAGACTGTTGTGTGAGTGCCGCTTGTTATGAGCCGTCCTGTTAGTCCGCCCACAGCTTGACTTGCGCTGGCGTTTATTTCAGCGGGCGGTGAGTGCTGAAGTGCATCAGCAGTGCTGACAGCAGCCATCCGCTAGGTCAGCACCTGAGCCACGTATAACCACCTGAGCCCAGGCGCGTCCTTGCCACCTTCTGCTCGACTTCAAAGCAATCAAAACGAATATAGCCGCCATCTGCACGGCCCAGCAACCCCGCTGCAAGTGCTGGCCTACTCCCAATCTGCCGACGCGGAAATCCAGAATATTCTCAAACTTTCAAACCGTTTACCCTTATTTCTGCTTCACCTAGTTTCCAACGCGTCCTCAGTCGACAAACGTAACATTATCTCACTAGGGCACCTCCCTAAGAGCTACCACTCGTCGCCAAACACAATTTCACCTTCCGGTCTTGTTGTTGACTTTTAACTGCTTTTGCGTGTTCAAATGCGATCACACTCTTCTACTGCATAAAAAAATTAATAATATAAGGGGCTGCGGAGGGAAAGGAACTCTGATGATGTCAAATCGGACGTACACCACGCCAACTTGCAAGAGTGTATATAAATATATGTTATTATGTGTACAAAGTCATAAATGCCAATACTACTTTTTTTGTAGCATCCTTGACAGCAATCAGTAAAGTGAACCACAGGAGACCCAATGGCAAGTATAAGTTAGAAATGAGATGAACAGTATTGAGAGATGTAATGGAAACGGCAAGAGCTGGACTTCAAAAGATGTTACGTTGTATATTTGCAATTTAAGGTGTCAGAAAGACAAATTATATAGAGATTGTTACGGCTATGGCCAAGAAGAGAGATATAATTGTATTTAAAAAATAAGCTGAGTGCAATGTAATGTATGTGAGGCTGTAGAATACATGTGTATTCAAATGAAGCTCCAAGTTGTTGGTCAAGATGTTGATGAATAATCGTGGAGTAAAATTTTATGTTTCAGTAAAGGGAAGAAGTATTGGTATAGAATATGACGGCAAAGACCACATTATACGTCGTTAAAAGCATAACAGAATACTCAAAATGTACTCGTTTTTCTTGGAGGATTCAGAAAAACCCATAAGAGGTAAGTATTGTATTTGTAATGAGAGACGGTTTGGAGTAGAAATTTGTTTGTGCAGTATCAAGTACGATGTTTAAAGGATGATTTACTACAGTTTAAATGATTTATGTAGATAATTTTGTGTTTAAGTATCTTTAATTTTCATTTCTGAGCATTTCGTCATGATTATAAAAGATTATGTATCAATTTTGATTGGTTTTAATACGTTTTAAAAGTTTTTAATTGTTTAAGTATTGTTATAAGTTCGAGAAATATCTGTCGGAAGCTTTTATAAAGTTCTAGAACTTTCAATGAAACTATTTAAAGCGAACGTCAGAGACAGTTAACACAGTTTATGGATACAAGTTTTGAGCGAACAGTTTTACGTGTACTGTGTGAGCGTATGGTTGTATTGTTTTGGAAGAAGTGTTGAATGTAATCGCTGGAGTTTGTGCATACATGTGACCAGTATCTTTGAAGTCATGTATGTCTTCGAGAAATAAAAACAGTTAAGATTGCAACTGTATCGTGGACTAATTATTTCTTATATAATTAATACTGTAGTAACACTAATACCCGACAAAAATGCAAATACCGTACGAAATCATGGTTAAAAGTACTTATTTCAAGATTTTAATTTTAAAGTAAATGAAGTCACCAACATGGACGAACATAACGGGGTGTCGTAAAACAGATAGACCTGCGTCTTAGTTTCTTTTGTGTGTTTTTAAGAGTGATCTCAACTTGCCTCCGGCTGTTGTGGTGACTGCAGACTTTTGTTTGGTCCAAACGCTGCCTGTTCACAGAACATATGCTGTACTCTCTGCTAACGTTCTGATTGTTAGTGAAGGCAGGTCTTTATTCTCAGCAAACACGTCTGAGCTGCTGGATTAGCCTTGAGTAAAACTTTGCAGTAAACATGTTCTGCTTGACCTTCACCGCTGCGTCCCGTTTGTGCGGCACTGTCGTTAATTCTTTTACACTAGGGGCATACTGAGATAATGTAAATCTACAACCGCGTAGCGTTTTATTTCATTTTTCTGTTTTTCAGCGGTGGTAATATCGTGTTTACATTTATTTATTTTTAAAAGTCGATACATTTAACTTTTTTTTTAATGGAGGTTCGTGATGTTTCAGGCATGCCTACGGCGCCACAGGGTGTTTAAGGAATCTAGTGCCTCGCCAACCACAGGCAGTGGACTGGGTACAGGAACGGTATAGGGGTTCGCCCATGCCTTTAAGAGGAACCATCCCCCCGCCTCTAATGACCTTAGCCGTCGACGAGGCGTAAAGCAATAGAAAAAAAGTAACCATCCCGGCATTCGCCTGGAGTGATTTTGAGAAACCATTAAAAACCGAAATCAGGATGGAATACTGCGAGTTCAGACCTCACATTTAAGATAATAGATAGTCGTCCGTACCATAAAAACCGAATCACACGATGTTATTGTTCTGACCGGTTCGCGACGCAATTGTCGCAGGGATCAAATCCGGGTAATCCCGGTAACCAAGTTTACACGTGCACAAATTAGTACCGTATGCCCGTTGAGGTCGTATTCCTCCGGTTGGCTCAGGTGTTTCCGTCACAGTGACTGTGTTGATTCGAAAAATATTCACCAGACTTTGCCGGCGATGTAGGAGACGTGGTGGTGAACAGTACCGCACCATCAGATTGCGCATCGTAGTATTTCGCAAGAGTAGGCCTGATTGGGTCAGCATCTGGTTTTTCCCAACTCAGTTTCTTCCATCTTTCATTCACTCACAATGCAAAAACCACAACATATTAAACACACTATACACCAGTAATCGTAGGCTTCCGCGGCCAGAGTCAGTTGATTCTTGGCTGTCCCGGTGGCGCCGCGTCATATTCATTGTAGCCGACGTTTCGACCCTCATTCTGTGGTCTTCTTAACTGCCCTGGAAGAAGACTACTTTCATCCGTAAAAACAGTAACACGTACTGTAAATACTACACACTCATTACAGGGAAAGGCAAGGGGAGGCTACCCTAGTTAAATGTCGTAAGACTCCTGTCATGAGGAAGCTATTCACTTAATAACTATTGGTTAGATTTTTTTTAAAGTAAACGCGTCAGGTGATTTATGGACGCGGGTAACCCTATGAGTTCGCGACTTCCCGTCACCGACATGCTGTGACGTATTGCGCGTATGACATGCGCGTTGGACGCCTTTTGGATGAATAAAATCTTATCATTTCGCGTCACCAACATCCTGTTATAGGAGTATTTCTGTAGTTATAAGTATAACGGGCTACGCTTGGACAGCAGTGAAAGTATAAATTATACTTCTGTCTGACATACACAAATGATGTTTGTTTTTTTATGCCATTTTTCTTCATACAAACACACAGGTTTTACCCGATTTAATGGAACTTTGCAGACGCATACTTTGAAACAAATATAAAAACGCTGTTTACGTTTGATGTACGAAAAGATAATCACTCTCCTCCTCTCCCCCATCACCTTAATTTCTGTCGACGTTCTTCATACGAGCCTACAGTTTTTACCCGATTTCGATAGTACTTAGACCGAGCGTGGTGGGTAAATGGAATGGTTAACGTTCTGGCCTCGCATTCGGAAGACGCGGGTTCGATTCACCGTCCGGGTATCCAGATTTGGGTTTTCCATGGTTTCCCCAAATCACTCCAGGCGAATGCTTCCTTCAAAAAGGCCATGGACGAATTCCTTCCCGTTCCTTGCCCCAAACCCATCCCGCCTCTAATGACCTTAGCCGTCAACAAGGCGTAAAGGAATAAGTAAAAGAAAAAAAATTGTACTTAGTACTTAGTACTTAGTACACGTATACTTCAAAATAAGGTGGTCTGGTAGTTCAGAGTGTAAGCCTCTTACTTACGGAAGTTTCTCTCTCCGGTAGCGGGTTCAAATCCCGTGGTGAGCAGGAAATTTCAGGAGTTTTCAAGCCACCTGGGTCTTATTTTACGTGTATGTTCACTCAACTCGAAATCAGTGCAGAAAACTTATAACCAGTTCTGTAAACGATTAATACAAAGTTCTAGAGACAGGTTAATTATTTAAAATAGTTCGTTGTTGCCGCGATCGCCAGATGATGTACCAAACCAGCCCTAAGTAGTAGGTGAGTGGATAGTTAATAAAAAAAATCACCAATAGCACAAACTTCAGTCCACCACACATTTATTGTAAGATCTTAAAACATCGAACTGGTTGGCCAACGCCAAATTTTAAATACAAAGGCTATAACATTATAGAAGATTTCAAACATTTTTTAGAATACTTTGGTAAAAGTAAGAAAAGTCTCACGGTCGACCACTTTCAACTACCATATCTCCCACACCCTCACAGGTACCGACATGAAACCACCATAGTACACTATAGGAGACTTGATGCTAATACTACACACAAATACCAGTGATCTGTGCTAGGTAGTTGTGGCTGCAAATTGAAATATAGGGACACACACTTCTTTGGTGGAAATATGAAAATTCCCCAGGTCGACCTCTTTCAACCGGCATATCTCCAACACCCCCACAGCTACCGATATGTAACCACCATACTGCGCAATGCGAGATTCCATGCTACTACCACTCACAAACACCAGTGGTCTACTGTAACAGCCTTCAAACCTAGACTTTAAATGGAATTGTATTTTATGAAGCATTTGTAGCAAGCTAGGGGTTGATTGAATATGATTTTGTATATTTGTCTTGAAATTTACTGTAAATCGGTGTAACAGGATTTTGTTTTACGAAAAGAAATTATGTCAATACTATTTAATATGTTTGAGGACAGAACTATGCAAGAGAATGGCTTAAATGTTTGTAATTCCAAGTATTAAGGTGAGCTACGATGTTTAAAGAACGATTTACTACAGTTTAAAATTATTAATGTGGGTAATTTTGTGTTTAAGTATCCTTAATTTTCATTTCTGAGCATTTCGTAATGATTGTAAATGCTTGTGTATTAATTTTGATTGGTTTTAATGTGTTTTTAATTGTTGAAGTATTGTTAAAGTTTGAGAAATATTTGTCGGAAGCCTTTGTAATGTCCTAGAACTTTCGATGAAACTTATTTAAAACGAGCGGTAGAGACTCAGAGACAGTTTTTCGACACAGTTTATGGACAGAGTTGACGTCGGCAAAAGACAGTTTTGAGCGAACAGTTTTACGTGTACTGTGAGAGTGGTGGCAGTATTGGCTTTAGAAGAAGTGTCGAATGTAATCGTTGGAAGTTTGTGTATACATATATATGGCCAGTATCTATGAAGTTCGATGCTTTATGAAAAATAAAAAAAGTCAAATTTGAACTGTATCGTGGACTAATTATTTAATATATTAATTTAAACCAGGAGACACGTAATACTACCCTAGATAGTTGTGGCTGCGAAGTGAAATATAGGGACTCCCAAGTAGGCCTATACATATTATGTAAGATCAATAATCATTATTATTCGTATTGTTACATTACATTACGTCTATTACCAATATAGTATTATTTTCTCCGTCACGAAAAATAGTTATGTTACAATATGTTTGATACAATTTTCAGGTTTTCTTACATCGTTCCAATATTTTCAATTACATCTCTTGATAATCACTAATAATACGGTTAGCATCTTACTGTTTAAATAATTAGAGACCAAATAATTCACATTACATGTCTGGGTCTATAGTTTTCCTGCCACGCAATCCATGAATCGGCAGGGGTATTTCGGCCTCCTAGAAGACAGCAAGGTGTTCAGGAAGTGAGAAGGAGTGCTATTAAAATCGCAGTGATTTATAAGCCAAGCGAGGCGTGCAGCCTGGGCTGTGCTTGTTTTGAGGTGGGCGCAGGAATTTAAAGTGGGCAACTAGCGATGCCACATTAGACGCAATTTATAAGTAATTTGTCAAAATAATGAGAGATGAGGTTTAGACTGTTTGGCGATGCTGTCAGCTCTCATCGACCCCATCATGCAGTCATAAATATCAGTCCGCAAAGTAGAACGTGGAAGTATCTAAAATTAGCCATTATTGCGGTAACAAGATGACAGATACGCTTATCCCCTAATACTTTTATTTTTCTCCTTGTACTACAGAATCATGAAACCATAGAACCGTGCGGGTTATCTAGAGATGAAATGATCTTGTTGAGTTATATTTCACTCAAACTCATCTATTTTCGGTGTGATGTTTGTGTGATTGGTCACCCTGACAAGTTCGTACAAAAATGTAGTATTGTCGTTTGTAATTACCCCGTGGTATTTTGGTTTGGGTATACAGTTTTTTGAGTTAAAATTCTTTTAGTACGTTAGAGAAAGCATCTGTAAAACATGACAAATAAAAGTATCGAACTGAAAGGCAACATCTTCCGAAATTCACGACGATCTTGATTTTTTATTTATAATTCGTTTACTGTTGCTTCTGTTTAAGAATTGCTTACTTCAGGCAAGAACTATTCCATTTTTTTTTTTTTTTTTTTTTTTTTTTTTGAAAATGACATTAATCATCTTAGTTTCAAGTCATAGAGTTATTTAGAAATTCCTATACCCAATTTCATTTGATTTGTTCAATAATTGCGAAGATGATGTAAAATTGTTGTCTGAAATAGACGTTGTTGCTGGTGGCAAACAACGGGATATTATATTTCCCGAAAAGTATCACTTTTAACTCCGTTTTGTTTATTTATCGATGAATCGGCACAGAGTAGTCGAAGTTTGACGCTCAGAACATTCTAGTTTCCGCTGGAATACATAAGATTAATCTATGCAATCTGGTTTTCATTGGGCGAGTGTATTCAAAACTTTAAAACTGAACGCTTCCACGGTATGCTTACCAGAGTTAGAAAACAAACTGCCATTTTTTCACGGTCATGCACATGGCATATATCCTTAAGCGCGCGGAAAAAAAAATGGTGTTATAAAATCACGGATATTCGTGCATTGCTTCCTTGTGCCATGCTGACCTCCTAGCTTATTTCATGCCGGCTCTTTTCACTACTTTTGTAATATTTACTCACTAATTTGATATTTCTGAAAAGAAACTCAAAATTTAACTGGGATGTGCATATTCTAAACATTGGGTGTTGTATTAATAATGATAGTTATGAATTACCGTTGTATCTGTTGGAGTCTTCGAGTGAAATTCTAAAAGAAACATGTGGCTAATAATAAGGACTCATATGAGACTTGGTTTTTTCAGCGTATAAATTTATGAAAAGCTAATGCTGGTATCTTCATCAAGCTAACTACTTGACATCAAATGATCAGTACGGTCGTATCACGACATCTGCCTCACCATACGCTCTCATATGCTTGTTACTTAGGGACTACTGTTTAACCTGAAGAAGACAGCAGAGTTAGCTGTCGAAACGTTGTCTTGACAAAATCATGTGTCCGTACACGAGACGACAATGTCGCAAAGGACGCGGGCAAAGACTCCCGACAGATGGCCAACAAAAATAACTGTTTCTTTTTAAAACATTTCTCCGCGCAGCTTTGATGTGAGTACTTGAGCGGCTACTCTTTTTGAGATACATACAAGCTCTCTGCGAGAAACTGCAAGCAGATGTTGTTGGTATGGGACCTTTGGCAAGCGGAGCGAAAACCATTAATACGTGCTGCTCCGTGTTCGCTGTCTGCTGCGAAACAATTTATGAGCGGCGTATTCAGAGACGAGTAAACTAAACAGCACGGCAGAACTGTGGGGGCGAACACCAAAGATAATAAATCATCTTTGTATTTTTCTTGCCATTGCGAGATAACCTGAAATTAAAATAACACGTAAAATGTGCGTCGCAGCTACCGAGGAACCATTTAAATATGATTGTAACTGTAAAATCTGAACATTAAGTCAATTGATACTCATCTTCTCAGCTCACGAGTTGACCATTACATGTAGTCAGATACTCGCTGTAACAACTACGCCCTGGCAAACGTAAAATTTACTTAATCATTTAATAGATACATTTCTCTATATGCTATAGAAAGATGGCGCTAAATTTGAAAAAAATTAATAATTGTTCATCTTAATATAATGTTGTCGGTTAGCTGGCTGAGTTAAAAAAAATGTTTACACACCTTATTTCGGTGATTAAATTCACTGTCGCCATCTTCTGACCTAATGTAATTATTTTTCTATAAGTCCTTGACAGTTTTTTGTTTTTTTTTGCGTATCGTCGCGGTTCTAGAATAGTTCCAGTTTTTAAGATCAAAGATTATGACGGATTGACCTGATCTGGTGAAATACGAACTTGACCTGTGTTTACCCTTGGGATGAATAAAATCTCTTGAGCTTGAAGAACTCGGAATTATTGATAGACCTATTAAACACGGACAGAGATGATCGCCCTAGCGTAAATTGTTTCAAAGGTCGTTGTTGCCAGACTCAAACTTGCTGAAATACAAACTTGATTTGTATTTGACTCTGAAAAATTTGAAGAATTCCTGTTAGCTTCGAAAGCATCTCGTTGTTTTTTTATAGATGCTGGGCAAACATTCTTAATGTAATCTTTGATTATGGTGTCTGTAACGGCCGAGAAGGTAATGCAAATTACAGATTATTAAATAGTTGAGCAACTCCGAAGAAATGAATGACCTAATAACTCATGACGGCGAACATGAACAAAGGCAATTAACGAAAGTGATCAGTAAAATACTTAAAAGTCAAGTAAAGTGTAGTGTATAAACTTTGGTCAAGCAGCAATATTAGCGAAAGTTTTAAGTACACCGAAATTAAGCATAGGCCAGAAAGACAATTAGCATTCGTGGTTGCTTGAGTAATTTAATTTTTTTAATTGATTTTACTTTCATTAGCGACATGTTACTGAAAAATATCCGTAGTTCCAGGTTTTATCAGCCGTAAAGTTTTTCCTTATTTTTTAAGAATAAAATGTACGAAAAGAAAATTAATGAATGTATTCCGGCTATTGATTTCATAGCAGTTGCTTTGCTATTAAATTTTGTACATATCCTCGAATTTCTTCTAATGATATCTCTGGTCGCTGTTAACTTGCGAGCGACGGCTGGCGCGCGACGTCACCGTTCTCCAGCTAATAGCTATCGGGCTGAGTGAGTGAGTGAGCTTAGGGAATTATGTAGTAGATTGCGATCTAATTAATTTATGTAAAACAGTTTTCTGAAAATGATTGTTCTGTCTTTGATCTGAAGATACCCGCAGAAATTATCGTCACAGACGAGCCCAAACAGACAGTAAAAACGCTAAAATTGTTCCGTATCCCGAACACTCTCCATATCGAGAAGCAATGAGTATTATGACAATGTTTGGAACAAAAATATTTCGTTGTTTCAAAAAGAATACTTTTTCTTGTGTTATTGTACTTTCAACATCGTTTTTGTTTTGATTACCAATTTCAGTCTTTCTTATTCCGTGACAGAAATACCGAAATAGTCTAGAAAAAAGTTAAAATTTTTCCGTACCCCGAACAATTTCTGTATCGAGAAGCAATGATTTTTATGACATTGTTTGGAGCTAAAATATTTCGCTGTTTCGAGAAGACTACTTTTTCTTGTGCTATCGTGCTTTCAATAGAGTTTTTGCTTTGATTATCGGTTACATTTTTACTCATTTAGTGACAGAAATCTGTTTTTCTGTTAAATCGGATCTTAATTTTATATTTAATAGACCATATCATTCGCAAAATGGTATGCAGAAGGTTGAAAAAAAAAACAATAACAAACCATAAAATGAGTTATGTAAAGAGATTCAGAAATAGTTTTTGCCGACAGGAATTATGGGATTTAGCAACATGAGAAGTACAGCTTGGATTGGCCTCGTAGTGCTTCTACTGAATGTAAAATACTTGTCCGATTCATTTTAGCTTGCAGTGTGTGACTTATTGCAAGTACTGAAACACCTGCCCCACCGTACCACACAAAGAACACTTTGTGCGACTCGGGTGACCACAAATCATACGCCAGCACCTCGCCCCACAAAACAGCTATTATTGTCTCTGTCTTGCGTCAGCGCCATGAAAACCGCTGCACCTGTTGGGGAGACGCTCTGGAGCGCCAGCCAGCTCCACAAGTTATTAGTCTTCAGGTCGTGACGAAACCGTTCTATTCCGCCGATATTATTTTTGAAATTGGTGAAGTACTTTCAGCATGGTGACATTCAAATGTGTATATTAATGTAAATATATTTTATTACTAGCTGATACCCACTACTTCGTACGCTTGGATTAAGAATTTCTTTGCCAGAATTGAATATAGAAAGTTGTTGGCAGCGAAGGATTGGTCCCAAACAACACCGAGTCGGCATAATATGACCGGAAAGCCATCACTATATCATTCTACCATCGAAGAGAATCAATTTCCAACATATTTAAAAACAAACGAAGGTGAGGGAACGTGGGGGGGGGGGGGGTGTTAGCTAACGGCAGCTTTATTTCAGCTTGTCTTTTCTTCTTTCTTCAGCATGAGCATCCGATTCTTGGGTTCTAATAACTTTAGCTGCTCGTGCTCTGCTAGAGTTACAACTTAGGCCAGTTTACGCCCGCAAGGCATGTCAAAAAAGAAGTCAAAATAAACTGGTGCCAGAAATATTTAAGCAGACACAAAGTATTAGGTCAGAGAAAATCGACATCTATACTAAATAATACGTTTTTACCTAAACGAAAGTTATTAACAAATTATACACTAACATAATGTGCGAGAAGCATAGCATGAGCAAGCGACGTCACATTACAGACTAACACCCACATCCGTCTCTCCGTCACAATTCGATAAGTTCTCAAAATTTCGTGACTACAACTTTTAATCATACCAAAAAATAATGTCCCGTGCCCTCCCTACAGATTTTCTTGTCAAATTCCGTCAATATCGGTATAGGCATTTAGTCGTCAAAACGTAACAAAAGACAGACTTACTTCCGTATTTATAGTATTATTACTGCAGATCACACACACACTGACTGCGAATCACCCCTGAAGGATCAATATAACGTAAAAAAGTGTACACCTATAACATTGCAAGACTACCTACGATTTGGCTCGCACTGCACCCCTAACTTTGTGATATATACAGTTTAACATTCAATCCGAATAACCGACGGCACAGGCGTGACTCTTAAGATCAAATTAATTTTTAAAAAATGTTAGCCTCCACGGAGAGTTGAACTGGTGACCACGGCCCAAACATTAGTAAGCAAGCGCTTTAACCACTAAGCTAGCTGTCCGCTACACGGAAATACAGTACAGAGACCTCCATATCCAACGCGTCTGTCTATCGCCGTTCAGTAATGTTTCGAAATTATAAGACAACATGTATTACTTATACAGATAATTTTTCAACCAAATGTAGACAGTATTTTTCTCCTTGTTTCAAAGGTTAAGTGTGCACAGTTTCATCGAGATCGGATGAAAACTGTGGATTTGTATGAAGAACAAACAAACAAACAAATAAACATACATTCATCTTTATATATATAGACAGATGTGTATTAACTCTCAAAAAACCCCATAGTAAAAGTATTATTATTCCTTGAAAGCAAGGAATAAAGCGGGCCACAGAAAATCCCATGTCAAGAAGAAGAAAAGATGAACAATAGAAATTTTTTTTTTTACTTATTGCTTTACGCCTGGTCGACGTCTTGGTCATTAGAGGCGGGATGGGACTGGGGACAAGGAACTGGAAGGAATTCGGTCATGGCCCTTTTGAAGGAAGCATCCCGGCATTCGCCAATAGCGATTTGGGGAAACCATGGAAAACCCAAATCTGGATGCCCGGACAGGGAATCGAACCGGCGTCCTCCCGAATGCTAGGCCAGAGAGATAACGGAGAGAGAGATGTAATGAAATCCTCAAGACCTAAGCCGCAAAAACATTTATGTTGCATAGTCAGATATAAAATTGTCAGAAAGTCAAGTCGTATAAATGTTTTTGCGTCTGCAGCCAAGAAGAGAGATGCAGTTGTATACAAAGATAAATTGAGCGCAGTATAATGTAAGTGAGACAGCAGAAAAAGCAGGTATTTAAGTGAAGCTCTAAGTGATTAATGTTGTTCAGAAAGTTGGTAAATCTCTCTCTACGTAGACGAGAAAATAAGGCACAATTTGACGATGGATTCTTAAGTATCTCGATGAGAAAAATCGAGGGTGAAGAATACATTTTTCTGATATCTCGCTTAGTTCTCAGGGTATCGAATGTCAAATATTAGTTACAGGTGTAGTTCCTTGCGATTTTTGCAGCGTTTTTCTCCAGGTCCAGGCAACATTTCTGTCTAACCGTAACCAATAGTAAACAAACAAAACAGCCATTGTGGATATCCTTGTGGCTTCGGTGGAAAAAAAAATTCTGGTTCAGGACAAATTTTAATCTAACAGCTCAATTTTGAGAACTAAGCAAGATATTAATAAAATTATATTCTTCACTTCCCATTTGTCTCGACGAGTTACATAAAAATCCATCATCAAATTGCGGCGCCACGGTTGTCGTAAAAACCCCGAGAGAAAGTTAGGCGGATTATAATTTTTATTTTCAGCTGAAAGGAAGTACTAATAACAGCATATATGGCGTGAGAGTCCAGTTATACGTTGTATAATACATAACAGAAGACGCAAAATGTGCTCTCTGTGCCAGGAGGATCCAGAGACATAAATAACAAATAAAATTAATTATTGCATTTGTAAGGAGAGACGGGTTAGACTATGATGTATCAAGTAAGTAAAAGCTTAAGAAAAGATAGTAGATTTCCATTCAGAGGAACAACTTAATAAATTATTAATACTGTTTTCGGATTTTCATATTTTTATGCTTCAGTCACAGAAATATTTAATTATTTTCAGCGAAAACGTAGTAATTTAATCGCTATCTTCGATTCGATGACGAAGGTGGCTAGCTGTTGCCAGCTTCTGAATTTCGTGAATTTTGAGATTTCCTATAATAGTGTCTTTATGCTGGAAATGTGTGTTGAAGATCAGTCAGTAAGGCATTAGAAGTAGTTATTATTGTTATTTTACAGAATTATAATTGAACATTTATAGCAGATTTCTTTTCTCCCGCAATAGATGGAAGGTTATTTAATATTTCCGTGCCATTAATTTAGCGGAAGTCACTCAAAAAAATGTGGCAAACATACATTAACAAATATCACGCCTATGGCATAAACATATTTACATATATTAACCGTATCGCAGGCAATTTCAAACAAGGATTAAGGAACGGATATAAAAACAACACCTGCCTAAGAACTACCAGCAAATATAGAGGCAGACAGCCGAAAATTCACCATCAACAACAAAAAACTACACACTTTAACGTTTCAAGAAACTTATAAACTCCATCAAGTATCGGCTGTAAGAAAATACATAACTGGCGATATTCAGATATAACCAGTTACACCATATACGCACAACTCAAAATAAAACAAAAATTTAACGTAAAAAGTATGAAACTAGTGACAAAGCAACTTTATACTCACTGATGACTTAACATACTGAACAGACACTGACAGCAGTGTGGAAACGTAAAAAAACAGACCAAACAGTACATTTCACTACAGTAAGAATGAGGTATTAATATTCCCATCACATGTGTATTTGCTTACCAGTACATGTTCAAGTAACAACAAACTATGTTCGCGGCTCAGTCTAAGCTGCAGGCGAAACGAGCGATGCATGTTTGCCTAACACAGTCCTGACAGGGGAATGCTGAAATAAGTTTTCCATAAGCCTGTAATGATTAAGTATAAATCGTGCAAAACCTATATCTCTTACTACACTTTTTACTGTTTAATTACTCGGTATTTGTTCCACTAGTGTGTACCTAAAGTTTACAGATTCTATTTAACAACTTATATCTCAAACAAAAACAAACAAAACACACGCTAATATTTCTTAACATTGAAGAGATTGTGTGGATTGTACAAGGATTATAACAGAGATGACGCATGGGAAGAGATAATGACCATAAGCTGGCTCTTGATTTCAACCGAAAGCTAGTGGGAAAATTTTTCTTTTGTCGATAACGAAGTCAGGTACTGGAATAAATTACCCAAGGAAAATGTGAACAATTAAAAAAATCCTCAAGGAATCCTAAGCCTTCCGCGATTGTCTTTGTTAATTGTTACTAGATTTTCGGGGTTTTCATAATCAGGGGTTTCGGCTGCCATCTTACATCCTTCGTCAAAGATGCTGTTTACGTTGACATAGCAATGAGCGCCAAGCAAGTCCTGTGGTGGCCCCGAAGCGTGAAAGGGGCAGCAGAAATTTTAAAGAATACCAACAACATTAATGAAGATAGCGGCCTTTTACTCTGTGATCCTGGGCGCTTGTTGCTATGTCAAATTAAACAGTATCTCTGTCGAAGGTTGTAGGATGGCAGTTTAAGGGTCAGATTATGAAATAAACAACGCGGCAAACCCCGAAAATCTATTAATCAAAAACTGAATGAGTTTAAAGTTGAAATTCGTAAAGGGCAAATGTAAGTGGATGGTGAAAAATCGTTTCATGGGAAGAAGGGGGTGTACGGACATTTCCATAGGAGCGTTTGTGCTTCTTCCCAGATGAAATTAAATTAAATTAAAAATCTACCGCACGTCCACATTTCAGATTTGATATATTGATATTAATTCAGTGATCATTAGTTTCTACTGTATATTACAAATAATGCGGTCATCTATTACAAAGGATAATGAGGGCATGAACCGAGGAAGAAAGGAAACGTTTCATGAAACCGTGGTCAGTCCTTTGCTTGAGTATGGTTGGATGGCATGGGGCCCACAATAAGTGTACCAGCGGAAGAGTTACAAAGATGGACAGATACATTTTTCTGTCAAAAATACCACTCGATTGTAACTAATGTAACAAAGAAGTTGGGATGAGAGTCATTGAAAATTAAGAGGCGAGAATGTATATGACATACATTAAAGAAACATTCGAAGAGAAATTAATGAAATAACGAGGAAGGGAAGAGTGGTCCGAAAGCATTAAAATAGATTTTTTTTTTTTTTTTGTGGACACGATGGACTGAGGTCATTTTCTATGCTAGGTAATGAAGTCAAGGACTGGAATAGGGGGTGATTTATTTATTCATTTATTAATCTTGTCCATAGGTCTCTGCTGAAAAGATAGCTGCGATGTGTAATATGTCATGGTTAATATGTATAAATAAAAGATTAATAATAATCACAATTTAAAAGTATTATATATTATAAACAAAGAAAACCAAGCAAATAACATAAACATTAAGTTTTACAACTTAACTATGAATAAGGCATTTAAGATACAATTAATTCTTTTTTAAAAAATTCATGGATGGAGTACAGGAAGTTTCCCATAAGATAATCTCTCAGTTTTTTAAAAATATAGCTTTATTGTTTACAAACAGTTTTATTCTTTTAGGAAGTATATTAAAAAGATGTGTCCAAGAATAATTAATTTCCCTTTGCACTAATGACAGTGGTATTTGTTAATTTAAAGCAGGAATGCTCATAAATAAATATTAATGGCGTAAGTCAGCATGATCCATCGCAATAATAATAAGAAAGTAAGAGATGACGTAAACTATAAACTGTTCGAACTATTATTAAAGTAGTTAAATCTTTAACTAGATATTTCGTATATATTGAGTGGAATATTTATTCAAAACTGCCAGATATTAAATTATGAGCTGTCCATTTCACTGTTCACACACTAATCGGCGTAATTATTCTCTTTCTTGCCGGAATTGCTTTTGAGTTGTTGCTTCTATTTATTTATTTATTTATTTTACCATCTTTGTCAGAACTTTGTTACGCAGGGAGTTTTAAAACATCTCCACCCCTACTACAGATTATTCTAAGCATTATCGAACATCTTAATGACAATTAAATTTAGAGTATATGACTAGAAACTTGCGTTTCACTGTAGACAATTGTGACTTTAATCTCAGTTACATTTACATCAATACAAGAATTGAATCAAAAACTTCTTTTATTTTTGCTGAATAATTCACGTTTCAGATTATACAATTCCTTTAGCTGTGTCAACTAATAAGCCACTAAATTCATCTTTACACTATAATCCACTAAATCATTTCTCGACTGCCTCTTCTAGCTATCTGTATCTGACTGAAGTTCAATAGACGCTGTTTCTCTGTCGCAAATCCCAAGATTCTGCTTCATTAAAGATGATACTGCCAACATTCCTCTTTGGTTTCCCCAGAGGTACTACTCAAATAAAAATTGATCAGAAGAAGCTAATAAAAATAAATAAAAATTTATCACAGAAAGACTTTATATAATGACGCTTATTTAATTTGATGTTTCTTAGTACATCGAATGTTCCATGCCAACTACTTTGTAGATGCCCCTCGCATATTCACGTTTTGTTTACTGTCGGTGCTACTCTGACATCTTCGATGTACCCTTTTCGAATAAGGACGTCTTCCTGAACGTCGTCATGTATGATTAGCAGCCTGCATTCGGTCAACTCCGCAGTGGTTGCTGGGTGGGTATTCCCACTAGCCGCGTCCCCTGCTGTGTGGCGAGTGGGTCTGTCCACGGCGCCGCAAATAGCAGAGTGGTTTCGAAACCGCGCGCCGACGCCTGTTCGTGGAAGCGTCGCTCTCGGCGCCTACTTGGCGGTCTGTCACGTGACACCGACCAGGTATCGACAAGACGACAAAGCTCACAAAACTTCGGCAGCAATAGTTTCGTTAATCATACCGAAGTTTACCGTGTATTTATTTCGTTTCTTCAATCTGCTGCAGCCTTAATCAGATTTCCTGTTTACTGTTTACATCTACCGTCAAAGAACGCCAGACGTCACAAAGCACTAACCTAGGATTCTTCTTGAAGTTGTTACCGTTCTTTGAATCTTTCAAAGTCTCCTCGATTCGTCTCGGCCACCACTGGTCTCTTCTCCGCTGCAGCCTTTCATCTCGTGCCCAGTGTCGATCTCATGGCGAACTACAGTATATCTTTCGCGGTTGTTTTGCTTGTAGTAGACGATGTATTCTCGAAGTCTGTCCGCCACTGTGCAACCCGTCTCGCCGATGTAAACACCACCACAGGTGCAGAGAATTTTCTAAACACCAGCGAGCTGGTGAGGTTGTAAACACTCTATCGTCCTAGTTAGCGAAAAAATCCGACTCAGAACCACCATGGTGAATACCAGACACGCGGTCAAATTTGAAGACACTAGGCTGCTGTGGAAAATAGACTAATGGTGGCCTAGATGGATCAAAGAAGCTTTACAAATTTCAAACAACAGTAATTTCAAGAAGGATCTTAGATCAGTACAGACTGATGGTTGGCGTTCATTGCTGAAACTTGTAAAAAAGTAAATAGTATCCACGGTGAAAGCTATAGAATGTTAGCCGAAATTGCTACAGCAGCAAGTACTTCAACCAGATGCCGCAAACTGACTAGCGAAAACTCGATTTCAGGAATATATTACCAAAAGGGACGATTAATAAGTAACCAAAAACACTGAAAGGATTTGAAGTTCAAATTCGTAGAGGGCATAAGTAGGTAGAAACAGGGAAGGGGAAAAATGGTGGTCTAGGGAAATTGCCACCGGAGGGTGCGCTCCGTCGAAATTGAATTAAATAAAATATCCTCTAGAACAGAGATCAGAACAGGAATCCGACAAATAGATGGACTATCCCCTCTTTTGTTCATTCTAGTTCTGGATAAAGTAATCAAACCTTAGGAGAAAGAAATAAAAGGAATAGCCGTTACCAATCTCCTCTAAAATAAAGTCCACCTGTGGTGTTTGGCATTTGCAGATGATCTTGCAACTCTCTCCAACAACAGGCAAGAGGCAATCTACCGTCTTAAAAAAACCCATGAAACTTGTGCTAAATTTTTTTTTACGGCTGTTCGCTTCGTCGACGGCTACGGTCATTAGAGGCGGGATGGGACTGGGGACAAGGAATGGGAAGGAATTCGACCATGGCCTTTTTGAAGAATGCATCCCGGCATTCGTCTGGAGTGATTTGGGGAACCCGTGGAAAACCCAAATCTGGATGCCCAGACCGGGATTCGAACCCGCGTCCTCCCGAATGCGAGGCCAGAACGTTAACCGTTCACCCACCACGCTCGGTTTGGGCTAAATGTGGTCTCCAAATATCGTATGCTAAATTCCACTATATGGAATGATTTTCGGTGTACCAAGATGGACATCCCATGAAAATGCGATTTTGGCATATCTCTCAAGTAACTGAATTCATATATCTAGGAGAAATTATTCAACCTGCAGGGCTAAATTCTGAAGCAAGCAATGAGAGAATATCTAAATTACAAAAAGCCTATAGAATACAACAAAAAGTCAATATCCCGAAATGCAAAATTAAGATACTATAACACTGTAATCAAACCGGAGGCGTTATACGCATCGGAAATTTTGATTATTGGAGGTAGATCATTGATTAAAGATATTGAAAAGAAAAAAGGAAATTTTTTGACCCATTTTGTACAGGAGGAATTTGGATCAAACAATATCAGCAAAAAAATCCTCCCGGGTGTCCAGCCGGATGGTGTTGAACAAACACAACGTTTCGACAGCTAGCTCTGTTGTCTTCGACAGTTACAAGATACCTGACACCTGATGAGGACGGCAGAGTCAGCTGTCGAAACGTCGTGTTTATACAACACTATCAAGCTGGACAGCCGATAGGATTTTATTGCATCAATACGCCCGGAAAGTCTACACTCACACAAACTATATCAGCATCCGGAAAAAAAATTCACACACGTTCATGAAAAGACGAATTAAATTCTACGGCCATATTATTAGAAAGAATAACATCAGACTAACTAAAAGAATTCTTACCATGGCAATTTCAATGGAAATCAAAATCTTTTGGCTAATTGAAATCGAAAGGAATCTCCAGGAAATCGGAATCACAGATGATATCATACAGGACAGATGCAAATTTAGTAACATGGCCAATAACCATCAGTTCGCCAACAAATCGTATGTTAGAAGAAGGAACACCTGGACGGAGGAACGAAGGAAAGAGCTCAGCGATAGGATGAAGAGATTTGGGGAAAAGAAGAAAAACACATCTGCTAAGTAAGTTCAATCGCGGTTCTCAGTTGGGCGTGACGGCGAAGATGAATAAAACACGCTCTTCGAGACAATTGTGGCAAACTAAATGTTTGATGAAGTGACATAAAATTGTCCTTCCACTGTTGCAAGGTTCTGTAACTTTTGTCCTGTCACGGTCGCAAATTTTGCAAGTTTACACTCTCGTTTCCTGCAGCCCGTATTGCATTTTGGACACACGCCATAATGTCTTACGATAGCTTTCTTGCTTTAATAATTCGTCTGCATCACATTCAACATTTTTTCAATTCAAAGAAAACATTCATTGATTTCAATAAACCATTTTCAATTACACTTTCTTTGATTGAGAAAGAAAATATTCACCCTTCAGACTCGACTTATCAATATATTCTTTCCTTAACAACCAACAAAACAAAACATTTCTTATAAACTCAGAGATAATCTTTTACCTGCGATATAAGTCACAGTTCAGCCAACCTCTATGGTTGTTATCTTACAGTGTCAATGCCGCATTTGTTTGATACAGGCATAACAGTGACCACCTTCACCTCTTCATCGTAGCTTCGCTATAGGGACGAATGTGAGAAAAGTTTAACGAGTATAGAAAAACTGGTTTTGTATCTCAATAATCTGTCGAGGAAGAAAATATTGTGAACAGAAATCTGCGTGAGAGGAGAGCAAGCAAACTGGTCCTGATGGAATCTTAAAACGAACTTCAATTACAGCTTTTAGTGAACGATTTTACATCGCAGCTGAAATTAACTCTGGTCGTAACGAGCGGCTGTTGATGAGGAATTCTACTCGTCTCTAACTTTGGACTGCTGGGGGAAGCTGGTTCAGGGCCAAGGTCGCCGTCAGTCAACTTTTGCATAAACGGAGACCGGCTTCGACCGGCGCTGATTATTATTGGCGGAGGCAATGTCACTCCGTGCCAAGAACATGGAGCGACCGTTCGTTAAAACATGACTAAAATTAGCGAGTCCATCCGTTACTGGCCGACACCTGGCCCACTCCATAGCCAGGCGGCGGAGGCGGACCAATCCAGGCCTGTGCCTACGCAGTAACACAGAGCTAGGCCTATTCCACCATTTGAGGTGAAACCTGACGTCTCAAAACATCAAGTGACATCGCAAATGCCAAATGGGTATTAGTATCAACATTTTTTTTTTTTTGTCATCATGTCATCAGTCATTGACTGGTGTGATGGAATCCTCCCCTCTTCCTATCTTAAGCTAACTTCTTCCTCCCTTCCTCCCTTCCCCTCTCTCTCTTTCTCTCTTTCTAATGTGCGAATGGACCCTATGGAATCACGCAAAGACTTTATTCTCATCGTGGTTTGTAATTAAAAATTTGTCTAATTTTTCCACTGAGTAGTTAGAACCAGGGATTGTCAGTTCCTATAGCAATGAGTGCAGCTTAAGTATTGCCATCTGTCTGATATTCGTGTAACTTTTCTTCTCTTCGGTATCGGCCATCTAAGGACCACGAAAAGTAATCCCGTGCATTCATTTCGATGCTTCTTTTCTTGACTTCCAACAGTTCTTCATCCTCTCACTTTGTTGTTTCCTCCTTTCTTCTGTCCATATGTTGCTATATTTCCTCTTCTCCTTCTCCTGGAAATCATTGAAATTTTTGATCAATCTCCTAAAAGTTGCTCTATCTTGTATTGGATCTTCTGTTATTCCGATCTCAATCATATCTTTCTTTACTCCTTGGATCAACTGGTTGCCCTTCTCACTCTTGTAAACATGGTTGAAAATTATTTTTGTAATTCTATTGTTATCTATTCTCATAATGTGACAAAAAAACTTATTCTCCTCTTTCTGATTGTATCTGACATCGTTTCAATTTCTTCTTCTTTGTATAGATCTTTTTTCCTCCTGTGTCTAAACTCACCATTTTCAATTTTAGTGGTCCCCAAATTTTTCTCAGGATTTTCGTTTCCCTTTTCTGTATGTCTTCTTTTTCTCCAGTTTTCATAGAAAACGAGCATTGAGAGACGTAGAGACCTTCTAGTTTGATTTCTGTGTTGTAGTGTTTGAGTTTAGTTTTCCTTGATAGATTCTTCTTATTGTATGTATCTTTAGTCAATCGGTATGCTAGTTCTAGTGTTCTTGCTCTTGATATGTTTCCTTCCTTATCAAGCCCATTAATCTGAATTTCTTTACCTAGATATTTAAATTTATTGACCTTGTTAATTTTTCCATACGGTGTGTTTTGGTGAATCCCTAATATTGGCCATGAATTAAGTCTTCTCAAAAGAGATCTGAAGTCCAACTTCTATTCTTTCAGAAGGTTGATTTGTTAGAATGCTATGCCATCAGCAAAGGCCAAACAGTTTACCCCAACCCCTTTGTGCTTCGTGTAACTTTTATTTTCAATGATATGTCTATTTTTGTCTGGAGAAGGATAAAGAAAGAGCGATATCACCATCGAGGGGGCAAGCTTACAACTTGTAAACAACTTCCCCTATCTTGGCAGCACCCTCTCATCCACTACAAACCTTGATGCAGAAATTCAGTACAGAATCAGCGGTGCTGGAGCAACCTTTGTCGGGCTAAAATCAAGAGCCTTCGACAGTCATGACGTCAAAACTCAAGCTAAGATCCTTGTGTACAATTCTGTTACTATTCCCTCCGTACTTCACGGATCTGAATGCTGGGCATGCTACAGATGACATCTTTAGACGCTAGTACAATACCATCAAAGATGCCTGATAAGAATCCTTCAAATAACGTGGCAGGATAGACGCATCAGTGTCCTTGAAGAAGCCCAATCCTTTAGGATAGAATCCATGATGGGCCAGCCACGTGGTCCCAATTCCCAATACTAGTATTCCATAACAAGCGTTCTACTCAGAGCTAACGGTGGGTAAACGCGGTGTTAGTGGTTAGAGTAAGCGGTTTAAAGACGTTATCAAGGCTAGCATGAAGAAGAGCCGCATTAACCATAACAATTTGGAAACCTCTGCCATTGACCGCTCATCCTGGAGGTCACTTGTTCATCATGGAACGATGTTATTTGAAGATAATCGAGGACGATCAGCAAATGAGAAAAAGAAATGAACAGTCGAGGAAAAATGGCAGTCTCTGGGCTGGCCCTCCCGGAATGCCTATCATTGTTGCGGTAAGGTGTGCGCTTCTCGCATTGGACTGCGCAGTCACCTTCGGAAACCATCGATGAAGAGGTATTCTGCTTGGAAGTCTAGCCCCCTCGAACTCCAGTGATTACTACACTATCATTTTTGTGTAGTTTATGAGGAGGAGATTGGGAACCGTCCCATCGTTTAACTAAGTAATTGTTGGAAAATGCCTTGAGACAGCAATCAGGTCGGCCGGTACGCCGGGGGAGGACTCGAACCTGGTCTCGTTGTACCTCCCTGATGCGGTGACACGAGGGCACACTGCCCACTGTATTCGCTCGCACCAGTCGTATTCCTCAAGCCCTGTGTTTAACATGGATTATTCTGTAACTTTCTTCCAGTTTCTAAATGGTGTTCCTCGTTTCTTTCTTTCTATTTACAATTTACTTTATTTATTTGTTTATTTTTGTTTTTTTATTTTTTATTATTATTATTTATTGGCCATCCTGGTATCTTTCATTAGCTGAAGGTGGCCAAACCATGTGAGTGTCAGTAATGGTTCTTTTCACATTCACGTTTTTTGTCTTTTTGTGTGATTGTTGACGTGTTATAATTTTTATATACGACTATCGCGTCTCCAGAAATCCATTTCAAATGAGAACATCCAATTTTTATGTCGTTTTGTTATTTCCAATGTCTCTGAATCATAATAAGTGCAGATACTAAACTCTGATTACTCGAAATCTTCACCATTTAACGATATTAGACAGTCTCCTATATTTTTTTTTTTTTTTTTTTTTTTTTTTTTTTTTTTTTGCTTATGGCTTTACGCGTTGTCGACTTCGAAGCGGTGCCCTCCTGTATGCGAGGCCAGAGCTCTACCGCTCACCCACCACATTAGGTACAATAGTCAGCTGACAATGAGACCAGTGTACTGGTTAAGGGCAGCACATCATGGACCGGACAAATCAGAGAAGAGTTGGAAATAAAAAAGAGACACGATATTATGAACGCGGACAGTGGGCTACAGCCTGACCGAACATGGTGATGCCTGCTCAGGAAAACACGGGATGCAAGCCCACATAGCACCGGCTAGGCAGGCAGTGGAAACTCCATGACGTCACTGCAACGACTAGCGCGCGATTCACGAGCTATTCATAGGCGGCGGCCATAATCCTACAGGTATGGATATGGCAGTCCTTTGATGAAATTCACAGACTGATGTCTTAAACGTCAGGTTTCATAAAAAAAAAAAAAAAAATATTACGGTTCCACACTAGCAACGAAGATAAAAAATAGGATATTTCTTATCCAGATCAGTAACATAGTTCCCGATGATACACAAGCGAAAACAATACAGTTTTTGTCTGTTTGTGCATGCAAAATTTTATCATTGGATTTTAATGAAACTACATAGAGCGTTGGTTGTCTCATATATTTACGTTTAGTATAAATAAGCGATGCTCGTAAGATTTTTCGTGATACCCACCTAACCAACATCTATTTGATATAATACTAGCGAATTAACAATACAAATCTTAAATTCTAAGTAGACGAAGTTATACAAGAATAGCAATTTTATTTTAGCAGAAATGGAATACACGAAAGTCGTTTGTGAAGCAACCAACGTCATATAAGAGGCCAATATTCATCCACATTGTGGTAATGTGCCAATGCTCTACCATAGCCGGTATTTCGATGCTGAGAGAACGTATTGTCACTTAATGGTTCCTGGTGCCTGGGCCGCATTTAAGCATAGGCTGCCTAGGCTGTAGTCTAGGAGACCGCACCACAAAGGGGGGCCCGCATCCAAAATGGGGGGCCCGCACCACAGTCAGAGGACCTCCCGTCTAGTAACAGCAGTAGAACTAAAAAAAAAAAAACGGTCACTCATAAAAAAAAAAAACGCCATTGCCGATTGCCGACAGTTTGTGTACTGAGTTATCCGTTCTCCTTTCTAACTTTTCCTTGTTTCGATTATTGTCTTTTCCTTAGTTAGCATTGGCAGTGCGCGTCTTTGAAGATGTTAAGGGTCCTCAAAGACCAGCACTCCCACAAGATGTAAAGGCTACTTTCCCAGTATTTGCTACATGGTGCCACTCGCTGAGTTGATTATGAATAGGTGCACTTTAAAAAAAAATTACTGATTACGCAGGAAGCTTTCGTTCTGATATACCGAGCGTGGTGGACGAGCGGTTAACGCCCTGGCCTCGCATTCTGGAGGACGCAGGTTCGAATCCCCGTCCGGTTTTTCCATGGTTTCCCCAAATGCCGGAATGATTCCTTAAAAAGGCTACGGACGAATTCCTTCCCGTTCTTTGTCACCCGGTCCTTTCCTGCCTCTAATGACGTCAACGAGGCGTAAAACCATAAGCAAGAAAACAAAGTTTCTATATCTCTTTCTTCATTTACCATTTTGTCGTTGATTTATGCGTAGTAAGAACTCTTTACGTTTTTGTTATTGGTGTTCAGTCTTGCAACCAAACAAAATGTTTATTTATGACATACGCATTTGGTCTTTATTTAACACAACTTCAGTGCCCCCGGTAAACATACATATGCAATAATCTTCATTAATTTCAATTATTTTTGTGTAAAATGGGTTAAATTCACTAAGACTGAAATCATCTTACAGTTTTTGATTATGGATTAACACAGGCAAGTTCGCAGTTCTATTGAGCACTAATGACCTCGCTGTCGACGCACGCTAAATACACAACAATAACAACTTCGCAATTCCATACTAGCTACTTCTGCCGAATGCTTTCACAGTATGCAGATGCATTCCGAGGTCACGTAATTGGTGAGTATCTTAGCAAGTAAGGAGGTTAAACCGAAAACACCAACATTCTTTACGTTGTGTACGGACTGTGTCGTTTACCAGCTACGTATTCGCGTCTGGTGGTTAGAAGTCGCCGCTCAGAGAAAGAGTGGGCAGCTTCCCCTCCACGTGGGCCAGCTTCCCACGCAGCACATTCCTCGCCAAACACTCTGACACGTACGCTACCTGTCAGCACGCCTGCCAACAGTGAAAACCCACGTTCTCTCCTCCCACTGCAATCCGTCTACCTTTCCTCCAAGACGCCTCCCACCCAACGCAGTCGACGAGTGAAATCACGCTTAAAATTTAGACTGGCTTACTGTGCGCAGTCAAAGTCAGCTCTCTAATGGTGGCTTTGTATGAGTTACATCTACATCTATGCTCTGCAATTCACAATTACTGTGGGTGGTAGAGGGTGCTAAGCACCAATCCTAATTCTGTGCATTCCAATCCCGAACAGAACGAGGAAAGAAAGAATACATTAATGTATCAGTACGGCATCTTATTTCTCGAATCTTATCCTTCCTGTCATTGCGACCTAAATAGGTTGGCGGAAGAAGTATTTCGTTGCACTCGTAAATTAAAGATCCTGTCCAACACTTACTTATTTTATCCTCCCAGCTTATCCTCTCCATCCTCCTCCACATCCACATCTCAAACACTTCTAACCGCTTTTCATCCTCTCTTCTCAGGGTCCATGTCTCCGCCCCATAAACAGCCACACTCCATACAAAACACTTGTCGAGTCTTTTCCTGAGTGTTTTGTCTATTTTTCCAGTTAGTATCCTCCTTTTCCTATCAAATGCTTCCTTCGCTACGGCAATGCGAGTTTTAATCTCTTGGTGGCATCTCAAGTCTTCGGTTATCATACTCCCAAGATATTTCAACGATCTTAAATGCCTCACAGAAGACAGAAGACCACATCTTCAAGAAAGATGATAGCGCGAGAGGATCAGAAGAGGGTTAACAAATACCGAAAGTCAGTCTAATCCGCCCTAAGGTCCTGCCCCACATCAACCACCCACAAAGTACACTCCGCTCAAAACCAGACCAATGACAATGCTTCGCGCTCGATATGAGATTACGAGGGTCGAGGTTCGGTGGTGCAAGATATTTTACATTGATTGGTAGCAGAGGTGGTGCACAATTTTTTATCAGTAGATGAGTATCATAAAACGTGGATAAATCTGAAATATATCTTCCGTGGGTGCAGAGTGATTGAAAGATACCACCGATGTTGATTCGTTCTCAGGACGGCGTGTTAAACACAGCGGTCCTCTTTCTCTAGAGTGGGTCACTAGATTTGAGAATTTCCGTTCTTTGGTCCTCATTTATATACAGAACAAAACTAGACTTAGTTTTTAATCATCTACAAATACGTAATAACACTGTATCTGGTAAGAATAAAGCTATGGAGAATCCCGAACACTCAATTCCTATTAATTACCTTACTTGTAAATGACTGATTTTAAAGAAACGTGGTAATTTGTCGTAAATGCTTAGGATTATTTCACGAATATGTTGTATTTTGATTTGTATAACGTGTAAGAATATTGTAAATAAATAACGTAAATATGCTTAAAGTGTTGCAACATGTTGATAGATGCTTCGTGGTTTAATTAATGTGATAATTAAGTAATCCATGATAAAACTCAATTTAGCGTATTCTCAAAGAAAACGACGTTAACGATACTGGTTACATGCATTCACACAATCCAGAGATTGCATACTACACCTTTTCCACAGACAATACAGTACTTCGGCGTCGTAAATTGAGTCTGTTTAAACTACTATACAGTCCTTCTGCTGATTTCTTTATATAGGCTCTATCGAAATTTCTAGAACACTTCAAAAGATTCCGACAGAGATTTCTCGAACATTAACAATACTTAAACAATTGAAACATATTAAAAAAACAATCAGAATTAATACATAGTCATTTAACATCATTACAAAATGGTCAGAAATGGAAATTAAAGATACTTAAACACAAAATTATTCACAGCAATCATTTTAAACTGTAGTAAATTGTCCTTTAGACATCGTAACTTGCATCAATATTTGGAATTACAAACATTTAAGCAATTCTCTTGCACAGTACTGTTCTTAAACATATTAAATGGCCTCTAAATAATTTCTTTTCATAAAACAAAGTCTATATACGTTGATTTACAGGAAATTGCAAAACAAACCTACCAGATCATATTCAACCAAGCTCTAGCTTACAATGAGTGCTTCATAAAATGCAATTCCATTTAATTTTAGGTTTGAGGGCTGTTACAATGTCACACACTCACACGTTTCTTCAAGAGCAGTAACTCGGAATGACGTGCCAGCGATCACATGTTAATTGTGGTTTTATGGAGAGTGCAAGGTTTCCTTCTTAATTATAAATAAACAATTATATTTTACAATTTCTAGTATGGGATCAGTACTGCAGGAACCTTTATTTGTCCTCTATATCCATTGCTGGGTTTAATACCACAGCTGAAACTATACGAACTTTTAAATGAAATCTATTATTTTTCAAATATCAACTGCATAATTTATTACACTACACTTTAACAATTGCTATTCTCTTGTCTTTTGGTATCCTATTTTAAAAGCATTATTCTAGTTGAACACAATAGTTACAGTTCATTGGTACAATTATAATTTCCTTTGCCCACGGGCTTATCTTTTTCAATATTAAATTACAATTTTGCTTTTCTCCCGCCAGGATTTAGGACCGTCATTTTATTCATGCTTCTCAAGCCATCTTTTTTGGTCAACACCAACTCGTAACCAAACATCTTCTTTCCTCTGGCTTGGCGTTCTCTAACCTTGAAACTTAAGTATCCAAAGTTACTATATATTATCATAATTACTTAATAAAAAAATATTCTTACAATAATAAATTACACAATTAGTGAGATTGTGTACCTCACAAGTGGAAGTGATTATTTTTATCATCATCATGGGCCCCGGGAGGGGGGTGCAAGGGGGTGCACTTGCACCCCCCTGACATCCCGGGTCGCCGTCTGGGCAGTAGTAGAACAAAAAAAAAAAAAAAGTTGGCCAGCCCGGAAATTTTTGGGCCGATAAGGGGGGGGGCACCAATGCAGCCCTGGTGCACCCCCCTAGAAGCAATCCTGCCGGCGCCCATGATCATCATTATGTGATTTGTTTGTATATGTTGTGTAATATCATTTTAAAATGTTTTCATGTATATTCAACTGATTTTGAATAAGCGTTGATGATTTTTTGAGTGATCGCTTGAGGGGTATCTGTCAGAGCTTTTGAGCGCGATTAGGCATTTTAGTGTGTATTGGATTCCGATAAGCGTTGTTTTAATGGTCTTGCTAGGAACAATAATAACTGGAGTCTATGTCAGAGGTGTTTGCGTCGTGTGCTGTCTTATTGCACCATTCCGGATGGAAGGCATTCCGCTAGATAATTACTAAATTCTTTCTCGAAACATCTGGATAGCTAGCATGCGCACAGCTATATTTGTAGCTGCGCTTCGTTCCTTCTTGGAATGTTTCAGAGTTAACACGTGAGAAGTTCAAGAATTCACATTACTAAAATCCCTTCTTCGGGTAACCCTTACAATATGACAAATTTTTCGTTATTTTCACTCTCTAATATCAGCTTTGGCAATGGCACTTTAGTCAAGTTCGTCAGTTCCTCTTGCCGCATGTTACTGAATCTGGTGAAAGTGAACATAGCTTGCCACTGCCGCGTACAATTTAGCAAGCCGGGGTTTCCATTCTGAAAACACGAACAACCGTTGTTCGGAACAGACAGCAGGGGCCAAGTAAATGACAGAAACTGACGTTATAAATTTTATCCAACTGTCAATTATACCAAAAAATTAGCATTATAATAATTTCTAATAAGGATCATGGACTTATTTCCCAATAAATACTAACACTGTAGCAATTAAAAAGTCAGATACACAAATTTGATTAAAAAATTCAAAATACCTCCCGGAAAACGCAGGATTCTCCATTGAGCTAATAAAACTCTTATAGATTACCAAAATGTTCTGTGTGTCTTTATTTATTGAAAACTTTCAACTACTGCGTTACAATCTATTGAGAAGAAAATTTGAACAGTTTCCTGAATTATTGTCTATAAACGATAATAACCCCAGAGGATATTGACAGATTCAGTACCCACCTCAACAAACTTTAGACATGGAATAACGATTTGAAGATATTTTGAAATTCGAGGTGTGTGACTGGATGAAAAATCCTTCTACCGCAAATATTGAAGAAGCTGATACAACTTGACAGGAAGGAGGTTTAGAAATCGTTTATGACGCAGAACGTAAACATAAATTCGATAGTAATGGATATGAAAACCTGTGGCAAAATAATAATAAAAAAAAACCTGTCATCTCAAAATGTATGACAGCTGATATTCAGTTTAATCAAACCTTTTCCTTGATATCTCATGTAATCAAGCATTTGTGCTGTTAATCTAAACTGTGCTAGATAGACTTTGTTTTAATCTTTGAATTTTCTGTGTAGGCAGTGAGTCAGCAGTCGAGCAACCGTAGCAGCAGTAGCCAACTTTTGTGTGTGATTTGAATTGTGCTAGTTTTTGTCGTTATCTTTGTATATTGCCTGTTTATGTAGTGTGCCAGTCAGTTGAGCCTCCGCAGCCGTAGCCAACTTTTGTGTGTGATTTAAATTGTGCTAGTTTTTGTCGTAATCTTTGAATATTTCCCGTTTAGGTAGTGTGCCAGTCAGCTGAGCCTCAGCAGCAGTAGCCAACTTTTGTGTGTGATTTGAATTGTGCTAGTTTTTGTCGTTATCTTTGTTTATTTCCTGTTTAGGTAGTGTGCCAGTCAGTTGAGCCTCAGCAGCAGTAGCCAACTTTTGTGTGTGATTTGAATTGTGCTAGTTTTTGTCGTTATCTTTGTATATTTCCTGTTTAGGTAGTGTGCCAGTCAGTTGAGCCTCCGCAGCCGTAGCAGCAGTAGCCACGAGCCTTAGCAGCCGTTAGTAGCGGTCGCCGATTTTTGTGTATTCATTTGTAGTTCGGTTTTTGTCTGTTTCAGGTGACATGGCTTGTGCAAAGTGTTCTGGTAGGCGTCTGGTTCTCGAGGAGATTCTTAATACTATGGCGTCTCTTCAAGCGCAGGTATGGAGCATCCTAGACGAGGAGCGGCAGTGCGTCGAAGAAATTCCGCAGCCAACTGCAGTGGAACCGGAAAGTTTGGATTTTCAGGTTCCAGTTGCAGAAAACGTCTGGCATCGTGTGGATCGGAGAAAGGCGTCGAAATTCCCAAGTAGCCGAAGGGAAAATGATACCTTGCCCCTAAGTAACGCGTTTTCTGTGTTGCAGGAAGTTGTAGATTCAAGCGCGAATGGCCCAGAAGAGCAGCAGGGAAGATTTACCCGCAGACCCCGAGCCTTGCCAGGAAAAGGTTTACTGGTCATTGGCAGCTCCAACGTGCGACGGCTGGAGAAACCGCTACGGGAATTAGCCACGAAGTACGGTGCAGATCCTCATACTAACGTTCATTCCGTTTCTCTTTCAGGAGCAACCGTACCACGTGTCATGGAGGCCATTCCAAAAGCGATTAGGGAATCGAACTGCCGTCAGTTAAGAGTAGCTGCGCACGTCGGCACTAATGACTCGTGTCGTGTTTCTGTTCCAGATATAGTTAAATCCATGGACAAGTTGGGCCGAAAGGCGTATGAAGCCGCCCGGGAAAATTCAGTTTCATTACAGTTCTCAATTTGCAGTGTGGTGCCGCGTGTCGATTGTGGGGAGGCTGTGTGGTGGAAGATCTTTAATTTAAATAGTAATTTGCAGGAGCTGTGTCGCAAAAACAACTGGGGCTTCGTCGACCTTCGTCCGATGATAGCTGCCAGCTGGGACGCATTTGACAGGTCGGGCGTCCACTACACACCTAGAATGTCGTTCAAGGTTGCTGCTAAAATTTGGAACCGCCTTGATATGAATTATTTTTTAGGAACAGCGTGAGGCCCGAGGATCCTTCATTTCACCGAAGAGGATGTGCTGATAACATAGAAGCTGGTCCCGGTAGTGATGGCGCGAATAATCTTAATATTACAGCTCCAATTACTTCACCCGTTTACCGTCAGAGTGCGAGTATGAAAAATGTTATTTTAGACTCCACAAATAACAATACGAAGCAGCTAAGGATAATGGTACTAAATTGTCGGAGTATTAGAGGGAAAGTAGCGGATTTTCACGCCTCAGTTGCGACTAATGATGTCAATATAATACTTGGAACCGAGAGCTGGTTGACGCCTGAAGTTGAATCTAGGGAAGTATTTGGCCCTCATTTCAATGTTTTTCGGAAGGACAGAACTGTCTCAATGGGCGGGGGTGTGTTCGTGGCCGTAAGTAAAAACGTTAATTGCTCTGTCGTAACTGAAACGGAAAATTTTTGCGAGTTAATATGGGTCAAGGTAAAAATTGGCAAAAATTTAAAGTTCATACTCGGGTCATTTTATCGACCTCCGGATTCTGATTTAGCTAACGCGGAATACTTTAGGGAGTCGCTTAATAACATTTACAAAAAATTTCAAGGAGATATATTGATCTTGGGTGGTGACTTTAACCTACCGTCGGTTAGGTGGGACACATACACGTTCAGGTTGGGTGGAAGAGATAGGTTAATAACCGAAACGTTCCTAGAATCATTTGCAGAAAGATCTCTTGAACAGATGGTCGAAGAGCCAACACGGTGCGACAAAGATTCCTCGTCCATTCTGGATCTTTTTCTAATTAGCAATCCTGATATTGTAGATAAAGTTTTTATAGAAGACGGTATAAGTGATCACAAGGCGGTTGTGGTAACGTTAAATTCCAGTCTGAGTCTGAAGCATGACAAAGAGAAACTCGTGTTTTGCTTCGATAAGGCAAACGATGCGGGTATGGTTGACCACTTTGCGAAGAATTTTGAAACGTACACGCTAAATACAAATGTTGAGGAACTTTGGTTTAATTTAAAAAAAATAATATGGACCGGTTTAAACCAGTTTGTTCCTAAGAAGTGTATTAAGGTCAGTAATAACTTCCCTTGGTTCAATAGGGAAGTGAAACGTTTGCTCAGGAGGCAAAGGCGTTTACATGCCGCGGTAAAAAAATCGGGGGACTCATCTAATCGTGCTAAATTAGTCCAGTTGCGTTCGGAAGTGCGTAAGGCAATGCGCGATGCGTTTAAAGAATTCCAAGCCAGGAATTTATCCGAAGATCTGATTACTAATCCAAAAAGTTCTGGTCGTATATCAAAGTAATAAGAGGCTCTCGTAAGGTTATGCCGTCGCTGATTAAAGAAAATGGTGAATTATCAGAAACAAGCGTAGAGAAAGCAGAAATTTTGAATGATATATTTAAAAAGGCTTTCACGATAGAAAACTCAGAGGAGATACCGATATTTAACAATCGTACCGACAAAATTATGAATGATCTCGTTCTTGATGTCGAGGGAATAACTAAACTGCTTATGAATGTAAAAACCAATAAGGCTCCCGGACCAGACGGTATTCCTACAAGATTCTACTCAAGATATGCAAAGGAAATTGCACCGTATTTGATGAAATTGTATACCGTCTCTCTCGATCAAGGAAAAATACCAGCCGAATCGAAGACCGCTATCGTAACTCCAGTGTTTAAAAATGGGAATGTTAATGATCCTCAGAATTATAGGCCGATCTCGTTAACTTCAATATTTTGCAGGATTTTAGAACATATCATCTATTCGAATGTAATGCGGTTCTTGGATGAAGGTGAGCTTTTAAATCTAAATCAACATGGATTCAGAAAAGGCCGATGCTGCGAAACACAACTTGCACTTCTAATTCACGACTTGTGCCGAATTATAGATGAGCAATCCCAGGTTGATTTGGTTCTATTAGACTTTAAAAAAGCTTTCGACACTGTGCCTCACACTAGGTTACTTAGGAAACTTCGCGGTTACGGTATATCTAGTCAAATATGCGACTGGGTTGCAGACTTCCTGAAGGGCAGAACACAGTGTGTAGTTCTCGACGGTGAGCGTTCGTCACTTACTGAAGTGGGGTCTCGAGTTCCCCAGGGAAGCGTGTTAGGGCCTCTGTTGTTTCTCATATACATCAATGATCTATGCGACATAATAGGGGGGATGAAAAGATTATTTGCCGATGATGCTATAATTTATCGCGAAATAAAAACCCAGGACGACTGCGCTTTGTTACAAGACGATATTATGAAAATAATTGCATGGTGTAAAGATTGGCAGATGGAGTTAAACGCTAAAAAGTGCCAAGTCATGCGTGTAAGTAAAAAGATGACACCATTTAACTATGAATATACGATTAATGACACTGTCCTTAGAACGGTAGATTCCGCTAAATACCTAGGGGTAACAATTCGTAATAATTTGTCGTGGAATGAGCATATCGAGAATGTAATGGGAAAAGCAAATCGTATGCTCCGATTTCTAGGTCGTAATTTAAATCAATGCACTCAGGAAGTTAAATCGATTGTATACAAGTCACTAGTACGTCCTCACTTAGAGTATTGTTGTTCTGTATGGGGTCCCCATCAAAAGGGGTTAATGGAGGCTTTAGAGAAGGTCCAAAGAAGAGCCGCCCGATTCGTGACAGGTATATATAGTTGGAGGGAAAGCGTAAGTGCGATGTTGAAGGAGTTAGGTTGGGAAGACCTGGAACACCGAAGGCGTTGCTCTCGACGGAAGCTAATTGAAAAATTCACGACAGATGTATTCCGGAATGACAGTCAGCAAATATTGCTACCAGCAACATTCATATCTCGAAATGACCGTGAAAATAAGATAAGAGAAATCAGGGCCAGAACCGATTCATTTCTGTACTCATTTTTCCCACGAGCGATTAGGGAATGGAATAGAAAGGATTTACCGGGAGAGTAAACTTAAAATCCGACAGGAGTAGCTTTCGATAAAGCACTCCAGCCATCCTGATCTGGGTTTTCCATGGTTTTCCCAGATCACTCCACGCGAATGCGGGGATGGTTCCTCACAATAGCCCATGGGCGCCTCCTGCCATATCCCTTATAACCCTTCCAAACCATAACCCTTTTCGATAGGTGCTATGCACCCTCCGCCACACACTTTTAGTGAATCGCGGAGTAATAATAATAATAATAATAATAATACCGAAAGAGGATACCTTCGTTTGTTACTTGCAAAATTGACCAAGATATCCAGTTTTACGGTATTTTAGCATCATCTGCCTTAGGAATCTCATAATTAAACCAAATAATAAAATCTAATTTCACCAAATTTCGTGCTTTTATATGCGCAAAGTATAAATAAAAAGACAGATTTAACTACAGTGAGTGGTTTTATAAAGACTTATTCTGCCAAACGTAGCGAAAGTCAGACAAAGTATTTGGCAAATTATTATTATGGGCTTTAACTCGCTGTACGTCTGCTTCATAAGTTAAACATTGATACAAAAGTGGGTGGTAGGTAATAAGGTTGACTACCTCTGCTGTAAACAATGTGCTCGCGCCTTTGACTCGCGTCAAGAAACCGCCACTGAGGCGAGCGGCACTCGCGAGCTTAGACGAGGCGAGGCGAGACTACGCGAGACTACGCGAGTGCACCGTTTACACTATCGCGTTCACGGTGTCTCGCCTCGCCTCGTCTAAGCTCGCGTGAGAGTGTAAACGCGGCATTAGAAATCAAAGAAACAGGAAATGCAAGAAAACGAAAGAAAAGTGACTGCAAGAAAAGTTTACACTATTAAAAAAGGTAATGCTCGTAAATAAGGTAGATACGTTCTGTAGGAGAATCAAACAGAATTTTGGAGAAATAAAGAAAAGTTGTTCAAACATTAAAGCTGCTGATGGGAAACCCTTTTTAAGCTCAGAAGATAGAAAGAACCGATTGAAAAAGACATAGACAAACTGTATGACACTGATGATTTCAACAACATTGTACTTGAAAGAGAAGATGATTTCGAAAGACTAATAGGAAAGTAGGTGAATATCAGTTGTAATTTAGAAAACAACAAGAGAAACAAGATTAATGCCTGAGGCACTGATCAAAAAAATAATGGGTACTTTTATGGTGTTTGTCAAGTTAAAAAAGCTTTAGATAATTTCATATGGGACAAGACTTCCAAACTTTAATAAACTTCCCCAGAGTATAAAACAGTCTGCAGATAATAAAGATATTTTTTAAAAAAACTGAGAGATTATCTCCTTCTACAACATTCAAGAATTCGAACAAATTAATTAATTGTATTCAATATGACTTTTGCAAAATTCAGTTGTAAAAATTAATGTTTATTGTTAATCTCTTTATTTGTCGTTGGAACATATACTTGTTTTTACTATGATTATGACTCATGTTGTATGTATGTGTATTAACCATGACATGTTTCACATCCCAGAGGTCCTTCCTCAGCAGGGATCCATGAAACAAGATTGATAAATAAGTAAATCAATAAAAATTCGTTGCCACATCCAGATAAAATATTCCACATTTTAGCCTTGGGACCTTTGGCTGAATAATGTTTATAACCGTATGAAAACCCGTCTAGTTGTTTTTACATGAATCGCATTCAACGAAAGAAAATCTGCTTCCCGCAGACGGAATGTTTCAAGTGAGCTATATATATGATTCTTGACAAGTATCTGCTTTCAGCCTAGTTGCAGCTCTGCCTATTGAGCTGGTGTAAAGCGGAGTATTTGCCCTAAGGCATTGCCTCCAAGTATTTGGACGGGACAAGTCTTCTCTGTCGTTGTGTCTTCTTGTTTGGCTGTCAGTTTTCTTCACAGGTTGGTTGCCGCCGCGTTCCTTTTCAGAAATGGCACGACACGTTATATGTGGTGACATTAAGGCTGCCTCAGGGCAGCAGGCATATCTTCCTTAGCAGTCAAGTGGTTTATCAGCTTCGTGAGGAGGACGATGAGTTCGTCTAGTCTTCTTTCACGTTGATCGGCAGCGCGTGTGTTGCAGGAGTGGTCGTGTGCTTCTCTGCATCCTTCGCTGCCTTCCCCTCTGCTGGTCTTCCGCCTTTCTTGGTTCTTCAAAGACGACTGTTTGGTAATCGTGGTGCAATGTCTAGTAGATTCGGCTGGCTTAGTTCTGCTCACTTGTTGTCTTGGCTGCGAGTAGATCTGAAGCCTTCGGCGCTGTTCAGGCTGTGTCGTCTCCGGCCCCGCCCTCCGCCATTCACTGCCATTATTTTCTTGGCAGTATACTATGGAGTTCTTGTCTCTCGACATTTTCTCCATATTCATTTGATGGTGCATTACGTCACTTTGGGTGTGTCGTTTTGGTTGGCGTTATGTGATTAACTTTTTATTTTGACTTTTTAGTGTTGCCTGAGCAATGCTAACGGTCTTCTGTGCCGGCCGGTTGGAACTTCATATCGACCGAGCACGCTGACCAGTGAGTTGATGCTCGTCTCAGCTTTCCGATAGAACGCCGTAGCGAGTGCTCGGGGGTAGCCACTGCTTACTTGTCGGCTGGGTGCGGGCTGCATATGTGACCCACTTCGTTCGCTTCTTTTCTTTCTGCTACGTTGCTGCTTCCATGTGCTGCAGCCACGATACGAAGCAGCATGTGATGAGCCGCAGTTACAGCAGACGGCGTCCTCACGACGCCGATCACATTCAGCAACGTAATGACCGCCTCCACAGCGGACACATCTGGCCGGTTTAGTGCATTCAATGGCTAGATGTCGAAAATTTTGACATCTGTAGCATTGAACCAGCTCTCGTGATGGTGGTTTTTCAGCTTGTCTTGGTGCGTTGTTGCCAGCTTTCTTCATCCTGTAGCCGGGAAGCATGATGTCAAAAGATTGAGAGGCTTCCCGCAGCACCTGGGTAGCTGTCTCGAAGTCTGCAGGGCAGGACAGCAGGATCTTCAGTCCCAGTTGGTCAGGCCAGCTGAATATTGGGAGTTTCATGGAGCTCTGCAGCTGAACCAGCAATTCCCAGTAGTTCCCTACATAGCTGACATAGATCGGAGGTACTGGTCCCTGTTCTGGGCCCGGGACTACAGGAGCTGGAGAATCAGGCGATGGGGGCGCCGGTTCATCGCTTTGTAAAGGCGATGAAGTTGAAGTTGATGATAAGGGTGATGTAGACCTAATCGGTGTCGTCATGTAGTTCCGGCAGGTAGAAGGGTCGTAGCAGGAGCTCTTGAACCTTCTTTTGGTTAGTTCGACATAATCAGCCCAGACGAAATCGCTGGCCAGAAGGGTCGGGAACTCGAGAGCCTCCGGCCATTCTTCGAGTTTGAATGGGCGAAACTTCTCTGCTAGATGACGGTGTTCTCTGCTGGTCAAGACCTGCTCGAAGGTGGTGTAGTCACAGGTTGGTATCTTCCAGGTGAATTGATAATCATCAAGGAAGATTGTGATGAACAAGCTCCACTTCTTAGGATTGCCTCGGTCAAGGCGACGTCTCCATACTTTCAGTGATAGATCTTCAGGGGTGGCACCTTCGTATACACATTCAGTAGACCCTGGTGGATAATGGGTGGTTTCCGCCATGAAGCCTACTTCTCGTGGAAAGGCGCCACCTAGTTTGATTCTCTTCTTCTTCTTCGCCTTCGTAGATGTAGCGACGTCAGCTGATGTCTCGGGGGCGCTAGTTGTTGCAGTCGATTTGTCTGTTTCGGACTGAGCTGGCGTCACAGCAGCATCCGTAGGTGCAGCGGAGACTCGCCACTTTGCTGCTGCCGACTTG
The DNA here is from genome assembly GCA_031002005.1 of Vandiemenella viatica. NCBI lineage: Eukaryota > Metazoa > Arthropoda > Insecta > Orthoptera > Morabidae > Vandiemenella > Vandiemenella viatica. The sequence continues at coordinate 211,213,774 of JARYHS010012519.1, read as the reverse complement.
GCCCTCTTGGCCATACAAGTCGGTGAGGCGGTGTCTACCATGGCGAATGGGCTTAGTCGAGTCGCGAGAGAAGCCATAGTGCTGCGGGTCCGGAGTGGAGTGAGTAGTCGAGTCAGTGAGTAGCCATTGCGGCCCAAACGCGGTGACGTAGTCTCAGTGAGTTATGGAGCCTTAATAATGTTTAGATACTGTCAAACAAGCCCAATGGTTCTAAAAATTTTATTGTAAATTAATTAATTTTACAAACCACGTTAATTTCGGTAAGACATGGAAGTATGCCATCAACTGTAATTGTTATAAAGTTACATTTAATTTTAAAAAAATGTGGTGGGAACATTATTATTATTACTATTAATAGGCTCTCACGGCCTCATTGGACCACTTTACTCCATAATTTTCTGGTCATCTTAGGCATTTGCATGCTCCGTTCTTTCTGAATTTCCCAGTATCTTTGCTTTCGTCGTGATCTTTCCTCATCTGTAAATACCCTCTTCATTGTATGTCGTTGTCTATTGTCTTCTTTTGCTATCTTTTGAGTTTTTCTGTTTTGTTCTGCATATCATCCAGGATTATTTCTTATTCTTCAATATCTTCTCTAACTTCTTTGATCCATCCTGCCAGTTGCTTCCACTTTCAACATTGGACGTTGATAGAAATAAAAATCAGTTTTTGTTCTTGCGTGTAAAATTTGTCATTTAAGAAATACGAGGTTTTCCTAATTAGCATGACGATACGCTCCATCACAAGTAACGATTCTGATTGTACACTACCTAGTAGAAAAGTACGGTTTTGCTTCAGTCATGAACACACAAATGACCTGTATCGGATTTCGAGAGGATGCCTTACTTAACCCGAGTTAGCAGTGGAACAATTTTACTGCTGAAATATAGAAGACCCAATAAATAAAACCGGTATTTATTTTTCATGTTGACAACTGCGTGACTGTAGGTCAAACATGCTACGCACTAGTAAACTGTTTTATTTTAAGCATACTGCACTTATGCCTTAACGTTCGTCTCCGGATACTTTCAACTTTTTTGGCTTTACACGCCGTTAACGTCGAAATCATTAGAGGCGGAATTTATAACAGATTTAGCTTTTTTTAAAAAAAAAACTGATTTACGCCTCGTCGACGGCTAAGGTCATTAGAGGCTGGATGGGACTGAGGACAAAGAACGGGAAGGAATTCGGCCATGGCCTTTTTTGAAGGAAGCATCCCGGCATTATTCTCCTGGAATGATTTGGGGAAACCATGGAAAATCCAAATCTGGATACCCAGACGGGGATTCGAACCAGCGTCTTCCCGAATGCGAGGCCAGAACGTTAACCGTTCACCCAACACGCTCGGTTTTGCTTTTCACATATACTTCCAACTTTATTGTTTATTGGGTGTAGTCCCAGCTAACGCTTTTCGTAGGTAAATTAATTACTCGCAGTAATTAAAATGGTTAGAAACTAACAGAATTTTTTTTATAGAACTTCTTGTCTTCTTTAAGTTTGTGGTTACATAAAAGTTTACAGTCACCCAAACTGAAGGAACCCAATCTCTACAACCAGTATTTATGTGGAACAACAGCATGGACACATTCCCAACTTATTATCTTTTTGCTTTTTTTTTTTAAGGATCATAGCTTTCAAAATCAAGAATATTAGTAAATAAAGTTTTATAAGCGTTATATTCGTATCACCGAGTACACATACCGCATGCCCTAAACAACCAGCTCCAATCTTACACATCCACATACTCAACATTATACCTTAACGTGTTTTAGTAACATTAAAATATCTAAATTCAACAATTTTATATTTTCAAGCATTTATCGTGCCCACTTTACCTATCATGGAAGGCAAAGTTTCCAACATTGCTAATTATCCTGCAAAAAGTCAAATGAAAGGACGTGAATACTCAGAATTTTTTCGCGTCTGTTTGATAATAATGTTAACACTGAATAATTTTACACCAAATAATAAGGTAATTGTTTGATAAGTTTTTATTTTAATTACTCATCAGAACCCCTTTTTAAACGTAGTTCATATCAAAATAAATCTGAATTTCCATTAGTCTCGTAACACTAAATGCAGTACCTAAATCGAAAAATCAAAGTTACATTTTCAGAACACTATTACTTTTTATCTATAAAACGAAAATCGGGTATATTGGTTATAGAAAATTTCAAAAATTACTGCGCAGATTTCGTTGGGGTTTTCACTGTTTTAAAGATTAGAATCTCAATTGATTTTATTGGTATGTCTTAGGCTTCAAAGTAATACAATATTAGAGCAGTAAGCTTAAATCTGAACGTATAGCCTGAAACACCAAAGATGAAATACCAACTAGATGCATACGTCTAATTCGCTAAAATAATAATAATAGCTATATGTAACGTTTCCTTCCTTAAATTTTGTGACGAAATACCAACTAGATGCATACGTCTACTTTGCTAAAAAAAAAATAATAATAATAATAATAGCTATATGTAACGTATCCTTCCTTAAATTTTGTCTTTTAGCCCTTAAACCCCATTTATGGTTGTATGGAATGCGGAGAGGAAAATATGTTATTTAATTTAAATTATATAATGGAATAAACCTTCCGAAAACTTCCTTGCTTCTTGAAGCTGCGATCTCAGGCCACACAGCTACAATCTCTGATGTTTGGAAGTGAAATTATATTCGCTGTTAATATTAAGTAATGCGTATCCGATGGGTTTGAATATGTAAGTGAACTTTTTAAAACCTTTAGTGTTGGTATTTTCAATATTTTTATAATTTATTGTTGAATGATTCTGTCTTTTCCACATTTCCTGAAAAAATTGATTGTTTCTATTGCTGCACGAATCGCTGTGGTTATTTTGATGAAACTTCGTTCACATGTTCCTGATAGGGTGGCCAAAAATATTGCAGGAATAAATCAACCCAAACACCATCTCGTGCGGTTGACATGAAAGTTGATTCACAAGTGCAGAAAACTGACCTCTGTCATGCACTTCAATATTTACTGTGTGGACAAATCAACCTAGATCATACCAGAAACCATCTACAACTCAACTATGCGCCTTCCATCTATGAATCAGACATGCCAACAGGAAACTAAACACCGAGCGTGGTGGGTGAACGGTTAACGTTCTGGCCTCTCATTCGGGAGGACGCCGGTTCGAATCCCCGTCCGGGCATCCAGATTTGGGTTTTCCATGGTTTCCCCAGATCACTCCAGGCGAATGCTGGGATTCTTCCTTCAAAAAGGCCATGGCCGAATTCCTTCCCGTTCCTTGTCCCCCATCCCATCCAGTCTCCAATGACCACGCTGTCGACGAGGCGTAAAGCCCAAGCAAAGAAAAACAATAGTAAGATGGGAGGGTGTAGAACTAGACCACCGTTTCAATCAAAAATATCTCGAAGTTACACTGGATCGCTCGCTCACTTACAAAAAGCACTGCTTAAACACAAAAATTGAAGCTTCAGCCCGCAACAACATCCTGCGAAAACTCGCAAGGAGTGTATGGCGCGCACATCCCGCAATGATCCGAATATCAGCTCTTGCACTCTGTTGTTACTCTGAAGAATATGCCTGTCCCGTTTGGTACAAATCTGGTTATGCCAAACAAGTAGACATAATGCTGCATGAAACCTGCGGAATTATGACACATTGCATAATAACCACACCAACTGAAAAACTATATGGCCCAACAGTATTATACGAGACATAACTGCAAAGATAGAAAGAATTAAGGTTAATGAAAACACTGCTCACCCATTATTCGTGGATCACCTTCCAAGACAAGAGAACGACAGCTGCGTCAGATGTACCACCCAAAGTTTCCAGCCTCAATCTGTGAAGAGCAAACAGTTTTACATTAGTTTGTGAGTTTAATCGCTGGAATATTAGTGCTTTAAAATCTTTGGACAAGTTTCGAACTTTATCCGCGTGTAATCTATATATATAAAGCTGAATGTATGTATGTATGTTAGTTTGTTTGTTCTTCATACAAATGCACAGTTTTCATCCGATCTCGATGAAACTTTGCACACTTAACCTTTGAAACAAGGAGAAAAATACTGTCTACATTTGGTTGAAAAATTCTATGTATAAATAATACATGTTGTCTTATAATTTCAAAACATTACTGAACGGCGATAGACAGACGCGTTGGATATGGATATCTCTGTACTATTTTTCAGTGTAGTGGTCAGGCAGCTCAGTAGGTAAAGCGCTTGCTTACTAATGTTAGGGTCGTGGTCTCCGGTTCAAATCTCCGTGTAGGCTAAGATTTTTAAAAATTGTTTTTGATCGTCACGCCTGGGCAGTAGGTTTTCGGATTGAATGTTAAACTGTAGATATCACAAAGTTAGGGGTGCAATGCGAGGCAAATCGTAGGTAGTCTTGCAATGCTGTAGGTGTACACTTTTTTAAGTTATAATGATTCCTCAAGGGTTGTTCGCGAGAGAGAGAGAGAGAGATAGTGTGTGTGTGTGTGTGTGTGTGTGTGTGTGTGTGTGTGTGTGAACCGCAGTAATAATACTATAAATACGGAAGTAAGTCTCTGTCTTTTGGTTACGTTTTGACGACTAAATGGCTATATCGATATTGATGGAATTTGTGAAGAAAATCTGTATGAAGGGCACAGGACATTTTTTCCAGTATGATTTACAGCTGTAGTCACAAAATTTTGAGACCTTATCGAATGGTGACAGAAATATGTTGGAAATTGATTCTCTTCAAGAGACAGGTTCGACGGTAAAATGATATAGCGATAGCTTTCCTGTCATATTATGCCGACTCGGTTTTGTTTGGGACCAATCCTTCGTTACCAACAACTTTCTGTATTCAATTTTGGCAAAAAAATTCTTAATCCACGCGTACGAAGTCGCGGGTACGAGCAAGTGTTATTCTGAAGCTCACGGAGAAAAAATGATTCGTCGGTGTTGTCATGTCATAGAACTATTTAATTTATTAAAAGTAGTCATTAACCTTTGGGGGGGCCAATAAAACTCCCTGACAACCAACTACAGAGCTGTGAAGCTTAGGACGAAACAATTAAAGGTATTCATCATTAATTTGTGACAGGACGAATTTGTTAACTAGTGAAAAGCGTATAAACCTGTCCCTTCGTCTTTGCGAGTTGTCTCCGTTTGATCTTAACATCGTTTCTCTGTTAATCCTACTTTAGAGGGTTTTGTACATAGTCAATGTTGTTTTCGCCATCGTGATGTGGCAGTAAGATTCGTTGGCAGAGTCATTAAGATACATAGGTATTTTTCGTCTCTATATCTTCTCCACTCATCCCTGTTTTCTGCAGTTGTCTTCATCCAGGTCTAGCTATTGTCGACTTAAGTATCATGCACCATCTGGGATCACTGACATCCTCTGTTTCTTTCCCCGCAGTAAAATTTTGAAGCCTAGGAAACTTTTCTGTTTGCTTCTTATCTCCTCTCACGAACTGTCAACAGATTCCCTTATTCTTTATGGCGCGATTCAGATGAAACATTTGGTCTGCATTTTCTTCAATCCTTTCACCAAATGGGCAGTGAAAGTCTGAATTTCATTTCCCGACTACAGTCCACTGTTTCTTTCACTAGGGAACACAAGCATTTGAGAAAAGGAGATTAGAATGGAATCAAATGTAATTCGAATTGAGAAAAATTGAGAAATTTAAATCTGTATGGCTAATATTCCAAGAGGTTTTTTTTAAAAAAAAAAAAATTCATTAACATTTAAAAAAAATTAAATCAATTTATTGAAACATTACTTGGTTAAAGTGTCATAATACAGTGTACATTGCATTACTTGGGAGAAAGCTGCTCAAATTAATGGGCTGAAGATTGACGTCAAACTTTGTCGTGATTCCTAGATAGGCTCCGAAGAGATATTTCATCACGATGATTGTTTCACATTCCCTGGTTTGATTTTGAGGGTTAATAAATAATCTTCTGGATTTTTTGTTTACAATTTTGTATATATATAGATATTTGCTGCAATCAGTCTTTGGAATGGTTTCATGCAATCCTCGATCTCTTCCTATCTTTCATTCACTTCTTCGATACAACATACCCTTTACAACCAACGTTCTGTTCCATATATTCTAACTTCTGTCTTTCTATACAGTTCTTACCTCCGTCTGTTCCTTGCACTAATAATTTAAACAATCCCGCCTTTCTTAAGTTGTGACCGTCCGGGCATCCAGATTTGGGTTTTCCATGGTTTCCCAAATCACTCCAGGCAAATGCCGGGATGCTTCCTTCAAAAGGCCATGGCCGAATTCCTTCCCATTCCTTTCCCCCCATCCTTTCCCGTCTCTAAAGACCTTGCTGTTGAGAGACGTAAAGCAGTTAAAAAAAAAAGTTGTGACTCACCATTCTGTCTCCTTTTTTTCTACAACTTTCTTTAAAGTTCTCTGAGAAACTTGTTTCCTCGTCAATCTTTTCCAAAATACGTTCATTTCGTACATTTATTTACACAGCCTGTCGTAATATCCAAGCCAGAGAGTCATGTCTTTCTGGGGGTACAGTCTTGATATCTGGTCGTATTGGAAACTTGCACATCACGTCGATTGGTAGAATTTGTAATAAGGTTGCCGTTGCACGCTCCGTTCATGTCACCGAGCGTGGTGGGTGATTGGTAACACTCTGGCCTCGAATTCGGGAGGACGCCGGTTCGAATCCCCGTTCGGGCATCCAGATTTGGGTTTTCCATGGTTTCCCCAAATCACTCCAGGCGAATACCGGGATGCTTCCTTCAAAAGTTCATGGCCGAATTCCTTCCAGTTCCTTGTCCTCAATCCCATACCGCCACTAATGACCTCGACGTCGACGAGGCGTAAAGCGATGAGTAAAAACGTCCGTCCATGGCCATATGTGTTTACCCTTTTCGCAAGTAAAACAACTCATTACTGTAAATGCTTACGGCATTTTCGCAGCGTTGCAATACTTCTCCTTCTTGTTTTCCCGACGTTTCAACCTAGTATTAGGTCTTCTTCAGGGGTCGTGTGCCGAATCTGCTACAGATTGTGATCTGCTGGAGACCGGCGTGGCTAGTTGTTTACTTATTGTATTGTCGATTGTCTGATTATCCAGAGATGTTGTTTACGATGCAATATCTGTGGGTCCAGAGTTAATTATTTATCCAGCAAACATTTCCAACTCTGGCTAAGACCGTAACAACCATCTTTGTTGAGGTTGTTTTGATGTTTGAATATTTCAATAGCCTCTTTCACTTTTCTTTGGAGATAAATTTCGGTTTTAGCTAGCACTCTTGTATAGTCACACAATATTTCATGTTCTTACTCCGCATGCGAAAACAACAAAATCCTTTATAACTCATTCCTGTGACAGCATTCGCACATTTATCACATCTGTCTGTTGATTTTAAATTAATTCGAAGTAATGTCACATTTGTGGGTATATTGTCTCTGACGTCTTTGTATCACGGGGCTGCAATTTCGGATGGTAGCACTTTAAGGAATATATTATACCATACGTTTCCTCAATTTTTATCTATGAGTTTCGTTTCAAAAATATTTTTGCGTCTTGTAGATGTCAAAGATGAGTCTTTGGAGGCAGACTTAGGAAAAGTTGGACGTACTGTGTATATCTCTGGTTGGGTTCTGGCTGTCAATGTTTCTCGCCTACTGCCGGAGGAGGGCGCTTTACGATTTGTGAATAATCTGCTATTCTGGTGGCGCCGGGTGGGAGTGGAGTGGGGGGGATGGCGCGGTCTACTTAAGGACCCGCGGCGGCGGGCGGCGACCAGTGTGTGGAACCGAACCCAGACCGACTACACCGCCCCCGCAGCACCCGCCACCAGACATGTCGCTCGCCCGACAAGTGCAGGCCAAGGTGAGTCCACGTCACTGTCAGTCACACCTTCCCACTAACCACTGTGTATAATACCTTGTTTCACCACCTTTCTCAACTGAATTAGTTTCAATTGTTGTGGAGCGTTTTCCATCGTCATCTGATTTACCACTTTCTTATTATTCTTATACTTTAAACCAGGGGTGGCCAACCCGCGGCCCGCCTTGAATATTTTTCCGGCCCGCGAGGTTCATCACGCTTTTACAAAATACATTTATTTTATAGTGGCCAAAGTAGTGAACATCAATGTATTAAAAGAAAAAAATATTTTTGCATCCATATTTTCATAACTTATTTCATTTATATTTATATATCTTTTATATATTATTTTTAGTGTTATATATTTCTTTAAAATGTGCGTTTAGTATCATTATTTTTATATTATCTATGTTTACATGAAAGAATAATAATAAACACAATAATAATAACTCATTATGTTTAAATTTTTCTTTCAAAAAATATGTCTATAGTGGGTCTAAATCTAACATGGGTATATATAATTTAATATGCGGCCCGCGGAGTTATGATGCATTTCCAAAGTGGCCCGCAAGATCATTTGGGTTGGCCACCCCTGCTTTAAACCTTCGCACTAACTACTGCGAATATTAGCGTGTTTTACCACCTTTTTAATTGAATTTACTTTAATTGCGATGGAACTCATTCCCTAGTTACCTACATACTGAGTTCTTGTTATTTTTTATTATTAGCTTACTTACTTCATGTGTTAAATTCCACCCCCCGTCCACATATACAATTTACGAATTTTACTTTTGAATTCCTTCAGCGTTTTTGGTAAATTGTTCATCACTTCCCCTGGTAACATATTCCAATGTCTGTCACTCTTACCCACAAAAGAAAATTTTCTCACTACCTTATGCATGAAATCGATTGCTGTCTTGTGTCCGCGGTCATACTTTCCTTTCCATTCGCTACTCCTGATTCTCCGATCATTATCCCTCCAAGTCCCATCACCAACGTACGGCTTCCTTCTGTAGATCGAATTGGGGGGAGAGGGGGGCCCGTGAGGTGTTGGTAAATTTAATTCCCGGTACTGCCTATGATCGGATCCGTTCTTCCCTCGAGTTGTTGTTGTATTCCAGTGACTCCAAATGCAGCTTCTATATCATATCAGTTGCTGACTAACAACAATTCATCGTGTGTTTTATGACTGACTGTGATGGATTTGCAACTTTTTTAAAAAAAATAAATAAAAAATAAAAATAAAAGATTGCTAGATTACAAATCTGTATCCAGTATCTATATATATATAAAAAAAAGATGATGTGATTTCCACGAAAAGTGTAATGTTAGAAACAAAGATCGTCTGACAGCAATTCGAACAACACGTTTTTATTTTTTGTGAGACGATCGACTGATGATAAGGCCTCCTCCTTTGATTTTTGCTTTACTACGAAATATTACTCGTCTGCCAGCTTAACATAACAAACTAGAAGCGTGTTTATAAAAATCGAAACGATATTATTTAGACTCTTTGTAATATTCCTGCTAGTCTTAATCCTTATTTGATGAAATGGTAAATATATCATTTTTAAACAATGTGAAAAGTTGGTAGATTCGTGTTTGTACTGTGCATAGAACGTCTTAAGAAATGATGAAACTGTAATTTTTGACGCTGATAGTACCAGATGTTGTGTATTATAGTTTGGGAGTGGTCAGGAGGATCAGTGGTTGAGGCGTTTGCTTTCAAAAGTTCGGGATCCGGTCTTGGGTTCAAAACTGGCGAGGGCAGGAATGTTTGAGAGTTGTACTTGATCATAAGACATACATGAGGTCGTTCCGTGGGTCCGATTACACGTTAAACTTTAGCTCCCAGACGAAAGGAACTGGCCGTCCGACCTTTGACACAGTGGCTTAGTATGCCTCCTTCCGAAGGGTCCAGATTTTTTTTTAATAGTCTTCGAAACAACGTTAAAACCAAACGCGTTTTCTCCGTGTATAGTGATCTCACATTCGGTTTCAAACTGGTTCAATTAGATACATTTTTTTAATGTTGTCCTTCTCGCAATGTGTCAAAAAAAAAGGAAAGACACACGTTTCTAAATTACGTAGTAAAATGTCAAGAATCCCTAAAACATGGTTCTAAATTAATTAAAACTGCAGTCAAGAATAAAAATTTGTGAAAACGGCATGAAACTGAGGCTTAAAAAATGCAATACACATCTGAGATGCTAAACACAATACTGAAAACGTTCCATACTAAATTACGTATTTTATGAACCTACAAATTAAATGCTTATTGAATTGACTTGACAAAAACTTTCTACATATGAAACAACATATTATTACATGCTCTATGATAGCCTGAAGGTCTTTCTGAAGGAACTGGTTTATAGAAACTATATCTTGAATAAATCAGATCACTTCTAAACTGAACATTCGTAATGTGTAGTCTCACTGTGACCGTATATCCTACGTGACTGTAGCTGGTTTAGTTTTTATTTCGAATTTCCTCTCATGCACATAGAATATGTGAAATGCATATAGTTTATCCACACCTCGAGTCTACGGGTATGTCAGTAGCAACATTTAAACCAATGAAGTTTTCCTGCATTAGTGTTCACATGCACGGAGGACAATGAAAAACTGTAAGGACTCTGATGCTTGAAATTACCTGCGACTGGCAAGTTTATTAGAAAATTCATATGTACACTCTGTTTATATTGTTTCTACTTATAAATCCTGACTTCTGTCCTGCATTTCCAAAGTTAGTACAACAGTTCACTTAATCAATTTTGGAGAATTAATAGAAAACAATTATATATAATGTAGATATGAAGTCTTCACGCCGGGAAAGTCTCCGATCTTTCGTAATGTAGATAGTTTACGTGAAGTACATTTGAATGTGTTGTTTACAAAAGACTATCTCAGTAATAGGCATGATATGGAATCTCTGGAGGGACACGTTAATGAAAAGATAGCAAAAAGACTTTTAAATACGTGTGAGGCTCTCGGATGTAAACAGTCAATCATACACGAACAGAAAAAGACTACTGAAAATTGGGCATGTTGAGGAAGATAGGCCGATGAGCCAAAAACAGCTCTGAATTTCAGACACAAGAGAATTTCACTAAGATATCCTTTCCAATGAGTAATTCAAAAATTGGAACACTTGCTTCAGACTAAGAGAGAACTGTACAAAAAGATGATCCAAGTAACTGGGATAATTGTCATACTGTTAGTACATATTCACTATTCGGTTTATCCAGTCTGCTGGGTGACATTCCATTCATTTTTTTTCCTCCGAACTTTACCCCTCCCCCCCCCCCCAACGTCAACGTCATTAGACGCAGGAGAGGATTGGGGAAAACGAGCGGGAAGGGAATCAGTCAAGGCCATTTGATGGTACGATTCCGGTATTCGCCTGGAGTGATATAGGAAAACCAAAATTTGGATGAACGAACAAGGATTCGAATCGCGTCCTCCCGAACAGTTTTCCATGTTTTCCCCCAAATCATTTAAAAGGAATGCTAGGATGGTTCCTCCATAAAGCAATGGGCGAGTTACTTCTACTTTCTCGCTCACAATACTTTCTCGTTTCGATGACCATAGCTTCTACGATACATGAAGCCCTATTTCAAACAAAAAGATCTTGGTTTCGTTAGAAGATCTGAAAATAAGCTTAACTGGACTGGACACATTGGACAGGTAGTATGAAAAGGTTTCAAAATCTGCACTTGCTGGAGAGATTAATGATGGGACGTACGAGAGAAGTAAAGGAATTGGGTTACAAAACATTGGTGAGAACATTTCTCCAATATGGTAGTGTAGTATGGCAACCAAATTTTGAGTACCAAATACACTAGTTGGAGAGGATGCAAAAAAGGGGTGATAGATTTGTTTCTAAAAATTACCGCAGAACGCAATTAGTAACAGATATGGTAAAAGAGCTGGAATGGGATTCATTGCAAGACAGGAGGAGGATGATGAGGGTCATGGGAGTGTACAAGGCGTATATTGATGATGAGGCTTGGAAAGATATTAGTGTAAGAATTAAAAGTAATGCTTGGAAGGGAAAAGATGACCATGACCACAAGTTGGCGCTCGATTTCTGGCCCAAGGGTGTAGGAAGATTCCCTTTTTTAGGTATGGGTGTCTGTGATTGGAATAAGTTACCAAGAGAAATGATGAATAATTTACCAAAAACGTTGAAAGAATTTTAAGGTGAAATTTGTAAAGGGCAAATTGTAGGTTGGTGTAGGAAAGGGGGAAGATGGGTGTGTAAGGAATTTGCCATCAGAACGTGCGCTCCATTGTAATGTAATTAAGTAATGTTATTATTAAATATATAAAAACACAATTAAATTACTTCAATAGACTCTTTTTTATTTGTTCATGAGTTTCTTGACTATTTGATGTTTCCATCCCATTCATCTTCGTTCTGTTCATCAAAACACGCCATTCCCATTCATAATTATCTGCAAGATGCAGTATAATCTTTGTTTACTTCTGCAGTTCTTCCGTTCGATTTCTCCCTCTATTAACTAGTTTAACAGTCAGGAATTAACATTTGACCTATTATTCCATCTCTTCTTCTTCAACATTCTTCCCGGACTTAATTTCGTCACGTGGCACGCCCAGAACGATTTCATCTGGTATTCTTTTTTGTTCACTTAATCCGAAAAAAAAAATCCGAAATCACTAAATTTGTATGCTAACAATTACAAAGCACATTGATGCAATTTTTCATTCATAACTTCCTTTACAGTTTTCTGTTCGATATCTTTCATTCGATGTTCCAAATTTCTCACTGTTGATATGCTGAAGAACTACTTTCAATAATTGTGTTGCTCTTCAAGGTAAATGATCCTTAATTAGTACCTGTAGTAGAAAAAAAAATGAAAGTTAAAAATTAGTAACAGTGTAACGCGCATGCATATATATATATACATCTGTTGATTCGGTTGATATATTTATAACATTAGTATGTTTTAGGCATATAGTATCTAACCATCTACACGATATCAGTAGCCATAATTAATTTACTTGTTTTTCATTTTCTTTTATTTAACATTTTTTTCATAATTCTCCAGTATCAAATATAATTATTTGAACTCGGGAATAAAATAGTGAGTATATTGGATATAATTTCCTGTTTTGTAAGACAAATTTAAATACAAAAACTTGTGTAGGTTTGGTATATATAACTCGCAGTTGATTTTTTTATCTTAAGCTATATATTTAATTTTTGTGCGGTCGTATGTATATGTTGACATTTAATGTAATTAATGTAATGTGGGAAATACGAATAGTATAAGTCATTATCATTGTATGATTTGATTTGTTTTACAGACCGGTTAAAATGCGAAGTGATTTATACTAATAGGTTCAATTCTGAATTATTAGGAAAGAAATACTAAACACTGACCTGTCCTGTTAATACATATATTCAGATGATAGACATGGATTTATAGTAAAAAGAAATCGATAGCAAGAAATTGTGACTTATACTCCTTGAACTTATCACGATAATCTTGGATAGATAGATACAAACAAAATAAAAGAATAATGAAATGTTGTGACAAATTATATGTGTTGAAGGAAAATGTTTCAGAAAGCATTAACATTTTCCAAGCATCAGTTGTACCGAGGTTAGAGCTTTTGAAAGTAAGACTTCTAAAGATATCTGAAAGACACTGTGCCAAAACACAGTGGGTTTCGTAGAAAGCGAACAATTCTGAAGAAACGTGTAAGGGGCGCGCGGGTATTTATAAGCTGACAGCCGTTTCGACAGCTTTGGCACGTCGTTCGCTGTCGCTTCTCATTTTTCAGTGGCCACACGTCTTCTGTAGCAACAGTCCACCGTTGACACGTTAATATATTGATATGGTCATCCCGGCGATTATTTTCGGAGACAACTGTTCTAGTTCTCTTTGCTAAAATAGCTACGACGTTAGAAAATTCTGATCACCGACAAAAAAGAATGGCCATTCACAACACGTTACGAAACTAAAATTCATTGGAGCTTTCGATCACGAAGTTGTTACTGATTTTCATAATTGTCAGCTTTTATTTATTAATTTTTAATTAGTATTGTAGCTGTGTCAGCATTATATATGACTGGCGTGAACTTAACTTATCAATATACCGCACTGTTATATAAATCTGGAAATTACCGCAGAACACAATCGGTAACTAGTATGATAAAGGAGCTGGAGTGGGATTCATTGGATGATAGAAGGAGGGTGAAGAGAGTCATGGGACTGTACAAAGCCTATACTGGTGATGAAGCATGGAAAGATATTGGTGGTAAAATTAAGAGAGGTGCTTGGAAGGGTAAAGGTTGTCCATGACCAAAAGCTGGCACTTGATTTCAGGCATAAGGGTGTGGGAAAATTTTCTTTCGTAGGAAAGGGAGTGAAGGACTGGAATAAATTGCCAAGAGATGTGATGAATAACTTACCGGAAACACTGAAGGAATTTAAAGTAAAAATTAGTAGAGCGCAAAAGTAGGTTGAAAGGGGAAAGGGAGGGGGTGTAGGGAGATTGCCACTGGAGGGGGCGCTCCATCGCAATTTTATCAATTATCACATTATCTGTCTATTTATACCGACCTCACGTAAAAACTACTTTATAATTTTAATGGTGTTTTCACAGTTTAAAATTTTAAGGTGTTACTTAAAGTCTGAGAAATATCTTATGACACTACGTTAAAAGCACCGGAACAGGGAATCAAATTGTGTTCCGAGTACCTAACGTTATAACCTAGTATAATCTGAAGACCAATGAACCGATTTTGACCCAGTTTTGGCATTTTTAATCCTTAGGTCCTCACTTAAAACCACACATATGTACAATCACTTTTGACATTTTTAATCCTTAGGTCCTCACTTAAAACCAGACATATGAACAATCACACTACAGCACCTGGAACACGGGCTGCAATGCAAAATATCTTCCGAGAGTATTATTATTTACATAAAATTTCACGTAGCTTAAAACCTACTGAGCATAACGGGGCTGAAAGCTTGGGGTATGAACTAAAACGGGAGATTTATATCATCACTGAGCAGAAAAATTTATATCTGACAAACGCAGTTACAAAGAAATGTCATACGCCACCAACGTCATACCGCGGTACGTTCTATAATATCGGGTATTCCCGGAATTGTTGATGGAAAATTTGTATTTTTAAACAGAATATATTTCGAAGAAAGTAGTCAGTGATGTAATGAGCCAACTGGCAGTGAAACAAATACCATAATGCTGTTGAGTCATTACATAATTCGTATTACGGTTTAGCAAGTCAACTGTAATTTGAAAGTTGACTAAAATAGAAGAGAAAGAGAGAGAGTATTTTAAAATTGTCCTCCAGTTCTCAAATTTAAATAGAAATAAGCCGTTCACATTCATTCTAAAATTCCAGCTCTGCAGTTTGCTCTTATTCTAAAAAAGAAACAACTCATAAAAGTAAATTTTGTCTCTTTTCTCCTTTTTCCGTACCCTCTTCCTGGTCGAATTGAAGAATGCATGGATCGTCAGATTGTTACAAAAAAAAATTTGGTTAAATTCTCATAGGCTGCCTGAAGGATCCTTTCGGTATCAGCCTACCGTGATTTTGGGAAATTTTGGAAAATCACGGAAACTCCAGTATACGGGTGTCCATGAACGAAACGATAATCATCCAACCGTAGATTTCTTACTATATAACTAAATTTTATTTTAGTAAAAGTCTCTCCATTCTCGAGATATTGATTTTTTAATATTTTTTCGAAACATGTGACTTTGTTCAGTTTATTCCACGCCATTTCTACAAACTAAGACTTTTTGAAACCTTGTTTTTTCTTATTTACTCAAAGATATTTGAGTCATCTAAAATAATGTTCTTTTTACCTTAAAACGTTAAAAAAACTTTCTAAAAAATTTTTGGTGTTATAATTAATTTATACTTCTTTTAAAACGATTTTTTATCGTAGTTCAATGTGCTAAAGAGACCATTGTGCATTTGAAAAATGTAGTTAAAAAATGAAGATAATGATTTTAAAAAGTTTTTTAACTTTTAAAAAAAAAAAATAACATTGTTTTAGATGACTGAAACATCCGTGGGTAAATTTAAAAAAAAAATCTTAATTTGTAGAAATTGGATGGGATAAACTGAACAAATTCACATCTTTTGAAAAAAAAATTAAGAAAATCACAAAATTGTGAGACTTTTACTTAAATATAATTTTGTCATATAGTACGACATGATGTAGCCTATCTGCGGTTGTATGGTTATCTTTTCATTACTGGATACCTTGTATTTATCGAGGGCTGTCACTTAATGTCTAATAACATAACTTTACACCTTAAAACTTCAAATCGTTGAAGTACCTGTAAAGACTTTTATTTATTAGCTTTTAATTTTTGTAAGAAAGTTAACGCTCACAGGAGGTCTTCGCGAATCAAGAATTTCATATTTCTTAACAGTACCAGTTATCCGCGGTGCACCTGTAATAGTTTCTATCGATAACTCTTTCAAACTAGTAATAATCGAAAAGCTTCGGAGATTATAAATAATGGTTACACAGAAATTGCTTTGGCCATGTCAGAAAAAGGATGGATAATTATTGATGTCATCGCGACACCGTTTACCGTATCTTATTGCGTGTAGTACTCACTTTAGTGTAAGTATACCTCAAAACGAAAGTAGAATAACTTCTTACAGGAGTCAAGCATTAGTGTTCTGAAACTTCAGAAGCATATCCATTTATTCAGCCACTGGCCTCATTCCTGATTACACAATCTGGCGGGTGACGAAACAAAACAACACGGAACAGTAGACAAGCTTGTTCTCAGATGTTGGCGACATAATTCCAGCGCAATACATATAGTGCTTACTATCTTTTGTACTAGAAAATCCGGAAAATGTTGTCATTCATAGCTTTAATACTAGCAATGAATATAACATCCAAAAAGATTACAAGTCATTGACAGTTGTACGGAAATACATTTTTTCTGGATTACATTTCATTTCCTCTGATACGACACCGAGTAAAGAAGCTCCAGACGATATTATCCGACAGCTTTAAATCCAAACTGAAAAAAATGTCATTGCACACAATTTTTCTGTAGTTGCTTAATTATTCGGATTGTTAACGAATAACCGCTAAAGCAGCCCTTTTTGTTTTTGTAACTATCGATTCGCCTCTTTCTGAGGTATCATGAATGACAAATAATTTGTATTGGTGTTAATATGTTTCGTAACTTGACATTCCTGCTTTCTCATACACCTTTTGAACACATTTGTCAAACTAGTAAATTTAAAGTTACAAAACCTACTTATACCAATGTAAATAATTCGTCGTTGTGATACCTTAAAAAATACAGGCGTAACTACACGACAGTAAAATATAAAAACATGTGCATTGGCTTTCATTTACTAACAATTCCACAAACTGAAAGGGTTTATGGTTCAGAAACTATTTTAGTTCGCCAAATAATTTTCTTCTTGGAATTTGACGACCAATGGTGTCTGAGAAAGTTCTAAATATTTTTGGGATACGGAAGTAGATAGAAGGTGAGAAAGTTATTCACAATAACTGATATGATGTACGATATTTTTTTTTGTTGAAATTGTTTACAAATGCAGCAATTTCAGTCTCTGCAAATTACTATTGCAGCAATAATAAATGATAAACCTAAACGTAACGAATCGATTCAATATAGCATTATCTACAGCAAGCCCTCCTCAGATTTATTGAACTAGATCATTCAGATGTTGTTGATAGTATATTTGAAATAACAGTAGCTCCTCAAATCATATTTGTCCTCATAGGAATATGTATCCAAGGAATGCTGTGGCTATTCCTATAAATACAATGATTGTTCTAATTATTTATATATATTATCCACGGTATAATCCTCGTCTAACATGAGTTCATAGGCAAATAAAGAATAATGATGCTCCATTAACCTGAATCGGTATTATGCATTAGTAGTTTGTAAACTGACTATGCAGGCTGAGTCAAAAAGGACTCTACAACTTTGGAATGATATATAAATTTGTTGAGATATCTTACAGAATCGGTGGATGCGTCATTTCGCAGTAAACAACCTCGAGTTTGATGCACGTAGTGCATTAGCTCACCATTCCACCACTAGGAGCGCCAGCAGTAGTGCACGGTTAAAATGGCTACTTTCACTGGTGCGGAGCGTGCTGCTGTGTGTTTTAGTTTCACGAAACGAACTCTGCAACAACTGTTAGGCGTAAATTTCACACAGAACACGCTAACGAACCTGAAACACGTTCGCGACAGTCCCGAAGTTGATGTGTTCTGTGCCTTTAGCACATTGAAAGTGTACGGGCCTTTCTTGTTCGTGGGAAAAGATTTCTCTGGTATTGTGTATGTGGATATGCTTGAAAACTTTTTAATTCTAAAGATGGATGAAGATGACCGAGATGGGATGGTTTACTACCAACCAGACCACATCATTTCCTCACGCAAGTTCAAGGTTTCCTCGATAATCGCTTCCCAGGTCGGTGTATTGGCCGTGAAGGGCATATAATATGCTCGCTCCCCAGACTTGACACCACTGGATTTCATTCTCTGGGGTTTCATTACAGATCGTGTGTATGTTCCTCCCCTACCACACACTTTTGCCGCCCTGAAAAATCGAATCTACGCTGTTGTTGCACAAGTTACGCCCGATTTGCTGCAACGATCATGGGAAGAAATTGATTACCGGTGGGATATTTGCCGCGTGAAAAAATAGTAATCACATCGAACCAAAATGACACTTGACACTTTTACGTGAAACTTGAGGTTGTTTTCTACAAAACATCTACCAATTCTGTTAGTTATCTCAATAAATTTCCATATTATTCCAAAGTTGTAAAGTCCTTTTTGGTTCGCCCTGTACTTATGGAATGTTGATTAAGCAACCTTCCAGTAATTGGTAACGTTATTTTTTTTAATAATTACTCTTATATATGTTCCATTTGTTCTAACATGGGAATATATCAGATCCTAGTTGGCTCACGGAAAACACAAACTTCTCCGGCGCTGTCGAGGTATCGCATACATCGACCTAATTCAGGTCGTCCGACTTGTAGGTGTAGCACGTTGTTCGCAGAGACACAATCAGCGTCAGAAAAAGACCCAGTGGAGTCTGCCAAGAGTCGTTTTAAGCGTTCCTCGGGTGGAATTCCATCATTGTGGCCGCTTTGTAGCAGGTGGTCTGAAATGCTCAGCACATCGTAGCAAGCACGGAACAGTGACATTGGCACAAACACGAGGAATACTTGTGAGAATGAATAAAAACTTTACTAGTGACATATCAGAACTTTACTCAACCTTGTGAAGCAACAAGCTTGATTTCCCTGAAAATATATTCATATACTAGCTGGTGCCCACGACTTCGTTCGTGTTTGTAAAGAATTTGGATTGACAGCTACCGACATCTAACCACCGTAGTGCACGATGGGAGACGCTATGCTATTACCACACACAAACGCCAGTCATGTGCACTATGTAGTTCAGGCAGCAAAGTAAAATATACGGAGACACATGTCTTTGGTCGAAATACGAAAATATACTTGATCGACCACTTTCACAGTTACCGAAATTTGGCCAACGTTGTGATCGATGGGTGACTCTGTGCTGCTACCACACACAAAGACCAGTGATCTGCGGTAGATAGTTTTGGCTGAAAAGTGATACACCTTGACACATACGTCTTTGTCAGAAATATGAAAGTGCCACAGGTAGACCACTTTCAACCACCATATCTCCCACACCCCCATGGATCCCGACATCTAACCACCATAGTGCACGATGGGAGAATCGATGCTATTACCACACACAAACGCCACTAATGTGCGCTATGTAGTTCAGGCAGCAAAGTGCCATATACGGAGACACGTGTCTTTGGTCGAAATACGAAAATGCCCTGCATCGACCACTTGTAACCATCATATCTCCCACATCCCCACAGCTATCGACATTTGGCCAACGTTGTGCACGACAGGAAACTCCATGCTACTTCCACACACTAACACCAGTGATCTGTGCTAGGTAGTGGTGGCTGAAAAGTGAAATATAGGGAAACAGTGTCTATTTTTATATATATAAGATTTTTAATTTTGCAGTATATTATGCGTTTAGGTTTTCAGAGGTTGGCAAGACAATTGACAATTGAAGAGGGAGAGTATCATTAGAACTTTAGACAACAACGGAGAAAGATTAATTATTAGACACACAGGAATTAATTAATACGTTTCCACTTCCATTTAAAAAATTTATGTTATTAAAATGAACTCCCGTTATTACTAATACAACCTGCAACTCGGTTTCTAAAAAAAGAAGGTTTCTTTGAATTGTCGTAAGATGTTGTATTTGCAGTAGTGGGCTAATGTTATAAATCTTGCAACCTCCAAAACAGTTGTAACACTTTTGAAAGGACGTTTTACTGTCACTTTTTATGTTCCATCTGGTTTTAGAATTGCTCGCCATTTTGTATCCCTCTGTATCCAAGTGTTAAGTTGCGAATCTCATCGAGCGTCTGTGTACCATGTAATCTAGGTACTGCGAGTTTTAATGTTTCTCTGTTTGTGAAAAGTTTATCTACACAAACGTTAACGAGGAAGGGCATTATGCGTGCAGTGGCATTTGAAGTCACGCCTGTCATGCCGCTACCCGCAACACTTTAGCACGATCGGCCAAAATGCGGTACCGTTCACAGTTAGTCATCCCCTCCAAATTATTGATGTAGCCGGTATGTTATAATTTGTTCTTAAGAGGAATTTTGGAGAAGAGGGAATCGGATCACGTACTCCAAATGTAAGCAGTATTATTTCCCTTGCTTTAAAGGACACGTGTGAAAAGTTTAATCGAGACCGGATAAAAACTGTGGATATGAATAGACAATATACACATAATCGTCTTTCTCTCTGTTTGTTATTAAACCGATTTTGATTAAATTTGATAAGGAAATTGAGTGTGTTATTTCGAAGGACATGGCATATTTTTCGGGATAAATAACACATCTTGTCATAAAATTTTAAAACTAACAATACGGTGACGGACAGACAGACAGCGTGTGTAGTCTCTGTACTGTTATATCAGTCACTCAGGCTTTGTTTCTCTCGCAGTTAGTTTGCGTATAGTCTGTTCATAAATTTCACGTGCAGACACAATTTATTAACCAAATTCTGTGCTTTATGGGAAACGTTTTATGTAAATTACAGCTTTCTATATCCAATTCTTCCATAAAATTTTAACCCCCCCTCCCCCTCCATACAAAATCGAGGGAAACAGCTAATTTTTTATACGTAGAGAGAGATGGTAAGGGTGTAACTTAGGCAAACCCAAGTGAGGATGTTTGTATGTTGTTCGCAGATCGCCGGCAAGAGGAACCAGCAGCAGGAGAAGGAGGCCCAGGAATGGATCGAGGCCGTGCTGGGCAAGAAGTTCCCTCCAGGCGAGGCGTACGAGGACGTCCTCAAGGACGGCACCGTCCTCTGTGAGGTGATGAACAAGCTCAAGCCAGGCGCCATCCCCAAGATCAACAGATCCGGCGGACAGTTCAAGCTGATGGAGAACATCAACAAGTGAGTACAACACATTAGTGCAGCACATTCGTATAAACACTATCAAGCCCAAGATCAACAGGGCCTACAGATAGTTCAAGATGACGGAGAACATAAACAAGTGAGTACAACAAACTCGTGTAAACATTTTCAAGCCAGGAGTCATCCCCAAGATCAACGGATCCGGCGGATAGTTCAAGACGATGGAGAACATCAACAAGCGAGTACAACACACTCCCGTAAACATTGTCAAGCCAGGAGTCATCCCCGAGATCAACAGGTCTAGTGGACAGTTCAAGACGATGTAGAACATCAACAAGTAATACAACAGATTAGTGCAGCACACTCCTATAAACACTATCAAGCCAGGCGCCAAGACCAAAATCAACAGACCCTACAGATAGTTGAAGATGATTAAGAACATTAACAAGTGAGTAGAAAACAACTAGAGCAACACGCTCCTACAAACACTGTCAGGTCATGGACCAGCCACGAGATCCAACATGGCGCAGCATCGTCGAAGGTGACAAAAAATATCAACACTTACTGTTAGTAGCAGCCAATTCTATACTTAAGCTCATCAATAGCACAGTCCTTACGTTCAATCCAGGCGCTGTTTCCAAGCTGAACATATTCGACAAACAATTCCGGATGTGATGAATGTAGAAAATGACACCTATCAAAACTAGTCTTAACTGTAGCTGTTTTCACCCGTGTGGAAGACAGGAGGGGGGCGAAAAGAGTGCTGGGAATGTACAGGGCGTAAATTGGTGATGAGGTGTGAAAAGATATTGGTGGAATAATTAAGAGTGGTTCATCAAGGAAAAGATGACCATGACCACTAGCTGACACTACATTTCAGGCATAAGGGCATGGAAAACTACCTAGGAAAGAGATAAATAATTTACCAAAAACATTGAAAGAATTTAAAATAAAAATTCTTAGAAGGCAAAGGTAGGCGGGTGAAAGAAAGGGGAACTTGCTACCGTAGCGCACGCTCCATTGCTATTAAAATAAATTAATTGCTCAGCTAGTCCGTTATCTGTTAGAATTAAATTAAATTAAACTGCAATGGAGCGCATGCTCCGGTGGCAATTACCCTACACACCCATCTTCCCACTTTTCTGCATCCACCTACATTTACCCTCTACAAATTTTAACTTTAAATTCTTTCAACGTTTTTGCAAATTATTCATCATTTCTCTTGGTAACTTATTCCAATCCCTGACACCCTTACCCAAAAACGGGAATCTTCCTACACCCTTGTGCCTGAAATCGAGTGCCA
Organism: Vandiemenella viatica; assembly: GCA_031002005.1. Lineage (NCBI taxonomy): Eukaryota > Metazoa > Arthropoda > Insecta > Orthoptera > Morabidae > Vandiemenella > Vandiemenella viatica. Next base: position 211,191,110 of record JARYHS010012519.1, on the reverse strand, counting down.
GCTTGTGGTCATGGTAATCTTTTCCCTTCCATGCATTACTTTCAATTCTTACACCAATATATTTCCATGCCTCATCACCAACATACGCCTTGAAAACTTCCATGACCCTCTTCACCCTCCTTCTGTCTTCCAATGAATCCCATTCCAGCTCTTTTATCATATCTATTACTGATTGCGTTCTGCGATAATTTCCAGAAACAAATATAGCAGCCCTTCCTTGCACCCCCTCCATCTCCTGTATTTGATATTCAAAATGTACGTCCCATACTTCACTACCATATTCGAGCAATGGTCTGATTAAAGTTTTGTAACCCAATTCCTTTACTCCTTTCATACATCCCCTCATCACCCTCTTGCCACCTTGTCCTTGTTCAGACTATAACTTTCAATAGACTCATTACGTGTTATGAAAACAGAAAGAACACTGAGAGCTACATAATATAACGGGATACGCTTTGAAAAGGTGTTCATGTGGATCCGGGACGCATAACCACATGTGAAGATCCAGGTGGTTTCATAAAATGATCGGATCCATCCCTTTTTTAGCATCGATTCCCTATTTCATCGAACTAACAAACACCATGGTGTCCAAAAACCACTTCCTCAAATTAGTCCCACAAACCATTAAACTTGCATCATCTCAATGCACTTTTGGCGCATGATGCAGTTTGTTTACAGGCCCTAATTTTTTAGAACAGTCACAATATGGCACTGAATAGAACTAATGTGGCACTGTGCGATCTTCTACCAAAGATAAGTGCTGCTGTCTCGAAGGTCCTGGATTATTATGATTAAAATCTTGTTTTTATCGACTTAAGCGTCTGATAGGTCATAATGACTGTTAATTTAATGTAGGTTGACGGTTGAAATAAGCTAAGATAGCTGTCACCGATTTTATTGTAGGTATTTTGTCAGCTTTCACTGATGACCTTTCATAATCATTTTCATAGTGGTTTTCCCGGATTACTCCAGGCAAATGCCGGGATGGTTTCTTATTATAGCTCATGGACGCCTCCTGCCATATCCCGTAAATATCTTTCAAACTATTACCCCTTCGTATAGGTGCAATGCACCCTCCGCCCACACACTTTTAGTGAATCGCGGAGTAATAATAATAATAATAATTGACTTAATGATCCTGGTAGGATTGGACAATATTAGCCTTTTTCTACTATTCACTTCTCAAAGTCGTATCAGCGTGTTTTGGACGAATGACCCAATCGGTCGCCAACCCATTTAAGCTATTGCTCATTTATTTATGAAATATTGTTAGTTAAGAGACGATTTTTAAACGAAAGGGTAAAGTTACTAGTAATTTATTATTTTTGCAAAATTGAGTTATTCTTAAATTTCATAGTACATCGCCACAGACTATAATGAAACATTGTAATAACTGATGTATATTCATTAATTGATACAGATTCCGAATCGTTATCGGCCATAACAGTAACTACACACATTTAATTTATTTAATTGCGATAGAGCGCACGCCCCAGTAGAAATTTCCCTCCACACAAGCTTTTCTCCTCTCTTGTACGCTCCTACTTTTGCAGTCTGCTGATGTTCATTTTAAACTCTTTCAGCGTTTTTGGTGGATTATTCATCATTTCCCTTGATAATTTATTCCAATCCGTGACACCCTTATCTACGAATGGAAATTTTCCCATACCCTCGTGCTATAAAAGAACATCCCAGAAGATCATGCGCCACTCCAACACTGAAGAGCTCGGTAAGACAAACAATTCAACATTGTCAACCCTGCAAATAACAACGGAATAGTGCCAAAGATTAACCAATAAGACCAGATAATCGTTAAACTTCCTTTGCCATGAATTTGTAGGTAAACTTTTTTTCCGCAGTGAGTTTTTTTTTTTTTTGTTTGGTTTGCATCTACCTGTATATTTGGTGCGTGTGCCGTTCGCCATGTCCTGCCAGTAGGGATCGCTCGGTGGCAAGGTCGACTAATGCGACCGTCGCCAACTTGGTCTGTCTAAAAGCGAGTCCTGGCAGCGGCCGGCCGCATTGTGTGAATGGGCCGCGACCGGAATGCGAGGTCGACAACGAGCGACCTACGGTGCTCGTTTCACAAGTTGGCAACACTGGGACCCTGGCTCTTCCGTGTATCGTATCCATTGTAAAACACTCTCGACTGAAATGAGATTATTCAGACGAACGAAGAAAAATTGTCAAAAAAAAATGGTAGACGAAAAAGAGAAGAAGAAAAAAAGGTCATGGTCGAATTCCTACCCGTTCCTAGCACCAGTCCTTTCCCTCCTCTAACGATCTCGAACTCGGCGAGGTTTAAAGCCGGAGGCAAAAAGTAAACGACAAAAATAATAATTTCTTCGAGTTTACTGTAACAGTGGTAAAGAATGTATCAGAATCGACATCGAATGTGAACACCTAAACCGGAAAAAATGATGGTCTGAACGCACTCTGGCAGTTAATTTCCTCCAGGTTGTTTAACGAAATACAATTACTATTAAATAACGCTCTTTATATTAAAAATATATGTAATGTGATACATATCTATTACTTTATAGGAAAGAGATATCTCTGGACAGGGGTTATAAAAAAACATCTACATCGACTATATATAAATAAACAAAAAGCAACTAGTAATTAATAGGTCGATTTAAACACAATACATACTTTTTAGCGTTCTGGCAATTCATTTCTTTGAGGTTGCTTTGCAAAATAGAACTGTTGTTTAATAACGCCCATAACCTCAATTTTACAGTAACATCTCTTGCCACAATTACCTTCTGTCTACCAATGACTCCCAGTCCAGCACCTTGATCAGGACAGAATAAAACACACCATGCAACAAAATCGTCTCGGGTGTCCAGGTGGATAGTGTTGTAAAGCCACGACGTTTCGACAGCTGACTGTGCTGTCTTCATCAGGTATTTTGTAGCTGTCGCAAGCTGACTGTTACCCGAGAGGATTTTGCTGCATCGATACGCCGGGAACGTCTCCACTAAAACACACCATGTTTACCGGTAGCTTGGATAGCGACAGTGAAAAATCTTCATTTAGGTTAATTCGTCTCTAATGACTCTCGATGTCAACAGGATGCAATCCGTAAAAAATAAAACATTACTTGTTTCGCTAATTTCACGAGCTGTTCGTTTTTATCTATTAGTATAATAGACAAGATGTAGCGTGTAGCACCTACGTCATGTCACGCGGTGACGTCAAGCTATGACGTTACGCTATGACGTCACGCTTTACGATAGTATTTGTGGGAGTGCGCGTTATTTAATATCATTTCCAAGCAACAGTGAATAAATTAACTCACAGAACACTGAAATAAAAGTATGTATTGCGTTAAAATCGATATATCAATCATTACATGCTTATATTTACGTAATATTCTTTTGATATATTGAAGTACTCCTTAAATTCTTTGTCCATAGATATTGTAAGATAAAAGCTTTGTATTTCGAGCATCAGTGCTGCTAAATGTTTGGTTAGAGTATAACTAGCATGGATTAGAATTACAAGTTTCATTTGACGTTAACGCAGAGGGCATGAATAATTTAGTTTTTTTTTCAAAATTTAAACTGTGTTCTATTACTGAAATTATTTGTGTTTAAATTGGCATATTAATTATCAGTTTTTTTTACTGAAACATTACATGGTTCAAATGATAGAAGTTGTAAATTGTTCGCGATATATACGGCCTAAACCACAATGGAATATTACATGGCAAAGCTTAAGTTGTTATAGCATCCTTCGTTCTTGCTGGAGTCATTATTTCAGCAGATGTAAGCTTTCTTAGCCGTTAAAATATCGATCTTCATCATAGGTAGCTATTAAGAAAGAAATGTGTCAGAACCTGTGAAGATTTGGGATCAAGTTTATATCGCGATGCATGGAATGTTAAATTGCGCGTCATTGAAGCTTTGCTTTTCTATCAGAAATTTTAGCGGATATTATGGTTAAGCTGAAATGCTACCTGAACCAAGATGACAACTAAAGCTTTTTGCTACAGCACAATGAACGATAAATTACAATGAGCTTTATTTTGTAACAATTCTGATTAGTTAAGCAACTGCAGAGAAATATCCACGTTATTTAATAATATTTCAAGGCATCCACGAATAAATTAACTGACTGAACATACTTATTAGTTGCTTAGATTTATTTAATATTAGTTTATGTAGAAGTATTCATTGATATCACATATATGTAAGTTAATTTTCGCAATGTTAGCGGCAGTTTTGATAGATTGTTATTAGAATTGGCACTTGAAGTTACAGCAAAGGGCATGCGTTTTTTTTTAGTAATTTTTTTTTCTGTTACTTAATTTATTACTTCGTTCTAACGAAAGTGTTGCTATGATTTTTCGGTTGCGGAGCGTCTTACGTTTCAGAATTTTTAATTTAATTCATGGCGACGTTTCGGAAAAAAGGAGGGTGCAAATGTGAAGAAGATGCTATTATAACGAAGCAATTGATACAAATTTCAACAGGGCAGTACCAGTTTCCGGCCGGTGGAAAATATCACCTTCCACCCATTAAAACTAATATTACGTTGGAATGACGTAAGCTGTTAAAATTTATTTTTAATTTACTTTGGTTTTACTGATGTCTTATTTCAGCCGCATGTAAGTGTGTCAGTTATTCAAATGTGTTAGTATAATTCTGAATAACGAATATAAAAAATTAAGATTGAAGAACCCTTATAGATTTTTTATTTGGTTTATTTCGCGATGCAATGTGACCATTGAAATGTGATAAGTATATGTATTAATATGCGTGTAAAGTAAGTATTGTTTCTCTGGCGGCATGTTTAGCACATGGAGGAAGGAAATATTTCCTCCATGGCTTAGCCGTAGTACGGTACGTGGTTATGGGATTCTACGATAACCGTGAAGCCGCAATTTATTGATGGATTCTTATGTAACTCGACGAAAAAAACTGAAAGTAGAGAATAAAATGTTTTGATATCTTACTTAATTCTCGAGATATTGTATCTCAAAATTGACGTGGTTAGGTTGAAATGCGGCCTGGAACAGAAGAAAAATTTCGACATTGCCAAATTTGATGATGATATCGTATGTAACTCGAAGAGACAAATCGAAAACAAATAATACATTTCCTTTCCATATCTCGCTTAGTTCTCGAGATATTGTATCTCAAAATTTAGGTGGGGTGAAATCTGGCCTGGACCAGAAAAAACAAATTACCAAAACCGCTATATCTACACGGTGGAAATGCACTATATGTGTTTTATTTTCTTCCTGGTGGTTGTTGTTAGATTGAAATACGTCCTGGACCAGAGGAAACTTCACCAAAATCACAGTTATAATTGATTTTCAACATGCTATATCTCGAAAACCAAGAAAGATATCAAAAACTTTTATTCTTTATTTTCGATTTATTTCGTCGAGTTCTACAAGAATGCATCATCAGATTGTGGCACCACGGTAATGATTAAACTGCCTGTTGTTAGATTGAAATGCAACCTGGACCAGGATAGCAACAGAAACATTTTGTTATTGCGCAAGGCAATAGGAATTATATTATGATTTATTTTTGTGTTTATTTAAGCGATTGCTAAGAAATGATTTGCCAGAATACTGAAGTTGTTATGATTTAATTTAGTATACTTCGTTTTCACTAAGGTCATTATTTCAACTGTAGGCTATGTAATTTATGTCATCCGTTAACACATCGATCTTCATCGCATTATTAGCGAAGATTGTGGTTTGACTAAAATGCGACCTGCATCAAGTTGACAACTGAAACGTTTTGCTACATCACAAGGGATGAGAAATTACAGCACATTGAGCATTATTTCAAAACAATTCTGTTTAGGTAAGCAACTAAAAAGAAATTAATTGCCAGAATACTCCAAACCCGTCAATTTTGACGGGCTTTGTGGCTAGTTATTATTATAATGAATAAGCCCTCGAAATGGCAATATGTTGCGTGGTGTAGTGCTCTTTGTGACATAATGTGTGTTAGTGAGATTAAAAACCGAATTTGCAGTATCACCGAACTTTCTGCCACTAGTTTAGAACGTGAATCATCACACTTCTGTGCAAGCAACCGGCCTAAAATATCTTCCTTTACGTACTAAAAAGTGAGTATTTATGCTTTGCGCGACACGGAGATACGTTTCACAAACAAACACGAGTGAATAAACAAACCCACAGCACTAATCGTTCCAATCCTATTTCCGCACTGAGTAGCGTTGCAGAATGACGCAGAAATTTTAAAAGTAATCTAAAGCTAATCGCACATGAAATTAAATCCAACAGCCAAAATAAAATTATTCATGGAGTTTAACTGTTTGAACACACTCAATACATTCTTTCAGTATGTAATATGCACACTCTGAAGATAAAAATGTTTTAATCCACTGACGGAATGTAAATGAGAAATTGATTAATTCTGATGTTAGAAAAGATTGCTGTAATATCTAAGATCCAAGTGCTGAACTGTAAATGGAGACAATAAGAAAAAGGGAGAATTTTTTACCTCATTCTGAGAGTCAGAGGACATAGGACAAAATTGTCTTCACTTTTTGGTACAGACAGTACAAACATCAGAGTTCTTGAAATAACTTGTGTAATTTACATAGTTATCGAAACGAAATGTGTTTGCAACTGCATTAAACAATATATGAGTCATTTTACGTCTTATTGACGTATTTATTAAGACGTTATACATGAAGTTAACATACTAGCTGTGTTTATTGATATGAATAACTCCACGCATATCACTTAGAAATTGAAATAGGTGCTTCAGTTCCGGTATTGCCAATTCTCTGAGCTCTCTTCATTCCACCTAGCATGCCCCAGTGAACTGACAGCGTTGATTTTTCTACTTGGCAGTTCGACCTAGTTCTGCATGAAAAAGTGACATCGGGTGGTGTTTGTTTTTAAAAGACAAACTAACGCTTTGTCAGATTTTTCATCTGAGCCGTAGGAGAGAAATGAACTTCACCCCAAGCACAAGGAACTGTATTTATCTCATGAATCGTTATATCTGGCATAGGTAACTCTCTTTTCATTCTGCCACACGTCCATCATTTCTTCTGATCATTTTACCCACCGCAGTTATAAGTTGGATATTCCTTTTTAATAAAAAAAAAAGACAAAGTGGGGTTAAACTATTAACGCCGGTCCCCAATTATTCTCGGTTTTGTATTATGGTCTCCGTACTTTCTCATAGCAGATGCAGAAAATTTTATATGTTTTTGTACATTTTGTAGCTTGTGTTACTTGTGTGAGTTACATTTCATTCTGGTTTTATTGCTGGTGTTTAGGTATTGAGCGTGAAGAACTCAGTATTACCTGCTGAGAAAGACAGAAATTGTTATAGGCAGTGCACGCACCCTAAGTCTATATTACTCTTTCAACCTTGATGCTTAGGGATCTTGTTTGTGTGATTTTAAATCCTGAAATGAATTTTTGCAGGAAATTGTGATTTCAGAACATTACATTTCTCCTTTAAAGGTAAAAAGACTTAAAAAAACATTGTAATTGACGGACGTTTTGCAACTCCTATTTCTTCGTCTTAAATAACTTGAGTTTTATTTGTGTAAGCAGCACGCTTCACTCTAAAACAAAATATTTATTTTTTTGTTAAAAGACGGACTAAATTCTTTGTGGTTACCATAAGATTAAAGCTACATTCCGTAATCTGGATTTTTATTTTATGTGGAGTATTACGAACTGAATATAAGGTAGTTTGTATTTTGTAAGTTTAATAAGATCTATTTAATAAGTCAGACACATTTCTTGTGTACAAAATAAAAACAGAAGTTAGGCTAAACCTTGTTACAACTGCCTTACGTAAACACTCTCATCTAAATTATAGAGATTCTGGGGATATACTCAAATTTCTGCAATGTGCAATTCAAATCGGAATCTTGATTTCTCATCGAATTTTTAATTTTCCTTTGCTGCGACGACGTCTGAATGATTCAACTAGTGATCTATACATACCTATAGTTGCTTAGCTCTTGTAACGAGAAATCAGATTCAAAATGACAAAACAGAATATTTGTTCGTAACTACAGGTTTTGTCTTGCATGTTTTACCCGTAGCATCATGATCTACGTTCCATTCTGACAAATTTCCAGGCCATCTGCTCACGTCTTCATCAGCCGCCTTCAATAGACGTAATAGGAACCTCGTAACATACAATTTCTCACTGGTTGTGTATGTCTGCGTACTATAGACAATAATACGATATGATTCCGCCCGTACACAATAGTTTTTCTTGCGGTCTAGGTTGAAACGAACTGATTTCTTTCTTGCTGGTGACATCCTACGATTGTAACCTGTGAATATAACTCAGTTGTTGTTGGGAGGATAACCAGATAGTCACAATATCGGACTCACAACAAGCTAGCTAGGTTTGATATATGTTTACACTGTGCATAATTCATTGAATCACTAATAATTTATATAATTTATCCTATTACCTTCCATTTATTATACAATAAGACGTTTTACAATATATCACGAGGTTCGTGTAAACACAATTTTATGCGCACATACAGAACAATGTCCAACCATTTTTTCTCTGGTATTTCTCTACCATAATTTCAAACCAATCTCTTTGGTCACGTGGTATAGCCCACGCTAATGTTCACACACCTTGTAACATATACGCTAAGACTAGTTTGTAAGTATTAACTTTAAGTGACAATAATCTTTGGTCAGCGGGCGCCATGGAGGAAGGAATAATATGGAGACGACGCAAGAGACCTTTACCACGCATGGGAGTGAAGCAGGCCGGCGGAGGAGTGGGGGGGCATGGCCGGAGTGGTGGGGGCTTGACCGCTTCCCAACAAACACGGGGAATATGTACAAACACCTCAAGGGGACTCTAGGATAAACGTGACGCCGCAATCTGGTGATGGATTATTATGTAACTCGATGAGACAAATAAAAAATGAAGAATAATTTTTTTTGATATCCTGCTTAGTTTTCGAGATATTATGTCTCAAATGTGAAATGGTTTTGGTTGAAATTCAGAAGAAAAAATTATTCAAAGTCAAATTTTATGATGAATTTTTATTTAAAAAGACGAGACAAATAAAAAATAAAGAGTAAATTTTTTCGATATTTCACCTAGTTCTCGAGATATACTGTCTCAAAAGTGAGGTGTCTTGAGTTGAAATGCAGAAGAAAAATTTCGCAAAAGTCAAATTTAATGATGGATTCTTATGTAACACGACGAAAAAACTCGATAATAAGGAATAAATGTTTTCGATATCTTGCTTAGTTTGGGGGATATACAACATCCAAATTGAGGGGTTTAGGTTTGGATGCAGGCTGGACCAAAAATTAATTCTGTCAAAGCCACAATGATTACATGGTTGACATGCAGAATGGATATTTCAGTTTATTACTACCACTTGTGGTTAGTCTGAAATGTGTCCTAGACCAGAAAAAAAAGTAAGAGGACCCACTCTAGGGATGAGCAACCCAGACATTTTGTAGGCTGGTACCAGAAATAAAATGTTTATTCAGTCACCTTAATGAACATTCTCTTGATCAAGATGTGTTGTCTAATTTCACAGCCCTACTTATTAGGACAATTGTAAAAAAATTATCTCTCAGTTAGATTTAGATACGGGGGGGGGGGGGGGGGGGGGAGAATGTTGTACAAAAAAAAAAGAGACTAAATTAGAAACACATTCCCCAAATTGATTTTGTTCAAAGGCCAATAACTTCTTTATTTATGAAGCCCATTTTTATTTCTGCATGAACCTGTTTCGACATAAATAGATGAGAAAGATTTCAAAATCGGTAAAAATAGGTATAGACGTATTTACAAACAGAAACAAGTCTTATATGAAGCTTTAAAAATAACCTAAGTCAATGGCCTGAAATAGCTATTTAAAAAATTAATAAAACTCACAGCTTCTCACATAACAGTTAATTTCATCATCCATTGTCAGTATAATCAGCAACGTGACTAAAGAAATCGTAATAGTAAATTCACTGAATCGCGAAGTAAAACACGCCCCTTTAAATCTCATTTTAAACACTCGTTAAAAAATAATGCTAGTCTATTATGTGCAAAATAGCAAGTTTGCTGATTTTTCTACACTACACCAAGAAAAATTTGAGAACAAAGTCATCCCATTGAGAGCTATGACTAAATATTTATAGACGTGCTGCAAAGTTTGCGGTGTCTACCGCTCACTTCAACAACGATAATTACAATTCAACTTACTTATGAAATGATATTCCAGGTTCTTTCCTGTCTGGCCTATTTGTGCAACCGTACGCAACACAAGCTGGCATTTTTAAACACTTATACACAATACTAAATGAAATAATCACTGCATCTACCACAATGTGAACACCTTAATTGTTGGGAAGCGCCATATGGTCGCTGCCGGTGCTGCCACCATGCGGGAGAGTTTAGTGCTTGCTTCACCGATTTAACGTCACTTCTCCTCCATATAATTCCTTCCTCCATGGCGGGCGCGGCCAAAGAAAATTATATATAGTAAGAGAGAGATGTGTGTGATCGCTGAAAAAAGAAGAAAGGGCACGGACTGTATTAAGATTGCGAGTGTGTTTAACTTCTGATTTTGATAAAATGTTATCTATGTTGTTGGTGTATATGTGTGGTTTTTTTCTTGTTTATTAAACATCATATCCAACTAAATGCCATACATTAATATGCATAATCTGCCAAAACAAATAAAAGGCATCATCGGCAGTTTATAACCTGGCTTTCCTGGTGAGGTTGGATAAAATATAGCCGGGTTATAACCTTACAAAGATTATTTACTATCATTAGAAGTTTACAGTATAGACAGAGAGGTAATATTGTTATCTGGCAGCTGGAATGCCGTTGTGCACCAGTTTAATCGCGCCTTCTGGTTTCTGTTGGCAGCTTCCAGGCGGCCCTGAAGGACTACGGAGTTCCTGACCAGGACGTTTTCCAGACTGTGGACCTGTGGGAGAAGAAGGACATCGCCCAGGTCACCTCCACGCTGTTCGCCCTGGGCAGGACGGTGAGTAGTACTGCAACATTACGAATTTTCTAGATGATAACAATTTGCTTACAACAAATCAATGCGGATTTCGGAAGAAAAGATCATGTGAAACACAGCTGGCCCTATTTACACACGACGTAATGAAAGTTATTGATGCAGGTTCACAAGTAGATGCAATTTTTTTTAGATTTCCAGAAAGCCTTTGACTCTGTGCCACACAACCGCCTTTTAGCGAAGCTTCGAGCGTACGGTATATCGGATCAGCTTTGTGAATGGGCAGTTCTATCATTACCGTGGCGCCAAAATCTGATGATGAATTCTTGTAGAACTCGACGAAACAAATCGAAAATAAAGAATAATTTTTTTTGATATCTCGCTTGGTTTTAGAGATATAGCATGTTAAAAATCAGTCATAGATATAGTTCCTTCTGCTTTTGGTGTTTTTTCTTCTGGTCCAGGCCGTATTTCAATCTATCAACAATCACTAGGAAGAAAATAAAACATCTATAGTGCATTTCCACCGTGTACATATGGTGGTTTTGGTAGAAAAAAAATTTCTGGTCCAGGCCGGATCTAACGCTAACCTCCTCACTTTTGAGTTACAATATCTCGAAAACTAAGCGAGATATCAAAAAACTTTATTCTTTATTTTCCATTTATCTCGTCGAGTTACGTACGAATTCATCATCAAATTTGGCTATAGCGAAATTTTTCTTCTGGTCCAGGCTGTATTTCAACCTAATTATGTCAACTTTGAGATACGATATCTCGAAAACTAAGCGAGATATCAAAAAACTTTATTCCTTACTTTCAATTTGTCCTGTCGAGTTCTACAAGAATTCATCAACAGATTTTGGCGCCACGGTAATGATAGAATCCCCTGTGAATGGATAAAAGATTTTCTAACTTGTCGGTCGCAGTATGTTGTCGTTGAAGGAGAAAGTTCTTCTAATCTAGATTTTACATCGGGTGTACCTCAAGGAAGTGTAATAGGACCACTTCTTTTCTTAATTTTTATAAACGATCTCGGAGACAAGGTGAAAAGCCTTTATAGATTGTTTGCTGATGATGCGGTTATTTATAGGGAAGTAAGGAATTTGGCCGAATGCTTAGAAATTCAGCCTGATCTGGATAATATTTTCGCATGGTGCGCTGAGTGGCAACTTACGCTAAATTGTAAAAAGTGCAAGACAATGAGCATAACTAACAAAAATAATCCAATTGTTCAGAAATACGAGGTAAACAATTCAGTTATTGATATGGTTGATTCTATGAAATATTTGGGAGTAACGATACAAAGGAACATGAAATGGGACATACACATTAATTCGTTAGTAGGTAGAACAAATTCTAGACTGCGATTCATAGGTCGCATCTTGAAAAATTGTAATGAACAAACAAAGGAGATAGCGTACAAATCTCTTGTGCGTCCACATTTGGATTATTGTTGTGCCATTTGGGACCCGTTTCGTAAGGGATTGATCGAAAGTATAGAGAAAGTACAGAGAAGAGCCGCTCGATTCGTGACCGCTTGCTAAAGTCCTTATGAAAGCGTCACAGAACTGATTAGTAGACTGGGCTGGGAGTCTCTGGTAGATAGACGATGCACGTTTCGTTTAAACTTATTGGTAAACTTGCATACTCCCACTTTCACTTACGAGTGTAGTGAAATACTTCGTCCACCAACCTATTTGAGTCGGAATCACAGGAAAGATAAGATTAGAGAAATAAGGTGCCTCAATGATTCTTATATGAATTCTTTTTTCCCTCGTACCATTAGGGATTGGAATGCATAACAAAGAGATTACCTTTGGTGCTGAACACCCACAATTTTGTGAATTGCAGAGTATATATGTAGATGTAGAACACGCCGAGTCAATCGTCCAATCGGAAGCGCTTGTTCACGTTTCAAAACGTTCGCAGTAACCTCGACTGTCAAACAGAAAGTAATAGCAGGGCGACATACTAGGAGACTTTAGAGGGAAGTGACGAATAATTGGGAGCGTACACTTGTTCCTGGATCAAAAATTCAAGCATGGCTACGTTGCATGCTGCAAGAATGATAATTTTGATAGAGCCGTATCTTCCCATTAAGCTGCAAGTGTAACGGTGCGAACCTGCCACATCGTTAATGAAGGGTTGATTACGGTCTTATAGATAGGGTATATGTAAATTTGAAAGAAAATAGAGTCAGTCGCGTCATATAAATGGAGAAGTATCTAGTCGGCTATTACGAAAAAGTGAATATTATCGACCGATTCTTACTGACTTCCTAATATGTGTCAAATCTTTCCAAATAAAAATGGATAAACATAAAATTTCAGTTTAAAAACGTTTGGCTGTATGTTTCGAAAAGTGAACAGATCTATTGAAGAGAAGGGTGTCACTTTTCATTCCTATGTGTACCGTATTTCACTGGCCAAAGTCACTAGTGGCTAGGTATAAGGGGGGGGGGGGGAGGGAGGGGAGCAGAAAGCAACGCTGGGGGGAGGGGGTTCCGAATCAGGCTGCCTATATAAGGCTAACTGCAAACTTGGTTAGTCATTAATCAAGGTAAAAGACAGATTACACCCACACCAGCTTACGGGTGTTTACGAAATCCCCTGCAGCTGTGGCAGTGTTTATATCGGCGAGACAGGTCGCACTGTGGCGGAGAGACTTAAAGAACATATCCGCCACTACAAATATAACAACAGCGACAAATCCGCCGTAGTCCGCCTTGCTATTAGTACCGGGCATGAAATAAAATTTCAAGAAACGAGGCTACTATGGAGAGAAGACCAGTGGTGGCCCCGACGGGTGAAAGAGGCAGCAGAAATTTTAAAGAAAACCAACTACATCAACGAAGATAGCGGCCTTTTACTCTGCGATGCTTGGCACTCGTTGCTGTGTCAACATAAACAGTATCTCTGACGAAGGCTGGAGGATACCAGCCGAAAGCTTAGGTAATGAACTAAACAACGAGGCATAACCCGAAAGTCTATTAATCATGAACAAAGACGGCCACGGAATCATTTTGATTCATATTATTTGTCACAGTTAAAATGAGGTATAGAACACACTACAGCAAGTGAATATTTATTTCAGTTGTTTAATTGCCCCCGTATGTAATTTACGATAATCTGACAAGAGAAAACAGTACCAAATGTCTTCTGGAATCAATAAGGGAAAAAGCTACGTGCCACGCGGGAAGAGGGGGGGGGGGGGAGTAGAGGCATAAGCCACGTCGGTCTACTTAAGGATGGAGAGGAGGGATTCACCGGAGGCCAAAATGGAGCTACATATTTTATGGAAGCTTCCTAAGGGAAGGTTAAGACATGCGGGATTGTTTAATTTGCTAGCGGATGGAACAGTAAAAGGAAGGAAAAGCAGAGAATCGTAAAAATTAGATCATGTGGTGCAGATACTAGAGGGTACGTTGAGATGAAGAGGTCAGCTAAGGTTGGAAGAAATGGAGACTTCCATCATACTACTCGACTTGCATCATACTACTCGGGAGACTGAAGACTGGGAACAAAGAAATAAACATAACAGATACATTGCAAAAGAAAGGCAAATATAATTTTTTGGTGATCATGCATTCATAAATAAAACTAAAATGTACGTTACTAAAATGATAAATCAATAAGGGAATAAATGAAATATAATAATAAACTACACAGAAAAAGGAAATACAAAATATCTTCAAATTACAGCATGTATAAATATAACAGGAAAGTATGTTTTCTTTACATATAATTACCTATTATTGGAATACAAAAATCGAAAGGCAAACCTTTATAACGACACCGAAAAGTATTCGTCCTTCGGATATCGTTTTATATCCACTAGAAATAAGCTTAATGCTCAAAAAGCAGATTTCGTAATCTCTAAATCCAGTGTTTTATGATTTTCTCACAACCTCTTTCTCTCCGTATCATGAAGGCAGTATCTTCAGCACTAATTTATATCAAGTTTTGTGTTTAGTTAAGGAATTGTTGGGTTTCATTTGATTACATTTTAATATTTCTACAATACGCCACTTATTTACACCTTATTGTTACAGAAACTGTCTAGAATAGCTAATTAAATACAAATAAGAACTTAGATTCGACGGTCGGTAAATATAATAGCCAAAAAAATCAATTTTATAAGGATGCATCGTACAGCACTTATGATTTGTTGTCGCAGTTAATTAAAATTTGTTTTTGATTCTCTACCTTCGATTACAATCACCCCATTCTAAAATTTCTTATTTTCCAATCAAATATTTGTCGTCTTGTTAATTAAACTTATACGTTTATACATTTTTTTATTATTTAAAAAAAATAGAGTTGTGCTTACATTTCATTTTTTGTTTTATCTAACAGTTATGGTCATCTTTTCGTGAAAACAATCGAGTATTTCCAATGTTGTTTCAGGTAATTTTTCCACAGTTGCTTAGTTAATTAACCGTTAGCAAAGAGCACCAATACCAAACAAAAATATGCTACTACCAACCCTGGCATATATATATATATATATACATATATATATATATATGTCACAACATCTTCGCAGATGATAGTTGTAGTAACTCAGTTATCGCCAGGGTTGAGTGCGTCACATCTTCTTTTGTGGCTGAACAGTCCGATGGCGACGCTACAAATCTTGCCACATCTATCGCACGCGAAATAATGGTCCGGTGGATGTACTTCCCTATTATGAAGCTTTATTTTATCCAACCACGCTCTGTCAAGTTTGGGAGTGCCGGCGGCGATATGATGGCGCCATAAGGGTCGCGCGTTGGCGCATGCCTTCCAGTCAAAAACCAAAGGAAATAGTACCAGTCCGATTGAAATATTTTTTATCCTGTGCCACCTAGAAAGTGATGGTCTCTTTCTACTGGTCAGATCAACAATACAAAAAGTTTTAAACTTCCTCTCGGTCAAACCCTGAAGACAAACCAAACGAAATAGTACCAGTCCAATTGAAATATATTTTTTTCTTGTGTCACCTAGAGATTGATGGTCTCTTTCTACTGGTCAGATCAAAAATATAAAAAGCTTTAAAATTTCTCCAGACAATGCGCATCATTTTGCAAAAAAAAAAAAACTGCAAATAAATCGGTTCAGCAGGCTTTTAGTCTATAGTGAACACAACGACGAAAATTGTCTTTTATATATAAATTCCTAATCATCAGCAAGTTCAGTCATTAAATGATGTGGCCTTTTTGTGTAACGAGTTAAGGTCTTTTCCAGGTCGAATAATCTTGGGCGATCCACTGCCAGTTAACTCCAGCAACCCTGAGTATGTCCTTGTCTCGTCGATTGGTCTTGTTCCACCGGTCTTTTATATATAGAGATACATTAATTAAACGGTTAGTTGGGTAGTGAGAAGTTTAATCAAAAAATAAACACTGTAGTAGAGCCAGCTGTCACATGCCGCACAGGATGATAGACAGCAGCCGAAATAAGCCTCTACTGCGACAGCACAGACGTAAGAGTTCTATTCCGGGCGGCGTTTGGCTACTTTAAAGCTGATGGGTGATACCTCTGAGTGCTGATAAATAGCGTGGCAGTTGGCAGAGTGGATGAGATTCTGATTCGCGCCATTCCTTGGACGGAGAACTGTAAACAGAGTCCTCTAGGTTCAACCACCTCTAAAGTTCTGGCACTCTGCTCCCATTCCAGCAATGCCGCGTCGACAACCAGTTGTTGTTTCTAAAAACACTTTGCCAAATCGTGCCAAAAAAAAAAAAAAAAACGGTCGTAAATGTAGGCCATCTATTTCTGAAATTTACGGAAGGTTGCTGAACCTGCCGATTAATTTTAGTAACACAATTCAGACGTTATTTTCCGAGGTGGTTTCTTCATCATTTAATTTTTAATTTATTTGCTTTCGTCGTGATTAATCATTTCAGCCGCTTCAGTAGTATTTCTAACGTAATGCCGCTTTCGTTTCCACGCTTCCGCGTCCTGGTATTTTTACCGACGTTTTGGCCGAAATTCTAACGCCTTCTTCTGGGGCGAAGAAGTTCGGCAGAAACGGTGTCAATTAATACAAGGGGGCAGCACCATCCCGGGAGCATGGGAACTAATTTTTTTCCGTACTTGGAAACCTCATAATGCGTAATCACAATTATTCGTCGTAGATTTTATATATCAAGCATCCCATGCGTCACGAACAAGTAGTTCGAGATATCCAGAACGTGAAAAACAAAGAAAGCGTCTGGCATGGTTGGCCGAGAGACACCGAAGGGTAGTTCGGCCGCCGGTTGACAGAGTTTCGATGTACGGCGCGTGCGCCTCTGCCATCGCTACCCTAGCCTAACCTAACCTGATGATCCCACCAGGTATAGGGGGTCTACAATTTTAGGTGGAATCCGAACCACGGAGCGTCCTAGCGCGCTTCACACCAACAAAGCAAAGCTTTGCCAGAGGTACTAACTTACTTTCCGTGTCTAGAAAAAAAAAAACGACCTCAGATTCGCTTCTCCCAAAATTCAGCTGCTTTAATCGCATTGTCATTTGCTTCTCTCAGATCTTCGTTCGAGCAGACCGTTCCCATGATGCCACATCTGAGCAGGTGTTCATGATCCTGTACCTCCCCGCAGTCACATCTGTCATCATCCTCGTGTCCCCATTCCACCATGTTAGATTCACATTCGGAGACCCCAGATCTCAGCGGTTCACTGTCCGCCATGTGGTATATTTTAATTTGTCGCCTGCTGGTAGTTCTTCCTTGAGGCAATTTTTCTGATGGTCAACAAGAGTGCGCCTCCACAATTCCATACGGTGCGTCTCGGGTTGGTTCTCCAAAGGCGCTGTTCTTTTTAGGAAACTGTTCCTAGATTTCACGCGAGGTATAGGAAGTTCTTGACCATGCATCTGGTATCTAGTGCTGGACACTTGTTTTGCTCTTTCTTTCTCTCCTATTACTCGTCATCTGATATCTGGTGGAACTATGCCAGCTAGGAGGTGTTGGCTTGAGGCATCCGGTCACAATCCTCACTGTATCATTTAGAGCTATGCCCATCTGCCTGGCGTCCACAGATACTTCCCAAACATGAACCACATTTCTCCTCAGTCTCATATTCCAACTTAAATATTTAATGTTCTATGACTTTCAATCCGTCACATTCCAGCTCCTGAATTCGAAACTGAAAGTGTCTGGAAAGAGCGTAGCACATCAAACGTTGTTCATGCACGAAACCTCTCGAAATGGTTTACACTTCTATATACTTATCTGTCAAGTGTTTTGAAGCTGAGAAAAGGATGAAAAATTCCAATATAACTCGCAATTGCTATACTTTATACCATCTTTAACAATCTCTCACAACGTGCTTCTTTTTTTTTCAAATTTCATTCCTCCCAGGTGAAGCCTGGACGGCGGGCTGCTGGAGGATCTCAAGGATCCTTTTCAGCCGACTAACCTAAAGGGGAGGGAGGGGGGATGGAAGTGGCCGTGGCCTTGTAGGGAACCATCCCAGCTTTCGCCTTAAGTGACTGAGGAAAACCACGGAAAACCCCAGTCAGGACGGCCGGACGGGGTTTGACACCCGTTCTCCCGAATGGCAGGTAGTAGTGCGAATACGCACTACTCGAGCCTCGGTGTCACAGCGTACTGCGATTATTCCTGTATTGATGAGCAAATAAGGTTGCGTCCGAACGAGTACAACAAGAAGCTCATGTTCGACGTCACGGCCGCAAACAGGATGCCAGGACTGAAAAGTTGACACGCTGTGTGTAGCGGGTCTGCCTGCAAAAAGGAGAAATCGCGACGACGCGAACGGCTGAATACTGCGGAGAATCGCAGGTTCTAAGCAGAGCATACATTCGACGGATTTCTTCACAGCGATAACCCACACAAATACGTCCTCTAAAGGTTTAATTCCTTCTGGCAGTACATTTTTCGTAACTATCATCTCCACTTTCATTCTTTACTACACGATTAAATAAAAACAAGAGTATTACTGAAAACCTGAAAGTTTGGTTCATTTTTCTTTCAAAAATTTCGAAATGAGAAAAACTAGTAGTCGAAAAGTCTGATACAGGGGTAAAGAAGCAATTAAAATTCATTAACCTCTGACTTTTATTACAAATACTCTTATGTTACGTTTCCATTCAGGAAAGATTTACAGAAAATTTTTACACAATCACTTCTAAATCAGATATTACGGCAAGTCCTTTTTTTGTACTAACAGAGAATACATTCGAAATAATGTATTGTAACATTTCTTTGAATATTTTCGTGCTTTTAAACTACCAACTAAAATAAGATTTCAGCTGGAAACCTTTACAAATTGGAACAGGATTCGTGGAACGTTTGCGTCCAGGCATTAAGAGGTAGCAATAGATTATTGTCCAGCAGGATTAAATAGGATCGTCAGAAAGCAATTAGGGAGACATTGTCATGTATTTATCGTTTGATTATTCGGGTACTAAGCTTCGTCGGTTTTCTTGGCGCCGTTTCGCCTAAAACTTTCTCGCTGCAAGGAGTTTCTCATATGCACGACTCGGGCAAGAAAATGACTGGACGCTTTGGGCGAAACGTCGCCACAAGCAAAACCGATGCAGCTCATCATCCAACTAAACGAGCTTAGAGTGACGTTTTATATTCTCAAATATTATTTCAAAGACAATAGCCTTTTATGTTTTTCGTATATATATATAATATCATTCGGTAGCTTACAGTTTCCCACAATTAAAGAAACAATGCAAAAGTATTTCACTCTAATTTCGCTTGAATAGGAAAAAAATAGGATAATAAATTCATTTGCGCATATCATCTATACAACTTTTTGAATCTATAAATTTTTATTGTTTACCGATAAATGATTAAATTTTGTTCCCCCTTGTGTAAAGTCTTTGTTTTGCAATATGCTTGACTTAAAAAAGCACTGTTTCTCTTCCTGTATGTTCAAGTCATTAAAAATGGTTCCAAAACTCTCTGTGGTCTCATATTCGTATGGTCTCATATTTATACAAAGCTAATGGTGGCTCAAATCACCGCTGTATCTTAGATTATGTTAAGAAACGTAACTGCAGAACATACACAAACCAGCAAATTATAAACGTATTGTTCAACTATTGTTATTGGTTTACACAAATTATAGCTTCATCCTGACGAAATATGCATTGCGTAGTACGGTTTCAATATATCTTCAAAATAATGTATAACGGTATGGCGCAACAGTGCTGCCCTCCAAGTTGTGGACCGAAATAACAGCTGTTACGAAAAGCGAAGGAGTGGCGGAAAAGATTGTGTTATATTTCACTTTCACGCAACACTGCTCTCGGAAGCGAGCCAGATCTCAGGGAAATAAAACGAGTCTCGTTTATTAGTTCCACGACTCACACACAACACAGATATACTTTACTAAACTTAGAATTCATCAAGAATTTATTTTAGGTCAGCCTCTTCTATCAGATAAAATTTTAAAAGAAAGTTATGTAAAACAGTTGCTTGTGCGACCATAATAGCTTGGCTTTCCTGGGTAATTCTGCGTTTTTCTTCTTTTCCACTAAGATTTCGGTTATCATTCTGTTTTTGTTTATATATTTCTCAGGAAAGCGCGCCACGAGTCATGCAGTGTTATCCATATTGAAATTGTTATTGCTCTTTGAAATTTCCGATATTTCCTTCACATTTCTAGGAAACTACTACCTTTCCTTGTAAGGTACTCGGTTATATTTAGTTGGTATAAGTTTACCTTTTTTACATAGATAGTATTCATCATAGATATAAATATTAATCACATGAATATAACGTCCAACTCTCAATTTAACTTTATTTACTTTTAACAGCTCCATTTTTATTTACAACAGGCTAATATGTCCCTTCTTTCTCGTCGATTTCTTTTTTAACTGAACTTACTTTTCTTCTATATTCCGACCAACATAATAAACCAATTTGTTTTTTTTAATTATAATAATCGCAAGATTCCTCTGAATGTCAGAGATAGTCTTCCACCACAGATTTCCTTCAGTCAAAGATAATCATCTAAATTAAGTGTTTACATACAAAAGTCAATAATAATATCCTGTCATCTTACACCCTCCACTGCAGCCTTTAGTCATCATATTGAGTGGCATGTTCATCGCGTGGTGAACTGCGGCGGATCTGTCACTATCGTTTAGCTTGTACGCTAACGGCCATTGTAAAGTTGCAATCGAAAAGTCTTAAGTATGGTAAAATTCAGTGATAACAGTGTGCTAAAATTCCATGATGCTTGGCGCTCTTTGGTGAGAAAAATGTAAACAACTGGGCTACAACTAAGAGGTCTGCAGCGCGACAGCAGGAATCTTAGAGGTAGAAATTAAACATGGGATTACCCATAAAACCGAGCAGTTAGGGAGTATCGATAAACTACGAGACTCTATTTCGGCCTCTTTTGAACTCCCTCCCCCCACAGTGCCTTTCGCACGTCAAGGCCACCACTGGTCTTCTCTCCACAACAGCCTCGTTTCTTGAAATTTTATTTCATGCCCGGTGTTAATGCCATGGCGAACTGCGGCGGATTTTTCGCTGTTGTTATATTTACAATGACGGATATTTTTCTTAAGTCTATCCGCCACAGTGCGACCGTCTCGCCAAAGTTGAAGCCTTAACACTATACGGTTGTGAGTGAACGGCAGAAAATCGTACGGCGACGGCAAAACGCCGTCCGGTCGCCGCGTAGCAGCCGTGCACTGCCACTGCAACACGCGGCAGCCCGACGGCGACGGATAACTCAGTGTCGCACGCGGCCAAATACACGCTCTCACATTACACGGTTTTAAATCGTGAGGTCGTTCCTTCGAGCCATTGTAGTCGGTGTTAGGCTGTGTATTACTTCATTATTTCTTTAAAAATATGTTTCTTGTCTTCTGTGTATTTCGTTCTGCTGTGTTATATTGCTCAGTAAAGGCATATTGAGCTAATTTGTTTACATTTCCTTTCAGTGCCCAATATCTTAAATCACCTATTTCGAGAATATAGAACAGTGTAGTATAGGATACACAAAAATTATATATATGTATATATACTATATCTACCCACTCACCTCAATAGCTATTGGCTGGAGAACGGTGTCACGTGTCAGCCTTCGCTCACAAAACAGCGACCAGAGATACCATTAGAAGGAATTCGTGGTTATGTCTACAATTTAATAACTAATTTTGATAAATTTTGCGGCTGAAAAAACGTGGATCTGCTTTTCAGCTACATGTTACTAATTAATGAAACTTAAAAAAAAAATTAAATTACTCATAGTCCAGCTGTAACCACGAATGCCAACTGTCATTTCGGCTTAGGATAAATTTAAGTTAAATTGCAACTTTCAGTGATCATGTTGCTTGACCACAATTTATGCATTACAGTTTATTTGCTTTTTAGGCATTTTACTGACCACTTGGTCTTTATTCATGTTTGCTGTATGTGAGTTATTAGGTTATTTTAAGTGGACATCATACCAAATGTGTAATTGAATACACTATTCTGGTAACTCATTTCTGCGGAGTTGCTCAACTAACTGTTTCATAATATGGAATGTGTATTAATTTCTCTGGCCGTCACAGATACTATGACCAATGTTTACATTATTAGTATTCGCCCAATCTCAATAATAAACAACGTGATGCTTTCGAAGCAAACAGGATTTTTTTTTTTTAATTGCAGTGTAAACTTTAAGGGTCAAATACAAGTCAAGTTCGTATTTAAGCAAGTTCTAGTGTATGACCTTTGAAATAGTTACACGATAGCGCGATCGTTCCTGTCCGTGTTTAATACCTAGTACCTCTATTAATGCTTCTGAGTTCAAGCTCAAGACATTTTATTCATCCTAAGGGGGAAACACAGGTCAAGCTTATTATTGGCCAGATCAAGTCAACCTGTCATAATCTTTCATCGTAAAAACTGGAACTATTCTAGACCCGTGACGATACGCAAAAAACAGTCACGGGCTTACACTAGTATATTATTGTTATTATTTGCTATTATTCTCCTTTAGGGGAGTGATTGAACTTGAAATCACGATTTAATCTTCAGCTGTTTTTCCTCTTTTCTTCCCAAAATCTCCTCATCCTCTCGGAGTGCTTTCTCTTCCGTTTATCTGTCCATTTCTTTCCAGGTTGTCGTGTTGTTCTTTGCTCCACATTAGCATCTGTGACCTTCTTATGACAGCCAATGCGGTCTTCGAGATTTTCTATGTTGATCCGTTGTAGGTCCCTCTGGACCTCTTTCAGTATATATACTACACATTTCACCGACGGTTATATAACATTGATTATAATGAATCGTAAATAAATAATTTCACTAATCAACACACCAATCAACAACATGGAGACTGTGATAGAAAAAAGCCGTGCACAAACGAAACCGTACAATGTGAAAGAGTATGTCCTTTCGGATTTCTTCCGTTCGTTCAAAATTTTATTGTGTGAAAAGAGCCTTAGGAAACATTTTTCTTTGTTTTCACTCATAATTTCCGGGCTGAAAGGCCGTGGTCAATAAGTAAAACTTTCCCCTGACGTTTCGTCCTCAACTGCGGAAGACATCCTCGGTTGCCGCTTAGCCTCCGAGGATGTCTTCCGCAGTTGAAGACGAAACGTCAGGGGAAAGTTTTACTTATCGACCACGGCCTTTCAGCCCGGAAATTATGAGTGAAAGCCTACATTGTATGATTTCTCTTTGTGTTAGCTTGGAGCCAGAGTTATGTGTCGGATTTGTGTGTGTTGCAGACGTACAAGCACCCCGAGTGGAAGGGACCCTACCTGGGACCCAAGCCGTCTGAAGAGTCCAAGCGAGACTTCACGGAGGAACAGCTGAGAGCCGGCGAATCCATCATCGGTCTGCAGGCGGGCAGCAACAAGGGCGCCACGCAGGCCGGCCAGAACCTCGGCGCCGGCCGCAAGATCCTGCTCGGCAAGTAGAGCCCCCGGCGACGGCGCTGCCAACCTAACAGCAACCACCGCGACCACCACAGGCTTGCCAACTCTCTCACACACACACGTCTGCGACCCCCCGCCCGAGCCGGCGCGACCCCCTCAAGCCCTCTCAACGCGGACGCGCGGCGAAGGCGGGGGATGATGAAACGCTCCCTTGAAACCAATCAAATTATACCTTGACACAAAAAAAACATCTAATTTTGTCATTAAGAAACAAAGCATTAAACTGTCTCAGACCAAACTTCGTATTATACTTAATAAATAATTAAGCATGTAATTTTAACTGTGTGACACCATACTATATTAGCCCTTTATTGTTCGAGAGCATTATTAGCATGCAGTAACAATTACTTATTAATACTTCTTTTGTTTGTATTAAAATATAATATTGATGAATAATATTACAATTAAACTTGATGGTTTTTCTTTTTTTGTTTTAAAATTTCGATTTGATTTATTATCACCATTGTCGTGTTTTAGTGTAGTTACTTATCCCAAAGTGCATATTTTGTGAATGTAATCATGTCTAAAATATCGATTAGCATACCATACAGAGTTGTGAGTTAAAAGACTGCATTACATTGGATATGCAATAGGGTTTAAATTAAAGCAAAGAGTGTGTGTATGTGTGAGTGTGTATACGTGCTGTAAATGTACTCATACTACTTATAGGACCTGTGTTTATCTATTGTGACAAAATTATTTGTATTTCAACTATATCGATAATATTAAACTTTTGTCGCATTACTCTCAATACAGTGTTTATTTTGATTTACTTTTTTGCATAAATCGCAAACCCATCTGTGACAATAAGAAAAATAACATATCTTTCCAAGGATTACAAGGAGACAAATTTTGGTCTCTAACTCAACTGTCATAAACATTTAAAAATAAATAAATTAGCTTAAGATAAAAAAAACTACATTCCAAAAGTTTTTTTAAATCTCATCACAAAAAATGATGCTTTTTTAAAAAAGAAAAAAAAGAATAGGAAGCTCTATACAATGCGAAATCATTCTGGAATTTTAAGACATATTTTTAGAAAATAACTGATTGATTCGATTCAGCGCAGCATAAAATCATGA
The DNA here is from genome assembly GCA_031002005.1 of Vandiemenella viatica. Taxonomy (NCBI): domain Eukaryota; kingdom Metazoa; phylum Arthropoda; class Insecta; order Orthoptera; family Morabidae; genus Vandiemenella; species Vandiemenella viatica. The sequence continues at coordinate 211,166,155 of JARYHS010012519.1, read as the reverse complement.
TTCTGTGGTCCCGATCAAAATCGAAATTTTCTTTACACCTAAATGACCTCTTTAACTTTAGTTAGTAAAATAATTTATAGCCACTTTGTATGGTAGTCACTCCAAAAGAACCCCAGAAAACATGAACGATATTTTGACATTGTTTTCTGTCCGATAATAAGACCGTACAGACGAAGGACAACGGGAAGAAGAATGGCCTATTATTTATTTTTACGTAATGTCACTTGACAGGAAATAGGTTCAGAAAATCATTTCACTGAGTGAGTTTAGTCAGTATACAGTTCACTATATACTAAATGTGCAGAAGCCTTACTCAACTGTCTTGAAAGACAGAATTGCTGTGGGTCCTGCTGTCTTGTTTTTTAGAGCATTGAATAAGGAGTCATTTTGTTTTAAAGAATATGCATATAGGGAAAAAAACCAGTTAATAATGTTTGATCCTTTTGGTACTTAAATTTATAAATACTGGCGATGAATAACGACTTTCTGCTTCCTTAGATAAAAGTAAGAGTCATCATGGTCGTCTGTTCTCCACATCCGGATGTGGTCAACGTAAGAAGTCTGTGCACAACTCTACCTCATTTCTTACATGTTTATTTTCCACACCATAACTCTTTTACTAATGACTATGGTTTCCAGCGATCTATGGTTTCGCTATGGCTGAACGTGCTGCCTGAGCGGTAACTGTTAGGACAGTATTCAATAATACTTGGACTCGATTCCCGGTGCAGCCAATCTATATTTTGTTTTCTCTTGTTTATCAGAAATCACTCCAGGTGAATGTTGGGTAGGTTACTCAAAAAGCCCATGGCCGAATTCCTTCCCGTTCCTTGTTCCCAGTCCCATCCCGACTCTAGTGACCTTAGCCGTCGACGAGGCGCAAAGCCGTAAGTAAAAAAAGAAGGTAAGTTTCTGTGAATAATGTTATTGTGATAAGAGTAAATACTACTGGAATTTGATATGACTAGTTTTGGAACTGTCTAGGGCATTTTAATGGTGTACAAATTTGTTTAGCAGGTAGCTGGTTCGATGCTGCCTTCGTGCAATAATGACTTAAATTAAGCGAATTATTTCTCTTTTTTAATTATGGCTTTACGCCTCGTCGGCGTCGAGGTCATTAGAGGCGGGATGGGAGTGAGGACAAGCAATGGGAAGGAATTCGGCCATGACCTTTTGAAGGGAGCCTCCCGGCATTCGCCTGGAGTGATTTGAGGAAACCATGGAAACCCCAAATCTTGATTCCCGGACTGGGATTCGAACCGGCGTCCTCCCGAATGCGAGGCCAGAGCGCTAACAGTTCACCCACCACGCTCAGTATTATTTCTCTTAAATTATTCGGGAAATTTTTCTAGTATTATAGGCGATCAGAAGAAAATCAAATAAAGTAAGAGGATTTTTATAATCAGAAATGAAGAAAAGTAGTATGTCACAGGTTACAGCATGCTCCGAAAGTAAGAGATATCTACAATATTAACTGGTAGCTACCATGGTGGTGGATTATAAATCAAAATTCCGTCTGGAACAACTGTTGATGTTTCTGTTTTCTTTATTTCTATACGCGTTTCGCCCTTATGGTGTGGGGCATCGTCAGTGGAGCTAGGGTGATGGTATTTACATGGCGATCTGGAACAGCACTTTATGCATCTTACAGATCTTCTATTTCACAATTATAAAAACTGTTTTACACATATTACTGAATAAACACTGGCATTGTATCCATTCAACTGCAAACTTCTTGTTTCGTTTGTCTGCTACAAGAAGTTCCCGCAGACAATGGCGCCTGCCACAGCCGCCGCGGCTTCCGTCGTAGGCGGCGTGTATTACGGTACAACCGACTGCAAGGCGCCTGCGCCGCATCGACGCGTTCATAAAAGGTCGCATAAGGCGTCCGGCCGCATCGCGTTTCACGCGGACAGGAATAGCCTGGCGTGGGTGGAGACCTGTGCCCCCTCCTTCACCCCCTCCCCCTCCACGGACCCCCCGTGTAACTGCTGGCGAGTTCAGAAACGCGAAAACGGGCGCGGTCACAATCGCTCTGAGAACCAGTCAATATCGCAAATTTCAGCCCCGAAACATTAGTCACACAGTCATACCAACTTCAGCAATTAAAACTCCAGATTTTTTACTTATACTTGACACCCTCATAACAGCACACATAACTTCACAGTTTGATGTTTACAACATCTAATACGATTTTTGCTATATACTTTACCCTTATTGCAACAAGCTATATACACATACTTCCGAGCAATGCAATGAATACAGTGTCTAAACTGAAACAAGTTTATAATATCAAGTGAGGCTAAACGATATATTTAAGGGTACTGACTAAACATAAATTACTTTTAGTGAAACAAAATTGGAAATTTAACCACAACTGTGACTTTAGGGTCACGGTCATATCTTCCCTTTCGCATTCTACACCATTTTCTTGTTTTGTTTTGCTTACGGCTTTACGCCTTGTCGAAAGGATGTGGGGGCAAGGAACTGGAAGGAATTCGGCCATGGCCTGTTTTAATAGGAAGCATCCAGCCATTCGCCATGGAGTGATTTGGGAAAATCATGGAAAAGCTTCTACACCACTACTTGTTTCAATATAAATGCAGGTCTCATCACCAACGAACGCCTAACATACTCCCAACACTTTCTTCTCCTCTCTTCCAGACGTGGGTTCGAAACCCCGTTCGGCCATCCACATTTGGTTCCATGGTTTCCCTAAATCACTTCAGGCGAATGGCGGGATTCTTTTTTTAAAACATTTTTCTCCAGTGATTCCAAACCTAGCTCCTTCAACGATCTTCACAATTATCTAAGTTATTTCCGGTTTAAATTTAGTTGTTCACCTTTATAGTTTCTTATACTCAAATATTAATACCTTCAAAATTCCCATCACTTTGCAAAGATCTTAATGGAAACATCAAGAAATTTATTTTCTGTTCTTTGCTATTCAAAGAATCCGTCAAGAAATAAGTAACGTCAAACCAAGCCATGAGATGAGACCAGTAAATATAGAATCATCAGTTATTCCCGAAACCTGCCGTAATGTACTGCATTGATTAAAGCACGTACCCTGCACCGTTCACAACAGAGACAATATACACACAGCTATATCCACTGATCATCTGGAAGGTCTGAACAAGGTCAGAGTTATTTATTAATCCCTCCTAAAATCCAAAATTCAATTAAAAACGGTCTTACCTCTTAAGGTCACACTCATCAGTGAAACTTTGGGTAGTTTGACATTAAATGGAGATAATTTCAAAGAAGAATCAGCTTATTAGCTACACAGACAAAAACTAAAAGATTGTTTATGATTATAGGGTGGGGAAGGAATTTCTTGTTGAAGACTTGAAATATAAAAATCTGTTCACAATATATGATAATAATCTCAACAGGCAAGGACACTTTGGGTGGGTGATAGGAAGAGGTTTAAAAAACCATCATTTTTGGTAGAGGGTAATAAGTGGATGTACCTGAGAAGTGAGACAGTTGGGTTACAAAACCTTGGTAAGACCATTGCTTGAATATGGTGGTGCAGTTGGAAAGGATGCAAATGAAAGCAGCTAGATTTGTCTGTGGAAATAAATACATAACACATTCAGTAACTGATATGATAAAGGATCTCTTCACCAGAAGATGGCGACAGAGTTTCCGATCGCCGAAATATCGTGTGGAAACACCCTGCTACTCGGCTAGTCACCCAAGAAGACTATATACATAATATCGAAGTTTCTCTCGGAGTTGAGAATTAATAAATAATCTGGATTGGGATACATTGAAAGACAGAAATAGGGTGAACTGCCCAAGGGAAAAACGCGTCTTTTCTTAGTGTACCCCTACTATTTTCAGTGTTTGTCCCTGGGTCTATCAACTAAATAGTAAGTTATGTCTGTACATGAAAACAAATCGTACACAAACTGACTGCGAGAGAAACAAAGCCTGTGCAACCGATATAATATTACAGAGACTTACACTCTTCATCCGTCTGTCAGTCACCACTCGATTAGTTTCAAAATTTCGTGACAAAGTATGTTATTTATACCCAAAAAAGTATTATTTGTCCTTCCTAATAAAATACAGTATTTCATCGCCAAATTTCACTTTTGCTGTTTACTCGTGAAAACGTAACGGACGTAAGTGACAGAGTTACTTTCACATTTATAATAGTACTCTAGATTAGTTGCGTGAAAATGTTAGTGGAAGAATTATGAGGTGAATGGAAGGGAAACGATCACCGTGATCACAAGCTGGCACTCGACTTGTGATAACGGATTGGTAAAACGTAAGGGAATCTGGGATTAGAATAAATTACCAAGGGACGTGACGAATAATTTAGGAATAATGCTAAAAGAATTAAAAATTAAGGTTCTTCGTGGTCGAAAATATGCGGATACAAGATAGGGGAAAAACAGGTGTCGGTAAATTGCCAACGGAGCGTGCGCTCGATTGCATTTTTTTTTTTTTTAATTTAATAAAAACTTTGTTCTTACTTTTTTCATTCAAGTAGTCAGCAAAGTTGCCAGTATTTTTTGGTTGTTGTGTTTATGAATACTACAGGGACACCAGCACGTGGGGGCCCTGCCAGCATAGCTGTGACGTCCGGGAGATTCCGCCAGTGTCTACGGTCTTACCTGCCAACAAGCAGACGTGTCGAGTGACATCCTTTTCTATTGTGCAAGTGTCCAATGCAACAAAACCTAAAACAACAAATAACGCCTCACAACACGTACCAGTCACGCAAAACTGCACTTTTTTCGGGTTTTGCGTTGCGTGTTTCTTTCTGGTGAAGCCAACGTTTCGATCCCAATTCAGGGACTTCATCAGTGCTGCTTAATGTATCCGCTTCATACACTGGATGAAGTTTATATTTTTTTCCGGCAGATATGGTATTGTTTTTCAGGTAAAAAGTGTGGAAGCTGTTCCAGAGAGTTTTTCGCTCCGTGGAACGATCTGGTTAGTGTCTTTATAGCACAATCGAAGGATTTTTTTAGAATGTAAAATTAGAGAACTCAAGAAATTTACAAACATCCTAAAAACTTCAACAAAGACGGGGGCTATGGATTAAGTAAAATGTGAAGGTGTGTATTTGCAGATGAACGCATTGTAACAACAAAATTCAGATCGCTCCACGGAGCGCAAACTTCTCTGGAACAGCGGATACTCTTTACCGGAGAAACAACACCATCTCTGCCGGAAAAAAATATAGACAGTTCATCCAGTGTACGAAGCGGATACATTAACTTGGAGCAGCCCTGACGAATGCCCCTGTTTGGGACCGAAATGTTAGCAAGAAACACGCAGCGCCAAAGTCAGCAAAAAATGCAATTTTCCAAACTGATTCCCGCAAAAAGTGTAAAATTATATACGTTCCTTTCCAGTCATGTATGAACACTGTCACTGATTGCGAGCATAATCTTGTAGTAGCGCAATGCTCCTTACCTTCCTTCAGTGACTACGATAAAGATTAAATTACAGCAAGAAACTCAAAATGTTTTGGAAAATTTTCTTTTTCTTTTTTTGACAAGATATCACGCCTGGAAGATCTTGTTATTATTACAGGTGCTTCTACAGTGAAGAAGAAAAGTGAGAGCTACTTAAATTGTCATAACGACAGTTTTTGGGAGATAAAAAAAACGGCCTCTCATATGTACCTACCCTGTACGATAACTTAAGAAAACGTTTCTTATAAGACATGCCAAGTCTTTAAGAATTTTCCATGACCAAAAGATAGTGCGCAATAATTTCTGCAAAAAGTACAGCTGCACGAGTTGGAAGTAACTAATTAACGACTTTCAAACACAAATACACAGAGAGATAGAACTTGAACAACAATATAATAGCATGCTGAGATTCGACATTTTATTACTTCCTCAAACTATTGTTGACTCTTCACTACATTGGAGCAGAGAGCTCTTAGGGACCATCCATAAATTACGTCACACCTTGAGGGGGGAGGGGGTAAACAAAGTGTGACATCGTGTGACAAGGGGGGGGGGGGGACTTGTCATAAATTTTGTGACATCCCATGAATAATTTGTATCACTTTTTGGCTCGTATTGCCCCAGTGTCGATGCCTACTTATTTAAACGATCATGTGGCATCATATTTTTCAACATACAAAGCCAGTAACCAACATAAGCAATTACATAAGAGGCAACTAGAGATTTTCCCCATCATGAAGATTCGTCCACAAAGCATTGTCGCTAGACGAAATAGGGAAGTTCTTTACTTATTAAACGATGACGATGCTTTATGGTTGGATGAAAATGATGATGACACATCGAATGTTCCCAACACTATCGAAATCAAGAATGAAGTGACTATTATGCCAATAATAAACAGTATCAAGGAATGGGTTCAAAATCCAAGGACACATGATGACTCAATTTTGTATCATTAATTCGATTTTTTATGTTTTTTTTTTATATTTTCTTAAATGTTTGACTTATTGTTGATATGATTTTTTAACTATAAATACATAAATCTTTTTGGAAGTGCTGTTTTAATTTTAAATTTAAAATTACAAAATATGTGACGTCACACCAGGGGAGGGGGGGTCCCGCAAATGTGACAACCTGTGACATGGGCGGGGTCCAAAAATCATGTAATTCGTGTGACGCAATTTATGGATGGCCCCTTACAACAGATCGCCATATCAGGAATCCCTGCAGTATTCGACGGAAGTCAGTAAACTACCAAACACATATTTACACTACACTAATAGCATAAATTCAAAAGTAACGCTATCAGTTTGTTTGTTACACTTCACGACCAAACGGGTAAACCAATCTTGAAGAAATATGAAAGGAAAATACTATTTATCAATAGTAAGATCAATGGATACTTTTTCGGCATAAATAACATATTTAGTCACGATATTTTTATAACTATCCGAACGGTGACATACGTACAGGAAGCGTTTGTAAATGTCTGTAATGTCACCGGGTGTTTAAAAAATGACCGGTATATTTGAAAAATCAATAAAAACTAAACGGGCAGCGATAGAAATACACCGTTTGCTGCAATATGCTTGGGACAACAGTAAATTTTCAGGCACACAAACTTTCGAAATTAGTTACGTTGCAGACGATTTGAAAGATATAGAAGTAAACGCAGTCTGTGAGTTCGCCATTCTGTAAGTCGTCTTTCTGCTGTAAGCGTGTGCTGTTCACAGATTGCAAGTTTGCTGTGAAAAAAAATGGTTTATTCCTTAGAATAATCGTACTTTAGGTTTTCCATACTGCAGTGCCATCTGTTGTTGAAAATTGTAATTAATTTCGAAAGTTTGTCTGCCTGATAATTTACTGTTGTCCCAAGCATATTCCAACAAACGGTGTAGTTTCTATCGTTGCACGTTTGGTTTTTATTGATTTTTCAAATATACCGGTCATTTTTAAACACCCTGTATATCGGTCACGCAGGCTTTATTTCTCTCGCAGTGAGTTTGTGTATGATCTCTTCATAAATTCCATGTACTGACACAACTTATTACCTAGTACAGATTTGGATCGCACTGCAACAGATTATTATTTTATGTTCACCGGTTTTAACTACCAAAGGTGATATATCTTAACGAAAAGATAGTAAAACGAAAAATGCTGTGTACAAAACGGTATTATCATAAGATATTCCGAGAAAGTGACATAATTTTAAACCACAAACAAAATCGGAAGAACTGTGGTAGGTCCCAAGTTAATTTCATCCCTCAGTTTTTGCTATTTTAAAACATGTTGCAAATTGACACCCGTCATGACTTCGTGAGATAGGTCCAATTGTCACGGACTAGTCGAGTGGTCTAACTCCTCTTCTGTGGGCGTAATTTGGAATCGGCAGAGAGAGTCTGGAAACTCAGGCACTAACCTTTAATGGACTTTCTGCTGCTGACCTCCGGCGACCTCGGCTCCACTCTCCAGCTCAGATGTAAGGCTATTTAATAATATCAGCATCTGACACCACTGTGGATTAAGGCCACAGACCTGGGTGGTTGTTAGTATGGCTTCACCAACTTAGGCTTACTATGGCAAACAGTAGGTTCTCTTATATTCCACCAGTAAGAACATAACCTAACTGCTGTACGATACTGTTTATTGCTCGTCCTTGACTGAATACATATTATCCATTTTGACGCCGTCTGCGAGGCTATCCCCGTAGGCTTCTATTGGATTTACATCTTCTAAAGTACTAGTAGACGATGGAACAATTACTTACATACATGTAGAATGGCTATCGGAGGATTCCGCCAAGTGTTGCAGCATTGTCGACCCTAACGCGAGACCAGGCTATTGGAGAGAGAGAGAGACTATTAACTATCTGCTAACTGACATAGTGACGTGCATACTGTCAATCTGTCACTGAGAAGACCGAACGCATGTCCTGCGTTCCTTATATTGCCGTATCGAACATTCTAGACTTCTTTCGGTAATTGACCGGCCAGTGTCCCTGGCTGTAGTATGCGCTGATCGTTTTCGTCGGCAAAACCTGACTCATTACTCTCGTGCGGACGGCACGCGACTCTGGCGTACTGTCTCGACTCATCAAACACTCGTTTAATTCTAAATCGCACAACTAAATCTTTTGTCCCAAAACTTGGGCCGTTATACAATGGTAGAATGGTATGTGATAAATTTCCCGTCATGTTATCACAACTCCGTACTTTTTCGGACAGCTTTTACATAATTTACTGAACGGTTAACGCTCTGGCCTCGCATTCGGGAGGTCGCCTGTTCGAATCCCCGTCCGGGCGTCCAGATTTGGGTTTTCCATGGTTTCCCCAAATCACTCGAAGATAATGCCGAGATGCTTCCTTCAAACGGCCGTGGCCGTTGATGAGGCGTAAAGCCATAAGTAACAAAATAATAATAATAACAATTTACATCTTTATATATCCCATTCTAGCTCTAAAAATACAACTTGTACCACAAAAAGTGAACATAGGAACAAACCTGACGGAAATCATTACTTAAGACGCCGTCTATATGTGGATGCAACCCAAGCAGTCGACTCCACCCTGTTAGTTTCGCTACAGATGTTCCTCCTCACCAGAAGATGCTGGCAGCGTGTTTACAGGACTCCTTGGCGGGAGCGGCGTTCACCAACAGCGGCAAGGTCGACCTGCCCTTCCGTTCACGCTAATTTTGGAAAACTGCCGCGACCGCAGGAATAGCCGGCGGCTACTCCGCAGCAACGAGCACCTCCCCAAGACGCAGTTACGCCGGTCGTCCACTGGAACCGAATTTCGTCCGAACTGCATTCGTCCGTGTAACGCCCGATTTGATGGCCGACCAGTTCGTGCGATTAACCTCGTCCACTGCAGCCGCATAACGTCCGACACACATTGCCGATCCGTCAGAGTCGTTTCAACACCGAGCGGTAGGAATGTTTTTGTAAAATGGTTAGTGACTTAAATTTCCTAAAAATAGACTCTACCTTGCCCTCGCGAAATTTATTGCAAGTGTCAGGGCCGTATTTAGGATGGGTAGACCCTTGGGCCGAACCACTGATGCCCGACCTGTCCCCCAAATATTTTGAAATTCAACCTCGCATTTTATAGTTAATTTCTAATCCAAATTCTAAAATAAACATTTGATATTTATTATTTAACTGTAGAATCTTTGACTACACCGTATCTAAAAGAATATAGACTTGTTAAGATAAAATGGAAACAATTGAAAATCATTCAGATATTCAATACAATTTATTAACATCGCTCTGAACAATTATAGAAGAAAAAGAATGTGAAGTTGAGAGTTATGCCAATCTTGACAATTTCGCAAAATAAATATTTGAATTTTAATACTAAATGAACATACACTGGGGGGGGGGGGGGGGAAAGATACAAAAAGAAGAATTATGAGAAACGAGCAAATTTTGTTTTTGGGATGAGGGCTCATAGGCTGCAGCCTATGCCTAAATGCGGTCCAGACAAGAGTGATATCTCATAATCGTTTGAGAATATCCCAGTATGAAATTCAAATAAAGTCACAACGTGTTATTGACGTTCTCAACAAACCAGAACTCGTTGTGGAGTTTTTTGTTTGTTCTCGCTCATTGAGTGTAACATATATATATATATATATATATATATATATATATATATATATATTCGGTCCACGTCATTTAGCTAACAGAAAAGTAGTTTCCCCCCCCCCCCCCCCCACCTTGCGATCCTGCAATAAAAGTAAGAATGAACTGAACGGTGTTGTTACCTGAGGGGCGAATTTACAAGTTTGAATTTTCATGTAAAGTAAAGCAGCCTATTCACGGTCCAATTTGTAGGATCTCCGTGAAGGATGCGCTCACCCATTCACGCTTATAGGAGGGGCCAGCAAGATGTTCCAAGCAGTCCTTTCCACTCGCACTTTCTCGCGGCACACCCGTGTTTCCTCCAATCACGCTCTAACCTTATAGCATGTTGGACGGCCGGGACCCGTGATGGTTGTCTGGGATTCTAACAACATCGAACACGTGTAGTCCTACAATCCTCTTCATGACGCAACAGGAGTCCTTTATCGGAAAGAAATCGGATCATCGTAGGTCCTACACGCTGTACTGTGAATTGCCCGCTAGAGCGGTGGAATGACGGGTGGCGGGCACGGAGATGTGCGGTGGCGTGGCCTTGTACATGTGCCACGAATTAGTCAAGCCGCGACTTGCGAAAAGTTCATTTGTCAAAGATTGTTTTTTTTTTTTTTTACTCGTGCGAAATTATTTAATTCAATGGCATTCGGATATTCTCCATACAGCCAGCAGTGCATGGAAGGGAAAAGATGACCATGACCACAAGCTGGCACTCGATTTCAGGCACAAGGGTGTAGGTAGATTCACTTTTTTGGGTAAGGGTGTCCAGGGATTGGAGTGAGTTGCCAAGGGAAATGATGAATGATTTACCAAAAACTTTGAAAGAATTTAAAGATAAAATTTGTAGAGGGCAAATGTAGGTAGGTGCAGGATAGGGGGAATATGGGTGTGTAGGGAAATTGCCACCGGAGCCTGTGCTCCATTGCAATTAAATTAAATTAAATCATTGCATTTTAAGATTTAACATCAGTATATATATATATATATATATATTAAAATAGATCAGAAACTCTGTTGGCATGATCATATCACTACACTACTGGCAAAGTTAAGTAGTGCCACCTTTGCAATACGAACACTTTCTCTAACAGCAGATCTAGAATTAATGAAACAGGTGTACTACTCATATTTTCATTCAGTAATGTCATATGGCATAATTTTTTGGGGAAACTCTTCACAAAGTAAAAAAGTTTTCATAGCACAGAAAAGAGCTATTAGGTTTCTGTGTAGGGTAAAACCAAGACTTCTTGCAGACAAACTCTTTAAGAAACTCAATATTCTTACAATGTATTCTCAGTATATATATTCTCTCATGAGCTTTGTCATAGAAAATTTTAACCTGTTTACACCTAATTCACAGGTACACAGTTTCAATACAAGAAACAGAAATAACTTGCATAAAACACAAACATCTCTGTCATTAGTACAAAGAGGAGTTAATTATTCTGGGATACATCTGTTTAATAAACTACCTAATCGTATAAAACAGCTTTCAGATAATAAAGATGTATTCAAACAAAAACTTAGAGATTATCTTATTGGCAACTCCTTCTACTCCATTCAAGAATTTGAAGAAAATAATTAATTGTACTCATTATGACGTTTGCAAAACTCAGTTGCAAAAATGTATGTTTATTATTTCTTGTATTTGTAAAATATGTATATATATATATATTTTACTATGATATGACTCATATTATGTGTATATGTATCAACAATGACATGTTTCACATCCCAGAGGTATTTCCTCAGCAGGGATCCATGGAACAAGATTGATAAATAAATAAATAAATAAATAAAATGTTTTGTAGAAACAGGGTGCTCAGTAAAACATAAAAAATCCTCAGGTCGTCCAAGCACATCTGACGAGGTCGTTGAGCAAGTGAGAAAAAGTTTTGTCAACAGCCCTACGAAATCGACCCGGCGTGCATCTCGTAGCTGCAAGTCCCACATACGACGGTTTGGCGTGTGTTGAGAAAACGTTTGCATTTGAAACCATACCGATATTCGCTTTTACAAGCAATTAAAGACACTGATAAGATTGCACGTAGGAACTTCTGTGTGGATATGTTAAATCGAGTGGATGATGATGAACATTTCTTGGACAACATAATCTTTAATGACGAGTCAACTTTTCACTTAAGTGGCAAAGTTAACACACATAACTGTAGGATTTGGGGCAGTGAAAATCCACATGAAACATTGCAACATGTTCGTGATAGCCCTAAAGTGAACGTTTTTTGTGCGTTGAGCAAGAGGAAAATGTACGGCCCCTTTTTCCAAGAGAGAACCATCAAGGGGATAGTGTACCTTGATATGTTGCAACAATTTTTGATACCACAGATCGATGAGGATAACCGAGAACGATATGTTTTCTTTATGCAAGATGGCGCACCACCACACTATCTGACTGACGTCCGGTATTTTCTCAATGACCGCTTTCCAGGTGATGCGCCAATTGCATGCCCCCCCCCCCCCCCCGTTCCCAAGACCTGACACCGCTAGATTTTTTCTTCTGGGGTTTCATAAAAGATATGGTGTACGTACCTCCTTTGCCGGCCACTCTACCTGAACTTAGAGCAAGAATTTACGCTGCTGCTGAGCAAGTTACACCTGAAATGCTAGTGCGAGTCTGGGAAGAAATCGACTACCGATGGGATGTCTGCAGAATAACCAACGGAAGCCACATAGAACATCTTTAGTTGAAGATAAAAAAACTTGAAGTGCTTTCCTTTAAAACAACACCAAAACCAGCTCTGTACCTTGTTTCATAAAATTTATATGAATTTTCAAAGTTGTAAAGTCCTTTTTGAAAAATTTATTTTTCCACCACCGCATCCGCAGAGGTCAAGTACTGAACCTTCGCACCCGCATACAAGACCTCTGCTACAACCCTGAAGGAAACCATACTTAACATTTCCTTCCAGGCTGTCTCACTGCTACACGTAGAATGCAATTAAGACTATTGTTTAGATTTTTCTTCTGGTGCCGTATTCTCAGAGAAAGTTGACGACCATCATTGAATACGTAAGGACGAAATTTCTCTCGGCGTTAGAATTACGAACCGAGTGAATAAGGTGTGGTGACAGAGTTTTGGATCGCCGAAATACTGTTGTAAAGGTCTTTTAGGCTTTATTATTAATTAAGAATGATTTTATAAATGTTGGATAGATTGGCGTAGTTAGAGTGGAAAGTTGCGGTCACGCGGCGCAAACGCAAGCAAAGTCGTTTCCCCGTTCAGGAATGCTGAATAGCACGTCAGCAATACCTCACTGTGATGCAAAACAGAGCCGAAGTGGGCCCTGTACAACCAATAAATCATTCTATTCATTACCAGCAAGCTTAGGAGCAACATAGCTTAAAGCTTAGCCGCCCTGCCTCGGACGTCGTAACGATCTTAAGTTCCATCCAGTATGAGTAGACTGACTTTCACTTAATAGCTTCTACACTCAGACTAGCATCCAGTAGAACAAGTGTGGATTCCTTGGTAACGTCGTAAAATGTACTATCGGCAGCTTGTTTCCATTGAATTGTTCATCCACACTTCGTTTTTTTTTTTAATTGCTTTACGTCTCTCAACAGCGAGGTCTTTAGAGACGGGAAAGGATGGGGGCAAGGAATTGGAAGGAATTCGGCCATGACCTTTTGAAGGAAGCATCCCGGCATTTGCCTGGAGTGATTTGGGAAACCATGGAAAACCCAAATCTGGATGCCCGGACGGGGATTCGAACCACCGTCCTCCCGAATGCGAGGCCAGAACGCTATCCGTTACACCATCATGCTCGGTGCCACACTTCCTGTTGATCATTTGAGTATATAGTATTCCTATAGCAAAAAGGTGTCAAAACAATCCTGATTGAATTAATTAGTTAGCTTGCAAGAAGTCAAGACGGCATCCGCAAGAAGATAAGAAGAGGAGATAAATGCTAAGGTCAGTCTCATGTAAAGCCACATCCCCAGTTAATGGTCAAAACGCCCAACGCAGTCACCTAATCACAATGCCAGCCCATTACACTGTGTGCAGACTTCTTGTACACCAGGTTAGTTTTTTTTTTTTTTTTTTTTTTTTTTTTTGGCTTTCGGTAACTAAGCCATTCAGCCAGCTCGATGTGTTTATGATATCTCATCCAGTGATACAGTTTCTCCAGTATGTTATGATTACTAAGTATAGACACCACAGGACGGACAGGACATTCACAGACACACAACATCCATGCCCGCGGCCGGATTCGAACCGGCGACCTTCGGCACGCGGATCTAGTGCTCTAGCCCCTACGCTACCGAGGCCGGCACCAGGTTAGTTACCAGACAGCCATAAGCTAACATTATATAATAGTTTTCCCAATTAGCGGCTCCTAGGATCAAGATGATGTCGATCCACTTGCGGAGGTTCTGCGATCATGAAACACTATTTCGCTCTGGTCCGTTTCTCTTAGATTTTACCTTCGATTATAAGCTGCAGACACCTGTACTATTTCTTTTGAAAATGTGACCAAATTAGCTACTTTCATAAGTTTTTTATGGTCAATTTTTTTTCTTCTCAGCATGATCGATGATTTTTTTCCCCATTTGTAACGTGAACTGTCCACTAGATTTGTAACATTTGCCTGTGCATTCACATTTTGAAAGACTCCAGTTGATTTATGGAATAGGACTTCAGTGTCCGCACTTCTAGACAGCGTACAGTGAAAAAAACAGCTCGTAGCATTGCACAACTCGCCAGAGAGAACTAGATTGTAGGAAACCAATAAACGCAAGATCTTTATGTCCAGATCCTGGTATTCACATGCTCCTAAAGATCCCTTTGATCCACCAGCTTCCTAGACATTTGAAATCTGGCCCTCTTTTTACACGCTTTATATTAGCTTGACTTGTATGTATGTATGTACGTATGTATGTATGAATGTAACGGAATTTTACAACTCCATTTTGACCCACTTCCCGATGTCCGAGCTGTTTGAAATTTGGCACACATATTAAGAACCGGTGACAATACAATAATTTCATAGCTATATCCTGCTATGCTCATTATTTTGACAGTAACAACAGAAAAATGGTTGAATGTCGTGGAATTTTGCAATATAATTTTAACCCAATTCCAGATGTCCGAGTTGTTTGAAATTTTGCTTATGTATTGATAACTGATTACAATACAATAATTTCATAGCTATGTCTTGATATTCTGATTACGTTGACAGTAAAAACATAAAAATTTTGCAAACGTTTTAAGAACCGTTGACAATACAGTAGTCTCTTAGCAACGTCCTGCTATTCTCGTTACTCTGACGGTAACAATAGAAAAATGGTTGCCATGTAATGGAATCTTTCATTTCAGTGTTTACCCGCTTCCTGACGTCCGAATCGTTTTAAATTTTGCACACTTATTAAGAACCGATAAAAATTCAATAATTTCACTCTCACCACGTTGTCAGTGTATCCTATACTTGATGGGATTACTGAGTTAGGCAAATGCAGCCGCGACATTAGTGCACAGGTGCGATTCGAGAAATCTTCGTCATTTGGCGGCCACACCCTTCGGAGATTTCCCACCCAATATAACCATCATCATCATCATCGTTATCCAGTTTCCTGGGTGTGATTTACGAGCCTTGGTTGCTGTAGACGATCGTCTTCTGCTGTCTCCTATCCAGAAAGGTTTCTCTGTCTGAAGTCGCTTAGCGTGATGTTGAATAGTAAGTATTCGAAATATTACTTCGTACTATTATAGAAAAGTAGCCTTCCTCGTTTACCGTGCGATTGGATCTCTTGTTGAGTTGACCATTTAATTGTATTTTACTCGTGGGAATAATAATTAATAAAGAAACTACAACTCAAAGAAAAAGAGAGATTGGCGAAGAAAAGCCAACAGTAAGAAACATACTTTTTAAACTATCTGAACTAAAAAGTTAAAAATAAAATTGTAGTTTAAAAAACTAAAATCACGCTTTCGTAGTAATGTGAACTAAAAGGTTAAAAATAATATTTAAATATAAACATTTTGTTTAACAGTGATAGGACGTCCCACAATTCAGGATAAATTAATTTTTTTTGAATAAGCTTAAAGTATAAAGTCACTGATTACAAAATTAACTTTAATGATAAAAAAGCGTGGGGTGCTCTCTACATAACTTTTGACAATGACTCTCTCTTTACAAACAGCCAACGACAAATATATAAGACAACTGAAATAGCACCCCATGCTTTTTTACATTAAAGTTAATTTTGTAACAGTGACTTTATACTTTAAGCTTATTCAAAAAAATTAATTTATCCTGAATTGTGGGACGTCCTATCACTGTTAAACAAAATGTTTATATTTAAATATTATTTTTAACCTTTTAGTTCACATTACTACGAAAGCGTGATTTTAGTTTTTTAAACTACAATTTTATTATACGCTTTATATTAGCTTGACTTGTATGTATGTATGAATGTAACGGAATTTTACAACTCCATTTTGACCCACTTCCAGATGTCCGAGCTGGTTGAAATTTGGCACACATATTAAGAACCGCTGACAATACAAGAATTTCATAGCTATATCCTGCTATTCTCATTACTTTGACAGTAACAAAAGAAAAATGGTTGAATGTCGTGAAATTTTGCAATTTAATTTTAACCCAGTTCCAGATGTCCGAATTGTTTGAAATTTTGCTGATGTTTTGATAACTGATTACAATACAATAATTTCATAACTATATCTTGATATTATCATTACTTTGACAGTAAAAACAGACAAAATTTTTGCACACATTTTAAGAACCGTTGACAATACAGCAGTCTCTTAGCAACGTCCTGCTATTCTCGTTACTTTGACCATCTCCAGTTTCCCGGGTGTGATTTACGAGCCTTGGTTGCTGACGACGATCTTCTTCCACTGTCTGCTATCCAGAAAGGTTTCTCTGTCTGCAGTCACTTAACGTGATGTTGAATAGTGAGTATTCGAAACATTACTTCGTACTATTATAGAAGAGTACTCTTCCACATTTACCCTGCTATTGGACCTCTGGCTGAGCTGCCATTTAATTGTATTTAACTCGTGGAAGTAATAATTAAAGATGAAACTATAACACAAAGATAAAGAGAGATTGGCGAAGAAAAGCCAACAGTATGAAACATACTTTTGAAACTATCTTAACTAAAAAGTTAAAAATAAAATTGTAGTTTAAAAAACTAAAAACACGCTTTCGTAGTAATGTGAACTAAAAGGTTAAAAATAATCTTTAAATATAAAGATTTTGTTTAACAGTGATGGGACGTCCCACAATACAGGATAAATTAATTTTTTTGAATAAGCTTAAAGAATAAAGTTACTGATTACAAAATTAACTTTAATGTAAAAAAAAAAAAAAAAAAAAAAAGCGTGGGGTGCTCTCTACACAACTTTTGACAATGACTTTACCTTTACAAACAGCGAACGACAAAAAATATAAGACAACTTATATAGTACCCCATGCTTTTTTACATTAAAGCTAATATTGTAATCAATGACTTTATTCTTTAAGCTTATTCAAAAAAATTAATTTATCCTGTATTGTGGGACGTCCCATCACTGTTAAACAAAATCTTTATATTTAAAGATTATTTTCTAACCTTTTAGTTCACATTACTACGAAAGCGTGTTTTTAGTTTTTTAAACTACAATTTTTTTAAGTATATTTCAATCTAAGCTGATTATCATGTTCTCTATTTCTCCTTGCTGATGACCATTCTCTATGCTTTCTGGAAACTGTTATTGAGTCAGTATTATTTGATTCCTATATTCTCATTTCGAGCTGTCATCGAAGATCACTGTGCCATCGCTATAGTGGCCATTGTTCGGTCATTTCCTATTTGTCTTGATTCCTTTAGCAACATCATCGACAGCATTCCCGAAAATGGCTTAATAATTTAAATCTGCAAGTGCTGGAGAAAGTATACATCGCAACCCAACACCTTTCACTATTTTGATTTTTCCTGTTATATGATCTGCACCCTTGAGGAATGCTGTTTGATTCCCATACGACTTTATCGTGCTGTTGACTCTACCGGTTAAGACGTACAGGTTTCAGCTAAAGAGGATTTAATTTAGTTGTGATGGAGAGCGCACTCTGGTGATAATTTCCCTACACAGCCATTTTTCCCCTTTCTTGTACCCACCTATCATGGCCCCCTAACAATTTTAATTTTTCTTTTCAGTGTGTCTGGTAAATTATTCGTCACCTTAATAACTTATCCGAATCCCTGTCTCCCCAGCCAACGAAAGATAATTTTCCAACACTCTTATGCCCGATTACTGGGAAAAAAGTCCATGGTGTACCAGTTTCAACATAAATCCAGAATATTTTTTTTACGAATTTAGAACATTTAGAAGGAAGTAAGTATTATTTATACAAGTTTTGTAAACATATTTATAGATTTAAATGGTAGGTTATAGTAAATTGGTGGAGAAAAATACTAACAAAAAGGAAGAAACTAATATTCATTTGAACTGGTGAGCCACCTGTGAAAGATGACAAATTTCAAACTCCAATATATATCATAGAATAGAGACCTTTTTTTATTGAGTCACCAAAAACAGGTATAAAAATAAATACTATTTCATAACTGAAACCAGCATTTTTCCATAACTGTTGGACATTCAGTTATGCAGTACATCTCAGTGTGTACACATCTGATCCCCACCTTATTTCTCACCTCTAGACATGATTAAGTTTTCTACCAACATGTTGAAAAGTGTGTTCATGTGTTTGTTCGTCACAGTCCTCCTGCAGCTATCTGTGGTCGCTGATGGATTTCTTTCCCTGTCCTTCCCATTTTTTCATTGCCTAACAGCATTTTCACTGTCACCATTATTGTAATTACTTAAACTAGAATGTAACAGTAACCTGTATGGATTTATGCATTAATAAAATTATAATTAAATGTCAAATTTTCAATATTTCAGTTACTTCCAGTCCTTTGGTATCCTGCAAGCCCCCACATTCAGTCTAAAAAATATTTCTGCATTTATATTGTAGACTAACCTTCCACTCAAAGAGCAAAAGGTCAAGAAAACGACATCATAGTTCTCAAAGTTTTGCCTCTTTCACTCCCTTACAGTTCAAATAATAAAATGATCTTATCAGAAATGGTGAGATTTGATGCAAAATTCTCTCTCTTCATCATTTGTGTTTGTGTGAACTGCACAGTAAATGCAATTACAACAGCAATTTTAGAACAAGTGGAAAAAATCTACTGAAATTTATTCATAATCATTGAATAAATGAGATAATGTATCAACTACACTTTCCTGGTTTTTTAAATTGCTCATTTCATTCCTTTACATATGAAAAACAATCATAATAGCAAAAAAAAAAAAAAAATCTGTTGATACTATCTGCAAACTGCAGTTATAAAAATAAAATTACATAAGAGAAACGTATGAAGTTACAATTTTCTTTGCTCAAATGCTAAAGATAACATAAAATATGATAATAATGTGAAGTAAAATGCTTGTAAGCAATGAAAATACTTCCGCACGAATAAGGCTGTTGCCAATATATAGAGCTCTTTTGTGTGTTTGTTTTTTTGTGTCATCCCAGTCGCCTTCAACATTGGTAAGTGTTGGTCATATTTCCATATTCATCCTTAGTTATATATATATATATATATATATATATATATATATATATATATATATAATAACAATGAAAAAAGACGCTAAGTAGCGGAAAGGAATCAAATTAGGATAGGGAAAAGACAAACACAAATAATAAAGAAATTTTCCCCGAAAATTTCTTTATTATTTGTGTTTGTGTCTTTTCTGTGTGTTCGCGCCCCACATCCATCATCTAAAGGTAAGTGGTGGCTCATTTCCCTATCCTAATTTGATTCCTATATATATATATATATATATATATCACCTTGCAGCCACAACCATTCAGCGCTGACCATTGGTGTTTATGTGTGGTAGTAGCCTCTAGTTTCTCCCTCCCATCGTGCACTGTGGAACACAGGGTGGTCGACCTAGGGCAATTTCATATTTCAACCAAAGGTTTTAAAAAATCCATGGAGTCTCCGAGAATCTACAAGACTGTTCTTGAATGTGCTAAAATGTTTTCAAATAATCTTCTAGAATACTACACATTTTCAGCTAATATAACTAATTTATATGCAACATATTTAGTGTGTGAACCGATTTTGATGGACTTTTACTGGCGGGTTGATGATTTGGCAGGGAGTAACATAGGCTACTTTTTAATCTGAAAACATTTAAGGTTCCTTGCAAACCATACCATTTTAAGAGTGACTTCGTCAGATTTATGTAGGGACAGAAATAAAAATAGGATAGGTTCAAGTACACTTCGGTTTGTTTAAGGATTTCAAGCAGAAAGGCAAAGATGAAAAGACTGTAGTAAAAAATACGTAAATATATATTTCTTGTCACATCATATTTTACTGGCTACACAACTATTGCAACAGCTGGTTAAATGAATGTGTTTTAAAAATCTACTTGCTTCAAAAAGCCGTGTTACTTTTTTTATGTTACTAATAAAGTAAATCGGTGAATTAATCACAAATTACCCGCACATTTGCTCAGCTACCAGAAATGTTCATTCATATGTTATTGCCTTCAAACTCATCATTATTCTCTGTATCTTTCAACTCAAATCCATTGTGGTTTTAATTCACAAAATAATAATTCAAATGAACTTTTTGATTTTCAGTAATAATTTAAAAAATTCTCAGGTACTTCTGAAATTTGTTATGTTTTGTATACAAGAAGCTTCATTCTTAAAACAATCTCAAACTGTTCTACATGAAATAGTGTATATGCACTGGAGTAATGATAAGAAAAATAGGAACAGTTAATTACATTATTTACAAGTAATAAAAAGCAGTTCATACTGTGCATTATTAAATTCATCAATAGATGAAAAAAAATATATTTAATTTAATTTAATTTAATTGCAATGGAGCACAGGCTCCGGTGGCAATTTCCCTACACAGCTATCTTCCCCCTATCCTGCACCCACCTACATTTGCCCTCTACAAATTTTTTCTTTAAATTCCTTCAAAGTTTTCGGTAAATTATTCATCGTTTCTCTTGGTAACTCATTCCAATCCCTGACACCCTTACCTAAAAAAGAGAATCTTCCTACACCCTTGTGCCTGAAATCGAGTGCCAGCTTGTGGTCATGGTCATCTTTTCCCTTCCATGCACTACTTTTCATACCTACTGCAATATCTTTCCATGCCTCATCACCAGTATATGCCCTGTACACTCCCATGACCCTCCTCATCCTCCTCCTGTCTTGCAATGAATCCCATTCCAGCTCCTTTATCATATCCGTCACTGATTGCATTCTGCGATAATTTCCAGAAACAAATCTAGCAGCCCTTCTTTGCACCCTCTCCAACTCCTGTATTTGATACGTAAAATGAGGGTCCCATACTACACTACCATATTCGAGCAATGGTCTGACCAAAGTTTTGTAACCCAATTCCTTGACTTCTCTCGTACATCCCCTCATAACTCTCTCCAACAAGTGCAGAACTCTGAAACCTTTTCCTACCACCTGTCCTATGTGTCCTGCCCAGTTAAGTTTGTTATCAAAAGTAATTCCAAGATATTTGCATTTCAAGTCTTCAGCAAGCAATTCTTTCCCCACCTTATATTCATAATTAACCTTTTGTTTTTTATTTGTGTATCTAATAAGCTGACTCTTCTTTGCATTTATCTTCATTCCATGTTTACTAACCCAATTAGATATCCTGTCCAGATCACCCTGCAACTGTTTACAATCCTCTATCGTTTTGATTCTTTTATACAGCATTATGTCATCTGCAAACAATCTAATTTCAGATAGTAAACAGGCAACACAATTATTCATTAGAATAATGAATAGCAATGGTCCCAATACGCTACCCTGTGGCACACCCATTTTTACTTCCACTTCTTTTGATACTACATTTCCTACCCTAACTTTCTGTTTTCTACCTTTTAAAAATTCTTCTACCCAGCAAATCACTTTCTTATCCACTCCAATGGTTTTTACCTTATTTACTACCATTTTATGGCTTACTCTGTCAAACGCCTTAGACAGATCTAGTGCTACACTATCAATTTGGCCTCCCTTGTCCATTTCATCTGAAATATCTTGCATATATCCCACCAACTGAGATTCGCATGAATATCCTTGCCTGAAACCATGTTGCCTGCTTGAAAACCAATTACGTTCCTCACATATATTTCTGATGTGGTTGCATATCAATCTTTCCATTAATTTACCTACCACTGATGTCAAACTGATTGGCCTGTAATTCTCAACTCTATTTCTCACCCCTCCCTTATGTACCGGTACTACTATTGCACTTTTCCAGTCCTGTGGTAAGCAGCAAGTGTCTAGACTCAATTTAAATAATATTTCAAGATAAGGTACAATTTCACATCCGGCTATCTTTAAGATATCTGTAGTAATATTATCTTCACCAGCCCCTTTATGTTTTTTCAGCTTTCTTATTTCCTTCATGATTTCCTCAGGATGGATATCAAATTTTTTACTATCGTCATTTCTAATTGTGTTGTTAAGCTCGTTCTCCGAATTAGACCCTCCTGTTTCTGATTCATTTTCCCTAATGCTTTCTCTGAACCAGTTACTTAAAATCTCTGCCTTTTTCAAATCGTCAGTAACTTCTTCTCCATCCTTATCTATAAGTGTCTCTACATCCTCCCTTCCCCTCAGTTTCCTGATATAGCCATAGAAATTTCTAGATGCATCAGTCAATGGTCCCCCTGCACTGACAATACTCTTCATAAACCCATCTTTGGCCATTTTCTTTGCTGTTATTAAGTCCTTGTTTAGTTGTTTTAAATATTCCCTACTACCCTGCTGTCTCTTAACTCTGTTATGTTCTTTTCTTACCAACCTCTTTAACCTCCTCACTTCCCTATTATAGTACATAGGATCTCTACTTCTCTTTATTTTTTTGCTTTGGAATAAATTTTTCTTCCCCCTTTCTTATTATCTCCTTGAACTCTTTCCACCTTGACTCTACTGTACCTGAGCCTTCCTTCCATTTGCTGAATTGTTCTCTGAAATATCTCCTCAAATTTGAAACCTGTGCCTTTTTATAATTGTACCTATTTCCCCCTTCAATTTTGGCTGCTGGTTTACTGAATCCTCTAATATCCATCAGAACTGCTTCATGATCACTTATTCCTTCAGTTACTTGATACCTCAAAAGGTTTTCATCGGGCTTAATTAGAAATATATCCAAAATATTTTGTCCCCTAGTGTTTTGCTCAACCACTTGTGTAAATCCTCCTTCCCTTATTAAGATATTTGCAAATCTTTGTTCCCTTGTGTTATTTATCTTATTCCCTTCCCAGTTTACACCTGGTAAATTTAAATCTCCGCCGATGATGATCATTCTATTCTCACCTCTGAAATCTGAGTATGAATTTAATTTCTCCCCAAGAGCCTCATCCTCTTCTGTCATTCTTCCACTGCGGTAAACAGCCAACACTCTGATTTTTTCTTTTTTACTACCCCAGAAATCTACCCCAAGTAACTCATGGTCTTGATCTATGAATGCCAGTGAACTATGGTAGTTTTTGCTAACTAGTATGAAGACTCCTCCACCAATTGCTCCTCGATCTCTGCGGTACACTCTGTAACCATCAGGAAAAACCTCACTGTCTAGTACTTCTTCTTTTAACCAACTCTCTACCCCAATTATTATTTGTGGTTCATGCATCTCTATTAAGTTTGCAAATTCGATTACTTTGTTCATTATACTTCTACAGTTTACCATTAACACCCTTACTATTGGCTTTACATTTTCAGAATTTATCTCCTCTTTCCCACTTTTAACGCAGTCAGTTATTGTTTCAGCCATTTCATCTATTTCTTTAATATCTGTGACTTTCCCCATCGCGAATCTAGTTTGATAATCTATTTCTGCCCCTTCACCAGCAGCCCCTAACCTAAAAAAGGCACAGTCCTGACCCCATCATCACTGGAAACGGGCTCCCTCACTGCTTTAGCTAACAACTCAGAAAGTACTCCCTTCCCCCTTCTATTTAGGTGTAGGCCATGCCTAGTGAAACCCCACCTACCAATGGTGTTCACAGGCACAACCCCCAACACAGAACTAATGCCTTTCCCAAGTAGCACTTCCGTTTCCACATTAACCCGCCTCACAGCATAGTTCAATTGTGGACGGTCATGGCGACTCAGGACCTGCATGAGCTCCACCCTGGTATGCTGTGCCTCCTTCACCACCTTCCTCAGGTCACTCTCTATACTATAACTCGCGTTTCTATCAATACTATTTCCCGCACCTCCATACTTTTCATTCTCTATTTACTAACCTTAACCCTTTAGCTAAATATCTGATATTTTTAATAATGTACGGATTTTATATCTGCTGGTAAAAGTGTCACATCTACCTAGGGACGATGCCTTAGACCGAATAGAAGTTAAAATAAAAATATGAAAAACTATCAAGTAGGTGTGTCAAGAAGTTGCCTATGGGCCATAATCCAAATCACAATTAATAATCATAACCAGCTCTGCAAGTAGTCAATGACTGATTAAAGAATGCAATATCTTATCTAGTTTCTTGTTTGCATGTACTTCCACACACTGTAAACAATAGCCACATCTATTGTTTCAAATAATTTCATTACTGACTCCATGCAATAATGGAAACTGGTAGGGGCCATTCCTGATATACGCGAATAAGGACACCCGTATGAAAACCAGCTTGTTGTTCGCCATTTTTGACAGTAGTGTGTCCATCTATTTTTATGTTTGTGTGACACTGGGCTAATGAAACATCAACAGAACTGATCAATAGGCTTTGGTGAAGATGAGCCTACCAAGTACTTCAACACTGACACCAACAGAGAAATGGTTGTAATGGAAGGTGGTTGCTTTTTATATCATTCAAGTTTATCTTGGTGGAGTACATTTTTTACTCAAATTTTGATTAACATACAATAAACTTTAAAATTCTCTGAAGTTTAATTCCATGCTAAATGCATTATTGTTGCTTTAACATGCACGGCAAAAATAATCAATACTAAACAACAAAGGTGTGTTTTAACATAAAACTGGTACACCTTTCAACAGCATATTATGAAATTTATATCAAAGAAGATTAAAATGTGTATATAAAAAAGATAATCAGTCCCTCTTAAGCTCCTAGCAGTAAGTACAGAGATTTATCACATACACAGCTAGAAGCGCAAGACAACTTTAGTGTATATCATAACGATGTAAATATCCTATCACGTGTAAAACAGTTATGTTAATGACAATAGGCAAATAACCTATCAGGAAAAAAAAAAGACAATCGATGCACGGTTCTACTAATTTTAATATGGTAGTATCAGTTTCAAATAATGTTTATACCAAAATTCAGAAGATAAACATAATTTCTTCTTAAAGTTTCTTTGCTATTTTACAATAAGATACCTGAAAATGAAAGAAATATCCTGTCCCTCCTTGAAATAGCTTTAATGCATAATTTATATATCCCCAATACACAAACTGAGCTAAACTGATGAGTTCACATACTCACAGTTGTGAAACTTCAAGAGATTATGGAAACAAAAATATTAATTTAAGAGTATTTACCAGGTAGGGGGAAAAAAACTGTTCTAAAAATCTACATGCCTTAGAATGTTTTATAACTAATGTTTAGTGTTTTGGTTTGTTTTCAGTCTTCTACCCCACAAAATGTTTCCTTCAAATTTAGTTTCTTTCACTTTTCAAAATTCTAAATTAGAATGTTTCAGAAATGATTCACCTTTCAAATTTGGGGTGAGGAAGGAGTAACTAAAGCTACTCTTAGCTTTGTAAGATTACTAACAGCAGCATTGCTTGAACTAAAAACTACACAAAACAAGTTTTTTAAAAATGCATAAAGTTAAAATCTCAGAAAACATAGCAAAGGGTTATGGTTTCTTTGTACAAAATTAGTAGAACTTTTAAATTTCCCGAGTTGTATAAATCCAATTGTCACATTTTTTTGCCATGTTTGTACACTTCTCCCTAATTTATATTGTTGCAGATAGCCTTATTGAATGCTTTGTCTGTTGTTGGGTTATCAAAATACATGTTTTGGGGTGTTCAGTGATTTTTTGTTTTGGAAAAACTGAAAAAATAATTTCTATAAAATTTTGGTTTAAGAGTGGAATTATGTGCACTACTACATTGGAAAATTTGAATGTTGACTGTGGCGAATGTTCTATGAATAAAACAAGTGATACAATCATGTTGAAGAAAATAAGTTCCCTGGACTCGCCACCATATCAACAACCCGTGATGATGTATAAGAAGTGAGAAAAATGACTATGGACATTTGCCAACTCATTATCAAAGGAGTTGCTGATGATGTTGACATATCTTTTGGCTCATGAAAACTCATAACTTCAGCTCGGTTTGAGTTTTGGGAGTATAAGTAATTAAAGCTATTCAAGGAGATACTGGATATTTCTTCCATTTTCAGGTATGTTATCACAAAATAGCACAGAAACTTTAAGAAGAAATTATGTTTATCTGCTTAGTTTCAAGTATTTTGGACACTGCATATGTGGCAGCAAAATTTGTTTAGAAATGTTTTGTTTTACAGTTCTGGAAGGAAGACAGTGACAATCCAGAACTGTTTAAATAGGTCATAAGTGGTGTTAAAACATGGGTATGAAGTCAAAGCTATGGCCAATCATGCTAATGGAAGCTCCCTGAAGAACTAAGACCAAAAAAATAATGTTAAGTTCAGTCGAATGTGAAGGTTCTGCTGTTCGCTGCATTCTTTGATTTCAAAGGTGTTGTGAATCATGAGTTCTTGCCACCAATGTCTATTACTAGGAAGTTCTATGCCATTAAAAAAAACATATTGATTTGTGGTCAAACAATTCATGGCACTTGCACCATGATATTACACTTGCCCAAACTTCAGGGCTTGTTTGTGAATTTTGGGTCAACACCAACGCCATCATGATGCCAACCTATCTATACACCAGATATTGACCATGACTTCTAATTCCCAAAACTGAAAACAACCATTAATGGGTGATACTGTGGCAACATTGAAGAGATGAAGAATCAGTGAAGGTGCTTAAAGATAAACAATTTTAGAAGTACTGGCACAAGTGTTTTGTATCTAAATAGGTGTATTTAGAAGGAGATAAAATTAGTGTCAATAAACAAAGATTTTTTGAGAAAAACTAAAATTCCACATATTTTTATGACACCTTTTACGCAAGAAAATAGATAAATTACATAAATAATTATTTCTTTCATACACATATTTTAACATCTCTAAGAGTTTAACAATTCAAATAAGCTGGACCAATGTTTAAAATATGACAGCAGGCTGCCACAATATTAGTGTATAAATGTTATAACTGAAATCATGATATCATTAACAGAAACTTCTTAACTGCTAAAATTTTGTTTGTGAGAATCTAGTTCAAATCATTTTATTCAGATCTTTATATTCAAGTTATGGTACTTCCAAAATTATATTGCTAATAGTAATTAATTGCATGTAACCTACACAGCTAGCTACAAATTTCCCCAGACACATAATTTTACATTTCAGGAATTTCTCTTTTCATTCTTTCAATGCAAAGGGTATAACCTCAGTAAATTATTCCAGCCTCTGAATTTAATACCTATAAAGTAAGTAATGCTTTATAGCTCAAATTATTTGCTTGTTTATTGTCATTCTACTTTCTTAGTCTTCTTCCAATATTCATCCAACATCTTAATACACTTCCAGATTTGTTAATAAAAGACAAATTATTAAAATACCCAGCCAATATCTGATATGATAAAGGATTTAGATTGGGACTCATTGAAGGAGAGTGAACAGACTGCTAGGAGTGTACAAGGCATATGTTGCTGATGGGGCTTGGAGGGATACTGTTCAAAGAATTGGGAATAGTGCATGGACAGGAAAAGATGACCATGACCACAAGCTGGCACTCGATTTCATGCGTAAGGGAGTGGGAAAATTTTCTTTTGTGGGTAAGAGTTCAGGAATTGGAATAAATTACCAAGTGAAATGATGAATAATTTACTAAAAATGATGAAAGAATTTAAAATTAATAAATTGCATATGTAGATAGGGAGTGGAATTAAACACTCAAAGCATATAAGGTATTTAAAAATAATAATACTAATAATAAGGGGCTAATCGGATGACTGCGTGAACTGCCACCAGAGACTGTGCTCTATCGCAATTAAATAATAATAATCATGCACCTCACAATGTTTGAACTGGGAACAAAATATGGTTAATAATACAACCATGAAGAAATGAAGGTAATTTGTGCAGTTTGAAGTAGTGGCAGATCCAGGATTTTGGTTTGGGGGGAGGGGGGGGACTGGAGCGGATTTGTAATAATAAAAATAATGGATAAAATTGCGATTGAGCACCCGCTCCTGTGGCAATCTCCGTACACTCCCTCTCTTTCCCCTTCCAACCTACTTTTGCCCTCTACTAATTTTTACTTTAAATTCTTTCAGGTAAGTTATTCATCACTTCTCTTGGCAATTTATTCAAGTCCCTCAGTCCCTTTCCTATAAGGGAAAATTTTCCCATACCCTTATGCCTGAAATCAAGTGCCAGCTTGTGGTCATCGTCAACCTTACCCTTCCAAGCACCTCTCTTAATTTTCCCACCAATATCTTTCCATGCTTCATCACCAGTATAGGCTTTGTACAGTCCCATGACTCTCTTCACCCTCCTTCTATCCTCCAATGAATCCCACTCCAGCTTCTTATCATATTAGTTACTGGTTGTGTTCTGAAGTAATTTCCAAAGACAAACCTGGCAAGCCTGCTCTGCACCTCCTCCAACTCGTGTATTTGATACCCAAAATGTGGATACCAAACTGCACCACCATATTCCAGCAGTGGTCTGACTAAAGTTTTGTACCCCAATTCCCTTATTTCTCTAGTGCATCCCCTCATCACTCTTTCCAACAGGTGAAGGATTTTGAACCCTTTCCCTACTACCTGTCCAATGCGTCCTGCCAAGTAGTTTTGGGAGGGGGGGTGCCTTGAGTCGGGGAGGGTTAAGCTTCTTTATAGTCGTGCCGATGCCGCTATTAGAAGATCAGTAAAGCTGCATAAAATGTCTCCAAAATTGTAATGTTGGGGGGTAGAGCTAGATACTTTTGGGGGCGGGGCTTGAGCCCCCTAGCCCTCTTGTTTTTTAACTGCTTTATGTCTCTCACCAGTGAGGTCTTTAGGATGGGGCAAGGAATGGGAAGGAATTTGGCCATGGCCTTTTTAAGGAAGCATCCTAGCATTTGCCTGGAGTGATTTGGGAAACCATGGAAAACCCAAATCTGGATGCCTGGAAGGGGATTCGAACCACCGTTCTCCCGAATGTGACGCCAGAACGCTATCTGTTACACCACCACGCTCGGTCCTAGCCCTCTAATCCTCCCCTGATCCGCTATTGGTTTGAAGTCACAGAGGGAATATGTGATCATGACACAGTTTTGATGGATGTAAGAGAGGCACATGTTCCAGAACTCAAGTGTCAGTTGAGGATAAATATCATTATATGGAAGGAGTGAACAATTACAGTGAGGAGGAGGTGGGAACAATTCAAAATTACGATATTAGCAGTGAAAGAAATATTTATTCCAGCGAAAAAATAAATAAAAGTATGAAACTTGCATACTACAGTAAGGAGCTTGGGAACCTGACTGAGTTAATCAGAAAAACATTACAGCGTAAGAAAGCAATAAGTCAGAAGGGAACACATACACTAAATAAACAAGTAACTCATAGCAGCAAACAGGGATGAAAAAGATGCATTTGTGGAGAGTACTGTGGTGTAATGTTGCCAATAGAACTACATATGGGTATAAGGAGAAACTGAAGAGAGGCACATTTAGACAGTAAGTAAAATGACATTGTTGGCAGGAAAATATTTATGTGTAAAGGCAATGCTCAAAATACTGTGCTTGTGTAGCATTTTTTGTTACTGAAGTATACTTTCTTGAAACTTTGGTAAGTGGTCTTTATCTTTCCTGACACTATTAATATTGCCTCAAGGCATTTCGTTCTGCTTCATAAATTTTTGAAATATAATTATTAGTATCATGTTTGTGGAGAGTAATTATCTGCAAACATCCGATTCCCTTGCCCTATGACTTCTTCAATCATGATTAAAGTTTACACTGAAATATTCTGAAGTATGTTTATGATTGTGTGTCAATTGTGGCTCTCTTGCCTCCATCTGCAGTGAGTGATTGGTTACTTTCCTCATCCTTTATTATCTTTCCTTTCCATATTAAAAATTAATTTTCTGTTTCTACATTATTTTAGTCATTAGTTCTGAGCTATATTATTTTAAACTAACTGTTTCCTTCTATCACTAGCAGTATTTTCTGCCAACTGGTTTCCATACAAGACATTCCATAAGCCATCAGTTTCAACTTGTATATCATCCACACCAGACAACCCTGCAAATAGTATTGGCACTAGTTCAGTCAAAATTGCCAGCAACATGAAATAATGTAAACACCTCATACAACCTTGTTGCCTTTTCTTTCCGATGCATCTTTTTCCTTTTTTTCCCTATAATGTTTCCCTTCAGTTTTAGTAAATTGTGATTTTATTTACCCAATGCAATATGTATTCATACTGGATTGCTTGTTCAGCCAGATAGCGTTGTAAAAAAACAACGTTTCGACGACCGGCTCGGTTGTCTTCATCAGGTATATTACTTCAGATATTGTTACCTCAGGTCACATTTAAGCATAGGCTACCTAGGCTGTATCTCAGGGGCCCTCACCACAAAGGGGGGCCTACACTACAAGTACAGAGCTAAAACAAAATAAAATAAGTAAAAAGGTCGCACACAAATTATTTGGGCCGAATTTCGAATTTAAGCATCCACAGTCCCCGGTCAGAGGGGCCCCCGCCTAGATCACTGCTGACAGGGGGGCCCCGCACCACATGTATAGCCTAGGAGCCCACAAAGCCTACATGTGGGCCTGTGTTACCTGAAATCACAACTGTATCCGATTGAAGTCCTGTGAAGAAATCATTTCAACAATATGCTGGGAAAGCCTCCACTCACATAAGTATTCACACTGCTAATCAGCACCTCAGTCTGCTATAAAGATTCTTCTTTTCCGGATGTTTTCACAGTTTCCATAGGGTTATTTTATTGGACAGTTAGTCAGTTTGCTGTGGGAGTTAGTCACTAGGTTTTAAGCTAAGTTTGGGGAGCAGAGATATAAAAGCATCTCCAACAATTTGTAGGTACTTGTTCGGGAGTATGAGAGCATTATATAGGATCTTCTATACAGATAACAGAAACAGGAACTGGATGGATTGCTAAGGAGGGAAGTTAGATTTATATGCAAAAACTGATACACAACGCATCTCAATTGGAAGTTAGTTGGAATACGGGAGGTAGGTTTTTTTTAAGGGATGCATCGGTGATTAAGGTGGGTGGATATTGTGAAACGGATGAGTTCACCATGTCCGCTCGATTTCAGACATAAATGAGCTGGAAAGTTTAAATTTAAATGGAATCAGAAGCTAGAATAAGCTACAAAAGGAGATTGTGGACAATTTACATCAAACAATGAAAGAATTGCAGAAAAATTCACAGAATACAAAAATAGATGTATAGAGGTACTGTATAAAGATACAAGTTCTATTGTTTTGTCATTAAGTGTTGATCTGTTTTGGGAGCATCCATAAATTATGTGGCTCAGTCTAGAGTAGGGGGAGGTGGCTAAGGGGTGGGGTAGAAAGCTACATTGGGCTACGTGAGGGAGGAAGCTTTCTGAGCCAAGTGACATAGCTTTTCATTCATATTATTTATCAGTTAAAACAAGGTACAGAACACACAACAGCATTTCAATATTTATTTCCATCATTTAATTATATCTGTATGTAATTTACAATAGTATGACAAGAGGAAACAGTACAAAATATCTTCTGGAATCAATAAGGAAAAAAGATAAGTGCCACTCCTCCGGGTGACAGGTTGCAGCGGCAAACGCCACATCAGGTTATGTAGGGGAAGGGGCCAAAATGGAGCTATATAGTTTATGGATGCTCGCTTTTGAATGATAAAGTTTTAGAAAGTGAGTAACAACCCAGAATTTACCAACATAATCGAAGATCATCTAAAATCCATAAATGCATAATGACAGACATGACATGAGTAGTTTCTTTTTCAGTTAATGATGTAAAAATTACTGGAATGTACTAATGCATTACTATTTATTAGAAATAAGTTTCTGAGATCAACATACGCACATTTTTAGATCTGTTATAGCTTCACAGAACATAATCTACACTGTGATCAGCATTCACTAAATTTCTCATTAACAAGCAATTATCTTAACAGACATGACAAGATCATCACATACCATTATTGTAGGTTAAGGTAAAAATATTAAATGTCATTACACAAGTTTTTCAGGTATTAACAAATAGAAACAATAAAGCACACAGTTATTTGAGTCAGTTCATTGTTATCAAGGTTCTAAATAATTGATACAACATTTGTTAAATCTAGATCAAGTGAATGTTTACCAGGAAAATTCATGCACACTCTGTGTTCATTAACACACTGAAAAAATTTGCTTGGATTCTTCTTCTATTTTTAATTTTACATCCTGCTCAGCAAGACAGTAATAGGCATGATTTCTCTCTTTGTTAATATACTGCGCCAGCATTAGATTAAGTTCACGCCAACTACAGGATATCAATTATACCAACTCTATCTTATGAGTCAATTGACAGAGATTTCCTTTATACTTCATAACAGCTGAACTGAACCACAAAAAGGGGTAATATCAAGATGGGGATACCGTCACGGCCTCGCGTAGTAAACACGTAGATCACATAGTGTATATGACATCATTGTGATGTATTCAGTCTGCACATTCCAACACTGTAACAGCTATAGATATGATATGAAAATTGGATATCTGCAATATCGTGTATTATGGTTATGTTTCAGTTCGGTCCAGGCTGCATTATGACCGAAACACATATTTATAATATATGATTTCATCAATCATCGTTTGAGTTTATGTTGTAATGCAGCCTGGACCATACGTCACAATGATGTCATATATACCACGTGATCTGAGAGTTTACTACGCGAGGCCACAGCCGTATTCCCATCTTGATATTACCCGAAATTTTCTCTTACAGGCCTATTCATGTTTTTCAAAAGTAATCTGGCATTGTTATTTTTTTAATGCCCCTGTAACTACAGAAAAATATACATTCAATTTGCTTTTATGTACTGGTATCTTTAACATTCAAAGTTCAGGCTTTTTATTTTCTATCTCAACTAGTTCAATCTCGAATATTAAAGTAGCTTGTTTTGGAATTCGGGGTGGAGCCCCATTAGGGCCGTACCCCAAATCTGGAGGAATAACAAGTTTCCTTTTCTCCCCTACACACATCCCTATGAGGCCCTGGTCCCAACCTTTGATAACTTGTCCGGAACCCAACGTAAATGTAAAGGGGTGGCCACGGCCTAAACTACTGTCAAATTCTGTTCCATCTTCCAGCATACCCTGAAATAAAGGAAAAAACAGAATTAAATAGAATATAACAAAATATTAACATCATGCTAAACAAAATTAACAATACACTGACAGACCCTGAAGGTGTATAAAAGAATTGCGATCCCTGATAAGAAGAACTAAGTGTTAAAGACCAAGCAGTAATAACACATCAATAACTTCTACTAGCTGCTCAGCAAACCAAAAAACTTTTTTATGGCTGAAAATATACTCGGGACATTCCCTAGGCATAACTATTAAAAAAAAAAAAAAAAGTTTATGCAGAGCCAAAAAAGAAAGTAAGAGTGGAGCATACAATTAAAATAGTCGGGTTATGTGCAGTATTAGCCAATGTGTAGCAGTAGCCATCATTATTGTGAATGTGCTCTTCTGCATGTGGTACAGGAGCTGATTTTCAAGGAATTATATTAGCGGAGGTTGTGTTCAGATTTAAATGCTGCCTGGACTAGAACTACAGCTAACATCCATAGTTTATAGTGGATTTTGATTGAAGAGATGGCTACCATGCCAAATTCTGACCATAATGACATCAAGGGGATCTGGATGTCTACTGCTGCCCAGTCAGTTATGTGTGCAACTGTGTTATAGTTATGTTGAAATGCTGCCTGGACCAGAATGACAACTAATATTCATGGTGTGTAATGGGTTTTTAGTGAACACTGTGGCTGCCATGTTGAATTTTGACTATAATTATGTCAGAATTAGCTTGAGATGTCTACTGTCACTAAATCAATAATATGTGTAACCGTATCTTTCAAACATGCATTGCATCTCTGTTACCTATTTCCCACTTTTCTGGTACACACTTGATTGAAGAGTAAAATCCAAGGAAGCAGTTAATCATATTTTCAATTCAAAAAGATAAATCTTTTCTACTGGCCATACTTTGAACAGTTACTCTCCAAAAATATGCTTAGGATATTTATAAATGAAAGTTTAGTCAATAACCAAATTAAATGAGAACATAATAATATGTCCTTTCTCACTGCAGGTTTAGTGGCAAAACAGTACCAGATAACTTTAATTTAATTTTTTAATTTAATTTAATTGCAATGGAGCACAGGCTCCGGTGGCAATTTCCCTACACACCCATCTTCCCCCTATCCTGCACCCACCTACATTTGCCCTCTACAAATTTTATCTTTAAATTCCTTCAAAGTTTTCGGTAAATTATTAATCATTTCTCTTGGTAACTCATTCCAATCCCTGACAACCTTACCCAAAAAAGAAAATCTTCCCACACCCTTGTGCCTGAAATCGAGTGCCAGCTTGTGGTCATGGTCATCTTTTCCCTTCCATGCACTACTTTTCATACCTATTGCAATATCTTTCCATGCCTCATCACCAGTATATGCCCTGTACACTCCCATGACCCTCCTCATCCTCCTCCTGTCTTGCAATGAATCCCATTCCAGCTCCTTTATTATATCCGTCACTGATTGCATTCTGCGATAATTTCCAGAAACAAATCTAGCAGCCCTTCTTTGCACCCTCTCCAACTCCTGTATTTGATACGTAAAATGAGGGTCCCATACTACACTACCATATTCGAGCAATGGTCTGACCAAAGTTTTGTAACCCAATTCCTTGACTTCTCTCGTACATCCCCTCATAACTCTCTCCAACAAGTGCAGAACTTTGAAACCTTTTCCTACCACCTGTCCTATGTGTCCTGCCCAGTTAAGTTTGTTATCAAAAGTAATTCCAAGATATTTGCATTTCAAGTCTTCAGCAAACAATTCTTTCCCCACCTTATATTCATAATTAACCTTTTGTTTTTTATTTGTGTATCTAATAAGCTGACTCAACTTTGCATGTATCTTCATTCCATGTTTACCAACCCATTTAGATATCCTGTCCAGATCCCCCTGCAACTGTTTACAATCCTCTCTCGTTTTGATTCTTTTATACAGCATTATGTCATCTGCAAACAATCTAATTTCAGATAGTAAACAATCAACACAATTATTCATTAGAATAATGAATAGCAATGGTCCCAATACGCTACCCTGTGGCACACCCATTTTTACTTCCACTTCTTTTGATACTGCATTTCCTACCCTAACTTTCTGTTTTCTACCTTTTAAAAATTCTTCTACCCAGCAAATGACATTCTTATCCACTCCAATGGTTTTTACCTTATTTACTACCATTTTATGGCTTACTCTGTCAAACGCCTTAGACAGATCTAGTGCTACACTATCAATTTGGCCTCCCTTGTCCATTTCATCTGAAATATCTTGCATATATCCCACCAACTGAGATTCGCATGAATATCCTTGCCTGAAACCATGTTGCCTGCTTGAAAACCAATTACGTTCCTCACATATATTTCTGATGTGGTTGCATATCAATCTTTCCATTAATTTACCTACCACTGATGTCAAACTGATTGGCCTGTAATTCTCAACTCTATTTCTCACCCCTCCCTTATGTACTACTATTGCACTTTTCCAGTTCTGTGGTAAGCAGCAAGTGTCTAGACTCAATTTAAATAATATTTCAAGATAAGGTACAATGTCACATCCGGCTATCTTTAAGATATCTGTAGTAATATTATCTTCAACAGCCCCTTTATGTTTTTTCAGCTTTCTTATTTCCTTCATGATTTCCTCAGGATGGATATCAAATTTTTTACTATCGTCATTTCTAATTGTGTTGTTAAGCTCGTTCTCCGAATTAGACCCTCCTGTTTCTGATTCATTGTCCCTAATGCTTTCACTGAACCAGTTACTTAAAATCTCTGCCTTTTTCAAATCGTCAGTAACTTCTTCTCCATCGTTATCTATAAGTGTCTCTACATCCTAACTTCTCTGATAATCATCTAAAAATGTGGTAGCTAACTAACATTTGAAAAAGAAGATAATGCAGCACTGTGGTAGGAAAAAAATTATATATGATGAACTTAAACACGTGATCAACACTGATGAAAAAGAAAATGCTCAGTAAAGCAGCAAACCTAATGTACCTCAGTATTCCAAGGAGATGCTCCAAATAACAAGCGAAAGAAGTACTAATGCATTCTTGAAGGGGGAAACAAAAAAATCGACAGGTAGTAGGAAAAGGTTCCAAAATCCTTCACTTGTTGGAGAGAGTGATGAAGGAATGTAACAGAGAAGTAAAGGAATTGGGTTACAAAACTTTTGTCAGACCACTGTTTGCTACTGCAGATGGTTGTGTAGTATGGGACCCACATTTTTTGTCTCAAATACAGAGTTGAAAGGGCTGCTAGATTTGCCTCTGGAAATTACTGCACAACACAATCAGTTATTGATATGATAAAGGATCTGGATGGTATTCATTGGAAGACAAGAGGAGGGTGAAGAGGGTCATTTTGTTTAAACTGCTTAACGTCTCTTAACAACGAGGTCTTTAGAAACGGGAAAAGATGGAGGGAAGGAATTGGGCAATGGCCTTTTGAAGGAAGCATCCCGGCATTTGCCTGGAGGGATTTGGGAAACCATGGAAAACCCAAATCTGGATGCCCGGATGGGGATTCGAACCGCCGCCCTCCTGAATGCGAGGCCAGAACGCTAACCGTTACACCACCACGCTCGGTGAAAAGGGTCATGGGAGTGTACAAGGTGTATATTGGTGATGGGGAATAGAACTAGGAGAGACGCATAGAAGGGAAAAGATGACCATGACCTCCGGCTGGCACTTGATTTGATGCACAAGGGTTTGGGAAGATTTTCTTTTCTAAGTAATGGGGTCAGAAATTGGAATAAATTACCAAGAGAATTGTTTAATAATTTACCAAAAATGCTGAAAGAATTTAAAGTTGAAATTTGAAGAGGGCAAAAGTAGGAGGGTACTGGAAAGAGGGAAAATGGGCATGTAGGGAAATTGCACTCAAGCGTGTGCTACATCGCAATTAAATTCCAACCTTACTCCAATTTTCTGTAATTTGATTATGTATAAAAATAAAATGCTCAGCTTATCTACTATTAAGATCAGTAAATAAGGCTTTGTACTGTTATTGCTATTACTGCAAATTGCTAATCATTTTTTATCGATTTTGTGCTTCAATTGAAAATTCGCAAAATGCTTACTTCTGTATTGTGTACTATTTTCTTTGTTTGAGGTAAATTGTTTAACAA